>OFHU01002075.1:0-217060 GCA_900245905.1 Lacerta viridis | reverse complement strand
TAGCTGCTGCATCACACTGTTGACTCAATCTTTTATCCTGCTTACGTATTTCTCTTCCTACGATACCAAATAGAAAGGCTTCTGGGTTGTTGTTGTTTTTTGTAAATGTGTATTTCAACATTTTTTTCAGTTCATTATATATCATTTCCCCAAAGGCCTTTAGTTTCTTACAAACCCAGGGGCAAGAAGGGTTTCAGACCAATTAGCAGAACAGAATTGTAGAGCTTGAAGGGACTACGAAGTTCACCTCGTCCAACCCTCTGCAACGCAGGAATCTTCTGCCCAACATGGGACTCGAACCCACGACCCTGAGATTTAAGAATCTCATGCTTGACCGACTGAGCTATAAGACTGCTGTCTTGTCCCTGGCCCTGAAAGATCACTGTATTTTGCATTCCTGTGCAGGATCCATCAGCTGAACCCAGCGGACAGCAGATAGCCGAATTGCAAAATTGTCGTGCCGGAAGGCACCACGATCTATTCCAAATCCTTGCAATGCAGGAATCTTTCACCCAGCGAGGGGCTTGAACCCATAATCCTGAGATTAAGAGTCTCGTGCCCCAGCTACTGATAAACCCCTCAAAAGTTGCAAGAAAGGAAATTCCGAAAGAAAGGAAATTCCGAATAAACACCGGGAAATTCCGAATAAACACCGGGAAGAACTTTCTGACGGGAAGAGCCGTTCGAGTCGGGGTGCTCTCCTTCCTTGGAGGTTTTTAGCAGAGGTTGGATGTCCAACTGTCACGGATACTTGAGCTGAGATTCCTGCATTGCGGGGGGTTGGACTGGATGACCCTCTGGGGTCCCTTCCAACCCTACAGTTCCACAACCCCCTTGTGCTCTTGTTGGCTTCTGTAGGCTCCACAAGCACCGACGAGGTTGCCACACTGGAGTTCCTGGACGAAGCCGCCGTCCTGGCCTGCGGCACGAAGGGGCAGCTGTTCCTGGCCGACACCAGGCTGCCGCAGGGGCTCCTGGGGGTCTCCGAGGATGCCCACGTCTCTGAGGCGCTGCCTGGGCAGAGCTGGTGTGCTGGAGTTTGCTGCGGCCCACTGCCATCCTCCGGGGACAGGCGGCTGGTCGCACCGCCTCTCCTCTGCCGGTCGTGTCCTGCTGACGGACCTCAGAAACCCCGCGAGACCCGTGAAGATGGCTCAGTGCTGTGTGCCCACGGGGGGCCTTTGTGGGGCAGGGTTCCTCTCTGTCTCCTTTGCCCCTCTGCTTGGAGAACACCTGGCCGTCTCAGGTAAGTCTGTGCGGCGGAGATCTCGGTATTACTTTGGTCCCGCTTGTGATGGAATTTGGGGGTCGGGAGAAATTTCGCTGCTAATGTCATGCTGCCTAGTCTTTAAAGGTAATAATAATAATAATAATATTCAGGACCAGGGAGTCCCCCACACCTGCCTGCCCCCTGTCCCCCAAAACATTGCTTCTGTCTTGTCAGGATTCAACCTCAATCTGTTAGCCGCCATCCATCCTCCAACCGCCTCCAGGACCTTCACGGCTTCTGATTTAAAAGGATTTCCGCGTTGCAGGGAGGGTAAACTTCGGATGACTCTCGGGGTCATTTCCAGCTCTGCAGGTCTATGACACCTGAGCATGGCTGGAGCAACATTTCTCCGATTGTCGCAGGTGCAACCACGGGGGCCTGTGCCCCTTCTCCTGTTCATCCTCCGCTGTAGGGGTACAGTTCCACCTCCAAATACCAGCTGGTGGGAACCGCAGGCGGTGGAGAGGCCCTGTTTGTGAGAGAGCAGGATGCTGCCCTTGCCAGGGCCCTCATCCTGTTAGGTAACTTCCATGCTCCTTCCCTCTCCTCCCTCCTTCGCAGGCTTCGATGGAACCGTGCGGGTCTACGACACACACAACTGGGGCGCCTCCGTGCAGGACGCCAAACCGGCCTTCGTCCACAAAGGGCACGTCTTCGGCGGGGCGGGCAAAGCTGGAGTCGCGGCCCCGGTCACCACAACCCATGCCTGGCACCCCTCCAAGCCCCGGACGTTGCTGTCGGCGGCGATCGACGGGTCGCTGCACGTGTGGGACTGGTCTGAGCTCTGCGCGGCCAGCTAGCCCATGCAGCATGCGGTTCCCGGCTGCGGTTGTCTGCGCTGCACACTGGAGAAATGTAGGGGTCCAGTCGCAGCCCCCTGGAACTCTTCTTGCAGCCGAAGCACTTGGGTATCTTGCAAAGGAGGGGATTTTTTTTGGGGGGGGGTGTTTGCATCTTCGTGGAGCTCGCCCTGCGTGGCAGTGCTTCCTAATGGTTCGTCTTTTAACTCGGGAGAAGTCCAGACCCGATACCTTCAGTTCTCCGTGGCTGCAGACTTCTGCAAGTTGTGTCACATAGGAACGCAGGACACGGTGCGGGCAAAATGAAGCAAATGAGGCTGGCTACAAAACTGGGGGGCTTTTTAGTGTGTCCCCCCCCCAAAGAAAAGAACCTGATGCCTACACAATGACCTTTTAAGGTGCCAGGTTTGTACTTCCTTTCACAGTTGTTGTACCAGTGTCGTTCTGATTTTATCCGTTTCGGTGTCCTGTTTCATGTTTCCGGTTTTGACTTGTCACCCACCCAGACAGCTGTGCCAACTTGAATATAAAATATACCGTATTTTTCACTCCATAAGATGCATCTGAACATAAAACGTACCTAGTTTTTAGAGGAGGGAAAGCCCTTTTATTTTGAGGATCAGCTGAAAGTGGTGCAGCTTTTTTTGCAAAGGGAAAAGCCCTGTTTTTTGAGGATCAGCTGAAAGTGGTGCAGCTTTTTTTGCAAAGGGAAAAGCCCTGTTTTTTGAGGATCAGCTGAAAGTGGTGCAGCTTCTTTTTGCAAAGAGGAAAAGCCCTGTTTTTATGGGGTTCAACTCACAGTTCTGCAGCTTCTAGTCCTACAGCCATTTCTACAGTTTCCAGACAGATAATCTAATCAGCCAGTCACATGTCGCTGGGGAAACAAACAGCCTCCCTCTGCATTCAACAATGGAGGCCTGGGCAAGGGGGCGGGGCTGGAAAGGGAGCCTTATCTCTCTCCCCATCACTTGCTGAACAGCTGTTCAGCGGCTTCCTTTCAACACCCCCTTCTCTCTTTGTAAAAAAAAAGAGCACGATCTGCTTTTGGCCCCTAGGCAATTCGGCTCCAGGGACCATGCATTCGCTCCATAAGACGCACAGACATTTCCCCTTACTTTTTAGGAGGAACAAAGTGCGTCTTATGGAGCAAAAAATACGGTAATATTTGGTAAGGGCAGCAGGTAAGCCTTAGTCCCCCTTAATCAATCGCAAGGTGTGACAGGCACCCACCCAGCCAAATTTGAATGGCAATACCCAGTAACTTTGGAAGGGCCTGGTCCCTTCAAATAATTTTATGGGGGTGCGAAGACCCCTCAGCCCCTAGAGGTTGGCTCCTGTGCACCCAGAGGACTTTTGTCATCAGTTGGTGGCTAAATATAGGAGTTAAATAAATTGGTGGTGCGGGCATCATGCAGGGGAATTAGGCTCTGTACAGGTCTCAGCTGCTGACATCAGCAAAGGGGAACAGCCATTTGTGGGCTGCCTCCCCTTCTGCCTCTTAAGTATCAATAGGATACTTAATCTGCATCAATAGGAACATAGCATCTAGATCAAGGGAAGTAATAGTACCACTGTATTCCGCTCTGGTCAGACCTCACCTGGAATACTGTGTCCAGTTCTGGGCACCACAGTTCAAGAAGGATACTGACAAGCTGGAACGTGTCCAGAGGAGGGCAACCAAAATGGTCAAAGGCCTGGAAACGATGCCTTATGAGGAACGGCTTAGGGAGCTGGGTATGTTTAGCCTGGAGAAGAGAAGGTTAAGGGGGGATATGATAGCCATGTTCAAATATATCAAAGGATGTCATCTAGAGGAGGGAGAAAGGTTGTTTTCTGCTGCTCCAGAGAAGCGGACACGGGGCAATGGATTCAAACTACAAGAAAGAAGATTCCACCTAAACATTAGGAAGAACTTCCTGACAGTGAGAGCTGTTCGACAGTGGAATTTGCTGCCAAGGAGTGTGGTGGAGTCTCCTTCTTTGGAGGTCTTTAAGCGGAGGCTTGACAGCCATCTGTCAGGAATGCTTTGATGGTGTTTCCTGCTTGGCAGGGGGTTGGACTGGATGGCCCTTGGGGTCTCTTCTAACTCTAGGAGTCTTAAGTATTGCTGCAGCGCATTTGCCTCCCCCCCCCCCTTAACACAAGTTGTTCAGTAGAAGCGGTCTTTGCATTCTGGCTTCCAGGGGTGGCTAAGATCAACGTGAGGTTAGCGACCCTGCAGGACACAAATTGGCTGTTCCGTTCTCCCCCCTTAGGAGCAGAGGAAGAGGGGAAGGGGTCTCAGAGGGTCCTTGCCTGCCAGCTCCCTTAGGATGTCACGTTCAAAGAGTTTTGTGGGGTGCTTGCAGGGTGGTTTTTAAGCTTTGGGATCATGCAGACCACACAGAGTCCTGTAAAACGTCACTCTTTTATTTTCGAAGACCTCCCTTATCACTAGGTACCTGTGTTATGGCTCTATTTGTTCATACAACCCACACACACAATCCGAAGCAGTGAATAAAACAGAGAGCCAGTGTGGTGTAGTGGTTAAGAGCGGCAGACTCGTAATCTGGGGAACTGGGAAAGGAGAATGTTAGCCGCTTTGAGATTCGGGTAGTGAAAAGCGGGATATGAAATCCAAACTCCTCCTCCTTCTTCAGTGAATCCCTGGCACGTGGGATGCTATACTTAAGTCTAACAATAAATGAGTTTTCCTAAGACGGGAGGTTTTAATTTTCTTCCTGAAGCCCTTTGAATGTGGCACCTTCCAGGGCTAAGCCCCAAGTGAGTGTTCACCATTAGCAAAACATGCCAAAAGTGAGAGCCAGTGTGGTGTAGTGGTTAAGAGCGGTAGACTCGTAATCTGGTGAACTGGGTTCGCGTCTCCGCTCCTCCACATGCAGCTGCTGGGTGACCTTGGGCTAGTCACACTTCTCTGAAGTCTCTCAGCCCCACTCACCTCACAGAGGAAGGGAAAGGAGAATGTTAGCCGCTTTGAGACTCCTTCGGGTAGTGAAAAGCGGGATATCAAAACCAAACTCCTCCTCCTCCTCCTCTTCTTCTTCCCCCCTGTTTTTTCGTCATTTAGGCAGGAATAAACCAACCTCTCCGTACTGTGTTTAGAGCAGCACTTCAGCCTCGAGAAAGCTGGTCTGCCAGACTCGGTGAGGAGGGAGAGCGGAAACTTGATGTGTTTGGCACGCTGGGCAGCCACCGTGGGGTAGTGGTTAGAGTGCCAGACAAGCACACGGGAGACACGGGTTCGAATCCCAACGCAGCTATGAAGTTCCCTGGGTGGCGTTGGGCCTGCCGCTGCCTCTCAGCCTAATCTACCTTGCAGGGTTGTTATTCTGAGGATTAAATGGGGAGCAGTATGTACGCCCCCTTGACCTCCTGGGAGGAAAAGGTGGGAAGCATAAAAATGCAATAATTACAGCAACAAATTGGACTCTAAAAGGTAAAGGTAAAGAGACCCCTGACCGTTAGGTCCAGTCGCGGACGACTCTGGTGTTGCGGCTCTCATCTCGCTTTACTGGCCGAGGGAGCCGGCGTACAGCTTCCGGGTCATGTGGCCAGCATGACTAAGCCGCTTCTGGCGAACCAGAGCAGCGCATGGAAACGCCGTTTACCTTCCCGCCAGAGTGGTACCTATTTATCTACTTGCACTTTGACGTGCTTTCGAACTGCTAGGTGGGCAGGAGCTGGGACCGAGCAACGGGAGCTCACCCCGTCATTGCGGGGATTCGAACCGCCGACCTTCGATCGGCAAGCCCTAGGCTCTGTGGTTTAACCCACAGCACCACCCGCGTCCCGTGACTCTAGAGGGTGGCAATTGATGAGGAGATGTCACATCGCAACAGAACAGACACCACCAACTCAAGATGCCAATCCAGGGCAGAAGACATTTGCCGAGATGGATGTTTGAATTTGGGGCGCTCTGCCATGGGGCAGTAGGAGAACTCAGTGGAGGGAATGGGGTTTGGGGCGATAACACTGTGCTCCTATTGTTTCCTGTGATGTGTGTGTATACGTAACTTGCAAGAAGTTTTGCTTTTTCCAAAATGCTAGCATCCTTTTGCTTTCAGAATCTATCCTTCCGTGGACTGAGATAAGTTTAGCAAAACATATAGCAAAAGGGAAGTGTGGACTTTCTAGCCAGTTGCCTTTCAGAAGTTTTGGACTACAAACTCCATCATTCAGCGCTGCCATACTGTGGATGATGGGGATTGTAGTCAAAAATACCTGTTCAACGGTTTGCAGCTTTTATTTCACCCCGCCGCTCCGCATTGCTGTTTCCCACGGTTACTTTTCTCTCTTTTTTCCAGTGCCCACACTGCACGCAACACAATATTTGATAGAAAGTTGAGGCAGGGGCGAAACATCTGGAAGACGGCAGGTCAGGGAGAGGTTGCATTAACAAAATACATCCCCAGTGTCTTGTCGTGGGCATTTCTGGCGAAACAACTCCGGTTCAAGCAAGAGAGACACAAAGGACGCCAGGAACCCTGCGAGAGCACTTTGTATTTTTCTAAGATTAATAAACTAGAATAATTTATTTGACAAAAACACAGAAAACGTCACGGATACAGTGGAGGAAGCCAAGGTGTTTTCCTAACCCCCCCCCCTTAAAGAACAGTACAAAGGAACCACGTTACAAAACCGACCACGCTGCCGCCTTGTTTGCTTAGCTAGAGTTCGCAAAGGGCTCCCTCCTTCGCCCCGGATGCGTTCAGCCTTCCTCCCCTCTCTCCCTGGGAAGGGGCGGCCGTAACTGTGCTCTGCTTGCTTCTCAAATCCCCAAACGCGTGCTTATTACCGGGGGGCCCGAGACTAGAGATGTGAAGGCCCGGAAAAAACCCCAGAAAAATTCAGAGAGAAAAAACGGGTTTTTTTCCCTGAAGCCCTTTCCCCCCCGAAAAATTGGAAAAATGGTTTCAGTCCGAGCAAAACCTTCAGTTTTTAAAAGTCCGTAATAACTGTGACAATGACAGACACAACAGAGCAGATGCAGAAGCAGAAACTGATACTGATCATTACAGCCCAGAAAATGATTCTGATTAAATTTCATGCCCATTCATTGAAATTTAGTCCCACTTCCTTCTTCAGTTCTTTTTATGAGAATGTTTTTTTAAAATACTGTGGAGAGGAAATATGAATAATTGTTACTTCTGGATTTTTAAAAATTGTTTTGTGGAGTTTTTGTTTTTTTTTGTTCCACATAAACTAGTAAACAGTTCAGGAGATTGTTGCTCCATTTGTTACAAATACAAATAAATATTATTTTAAAAGTAAATTCTGTTTGTAATAATTGTTTGGATACACTATATTTTTAATATGCTAGTTGTGATAATTTTATGCCCATTAAAATTGTCCATAGTTATATTTTATGTTTCTAAAGTAACAGAATGACTTTCAATCTGGAAAAGAAAAAAGAAGTGCTAATGTAGCATTTTTTTTTTCAATTTTTCCAAAAAATTCTGTTTCCCCCCAGAAAAAAACAGGGTTGTTTTTTTTCCAAGCTTCAAAATTTTCGGAAATTCTACATCTCTACCTGAGACCCAAAACAGTTCTAGCAAACATGGAAGGTGCAAAAATTCAACACAGGGAAACACAACCACGGATGGGACCGAACACAAAAACCTGGGCAGGCGCAAATGTCATTGCCTCTCCTGCTTTTGTAGAAGGCTTGGAAAGGGGAACCCAGATCTCATCTAGTCCAACCCCCTTGCTATGCAGGAATATTTATTGGGGGCATTTAATAGAGTGCTTTTTGCGGGAAGTGAAGAAAAAGCGGTTTTGTGAAAACTCCCCCTTCTTGAGATGGCCTCTCTTGCCTAAGCCGGACCCTAAAGGGAATTCCTTTAACCGGCAGCTTGATTAGATTTCAGTCCTTTGCCCGTGCAATAGGAGAAAGATAGAGGACTTTATTCACTTTTTCTTTTACTGCTCTTTATATGCCTCAAGAAATGGAGGCAGTGAGAGATTTCACTTTCTTGGGCTCCATGATCACTGCAGATGGTGACAGCAGTCACGAAATTAGAAGACGCCTGCTTCTTGGGAGAAAAGCAATGACAAACCTAGACAGCATCTTAAAAAGCAGAGACATCACCTTGCCGACAAAGGTCCGTATAGTTAAAGCTATGGTTTTCCCAGTAGTAATGTATGGAAGTGAGAGCTGGACCATAAAGAAGGCTGATCGCCGAAGAATTGATGCTTTTGAATTATGGTGCTGGAGGAGACTCTTGAGAGTCCCATGGACTGCAAGAAGATCAAACCTATCCATTCTTAAAGGAAATCAGCCCTGAGTGCTCACTGGAAGGACAGATCCTGAAGCTGAGGCTCCAATACTTTGGCCACCTCATGAGAAGAGAAGACTCCCTGGAAAAGACCCTGATGTTGGGAAAGATGGAGGGCACAAGGAGAAGGGGACGACAGAGGATGAGATGGTTGGACAGTGTTCTCGAAGCTACTAACATGAGTTTGGCCAAACTGCGAGAGGCAGTGAAGGATAGGGGTGCCTGGCGTGCTCTGGTCCATGGGGTCACGAAGAGTCGGACATGACTGAACGACTGAACAATATGACTCAATAAGACGGAGGCTCTTCCTATTAATTCCCCCGTCCATCGTCATGGAAGATGACTGCATGAAATACTTATTGGTGGACGCCAACCCCATGGTTACCCGCGGTGTGGCCATCTATATTTTGCAGGCCCTGAAACTCAGGGCCACCTCGATAGGTTAACTTCTTTTAGCCCTGGACCTTTGTAAACATTCTGAAATACCCATAGCTACATGATTTATTACTGCTTTTACCATATCTTGTTTTATCTACCATGATTTTATATCTGTTGTTTTGCAAATGTATCTTAACATATTTTTGTATAATTGCGGCAGGTTTCTGCATGGATTCTTTTCTATGCGCTATGGCCAAATGGCTAACGCAATAAACTCTTGTTAGGTTTAGATTTCAGTCTGCATTTCAGGGGCACAATTCTGCCTATCCAAGCACAAAAGCAGGAAGCACCTGATTCCCCCCCTCTTGGTCAGCAGGCAACCTCATGGAGCATTCAGCAGCCAGGTGGTTCACCGGAGCAAGACGGTTTGAGCATACTGAATTCTAATAATTCTGGGCTGCATCAATAGGAGTATAGCGTCTAGATCAAGGGAAGTAATAGTACCACTGTATTCCGCTCTGGTCAGACCTCACCTGGAATACTGTGTCCAGTTCTGGGCACCACAGTTCAAGAAGGATACTGACAAGCTGGAACGTGTCCAGAGGAGGGCAACCAAAATGGTCCAAGGCCTGGAAACGATGCCTTATGAGGAACGGCTTAGGGAGCTGGGTATTTAGGCATACAGGTGAAACTCGAAAAATTAGAATATCGTGGAAAAGTCCATTTATGTAAGCAATTGTTTTCATTAGCTACTGGAGTTTAATATATGAGATAGACTCATGACATGCAAAGCGAGATATGTCAAGCCTTTGTTTGTTATAATTGTGATGATTATGGCGTACAGCTGATGAAAACCCCAAAGTTGAAATTGTTAATTTGGGGTTCTTCATCAGCTGTACGCCATAATCATCACAATTATAACAAACAAAGGCTTGGCATATCTCGCTTTGCATGTCATGAGTCTATCTCATATATGAAACTCCAGTAGCTAATGAAAGAAATGAATATTTCCATGATATTCTAATTTTTTGAGTTTCACCTGCAGATGGGCCACCGACCGGCCTGATTCATCAGTATTTGCATTCAGGTGCCTTTTACACAACAACCCTGCGAGGTGGATGCAGCTGGGAGATTGACTTTATACCTACTGGTGTGACTCAGTTGTTTGCCAACCTGGTGCCCCCTCCAAATGCTGGTGGGGGGGGTCCCGACTGCAGTCCTTTCAGGAGCCACTATCTCTCCCCACGTGCTCCCATGCCCCTTTTTCTCCCCGCCATTGCAGCCACTCTCCGGCATTTAGAACGACAATGGAGAAAGAGGGAGCAGGCGCAATGCAGGGGGTTGGACTAGATGACCGCCAGGGTCCCTTCCAGCTCTACAATTCAATGCTTCTTTGTGCGTGGGGGAAAGGGCAAAGATGCACTCAGGGACCAGCTAAACCAGCTTTCTTCTCCCTCTTCTGTGGGAAAGCTCAGTGGGTGCAGCGTGACGCGAGACTCTTGAACTCAGGGCCCCACATTGGGCAAAAGATTCCTGCATTGCTGGGGGGGGTTGGACTAGATGACCCGCAGGGTCCCTTCCAACTCTACCATTCGATTATTCTAAGCATCTCAAAAAAGGCCCCCAGGGCAAGAGATGGAAAACCTGGGAAGACAGCACAGCCCTCGACTGGATCCGACCCAAAGACCACGGCAGCCAGCTCTAGGCGCGTTGCCTCCTGGCTTAACAGCCGCCGACAGGCCTCCAAAATCGCCTTGGGAACTGTCAGGGCGAGGGGTTCCCGTTGCCGCATCTTGTGGCAGGGGGTTCCGCAGGTGAACGGAGCGAGGTGCGAAGCAGCAGCAGGGCCCTCGAGCCGGTGGGGTGGGGACCCTGGGATGGAGCCCCGAGGGAGGGGACCTTTGCTTCTCTCTCTCCCCCCCCCCAAGCAGAAAGCAGTGCACAGTTACCAAGCATGAGGCTCTTGATCTCAAGGTCATGGGTTCGAGGCCCACGTTGGGCAAAAAGATTCCCACATTGCAGGGGGTTGGACTAGATGACCCTCAGGGTCCCTCCTGATTCTGTGATTCTTTCCATGCGTTCTTCTTCAAGTGGTGCTTGGGAGCAGGGTTTGTCCCTTTTCCGGTGAGGTTGGGGACCCTGGGATGTGTCCCGAGGGAGGGGACCTTTGCTTCTCACCCCCCACCCCCCCAGCAGAAAGCAGAGCACAGTTACCAAGCAAGGCCGCTGCTCCTTCCTGGGAAAACGACGACAACGACAGAAAACACGCACACACAGGGCCCTCCAGCATGGCTCACAGGTGGGTGGCCATTTGCCCTTCCTTGGAGGCCGCCAGAAAAAATCTGTGGCTCGCAGAGAGTGGGTGGAAAAAGAACCCGGGGCTCTTGCAAGCTCCCCGACCCCGTCCCCCCACAGGCTCCTGGTCAGTGTTTTAAAAAACAACGGATCTCGCCCCCACCCCCAGGAAAAAAATTGTAACCTTTATACAAAAGATAAGAAGCCTAGTGCTCAGGTGTCAGAACTTGGAAGCGGAGAGAGAGAGAGACCCACGGGGAGGAGATCCAGTTTATCTGTCGTTCAGCTGCGGGGAGCTCATCCCGTCTTCGTCCTCCTCCTTCTCGTCTTTCACCCCCTTCAGCCTCTGGCGGGCAAAGTCCTCGAAAACGATGTCATCGTCACTAGCGGGAGAGAGAAAGGGAGAAGGGGAATGGGCCAAGAGATGCAAAAAGACGGGGACACGGGAATCGGACCAGGGAGTTCCCTCTGGGGCGGTAGCTGAAGCCCAGAAATGTGGAAGTGGAAGCGATGCCCCGGCCATATCGCTAGGCAAGAAGTGAAAACGGGCAGATCCACTGCGCTCAGAAGTGGGGAGAATGGCAGCCCAGGACAGGGCCTTCTCTGGGGGTGGCCCCTAATAAATTTTTTCCCTCCTTTGCATTCTCTTTCATTCTGTGCTTTTGGCTTTAAACGGTTCACAAGTAGCCGGGCATTGTTGACATTTTTACGTCGCGTTGGAGACATATTTTGTAGAAACCGACGTGCCGTAAAAATAACGAGAATCCTAATGAATTGGAAGCAAGCCGTGGGCAACAACAGATTTCCTCCAAAAAATGCTAAATCCAGATGAACTGGGGGGAAATACAGGCGTTTGGTTGACAATATACCATGGGCACTGCAGAGTGTGGGGGTGCAGAGTGACCCATGAGTGCAGGAGGAGACCCCATCCCATAATAACACCCATCTGGAGGCAACCCAGAGAGAGACTGGGAAATGTGATACTGTGGCTTTTCTCTCCTTCTTTCCCATTGAGAAAATTCCTTGGTTTCCTTATGAAACTTTAAGCAAACTTTTGTGCACCCCAATGAGAATTTGACTGGGCTGTTCTAGAGTGTCTCCTGAACAGAGGGGAGAGATTATCTGCCCAAACCCCCAAATTCTGTACTACCAGAAACCTGAGCAAACAAAGTCGAGCTGCAAAATCTAACCGATGCTTCGCCTCTTATCAAACAGGTGCTGCATGTTTGAGGTTTGTTTCAGAAACCCGCAAAGCCTGTTTGACCAAAGGTGAAAAATAGAGGGGGGGAGGAAGCGACTACGGTGCGTGGCCAGTGGCACCAGGCGCGGAGCTTCTCTCAGGCCGCTTTCCGCTCAGAAACAGCAAGCCTGGGCACAGCCCAAGAATCGTAAGAGCTGGAAGGGGCTCCCCCCAGGTCATCTAGCCCAACCCCCTTGCAGTGCAGGAGTCACCCTGCCCAAGGGAACACAGAAGCAACCGCTGAGCAAAGGCAGAGATGAGGAGAGCTCTTACTGTGTTTTTCCTGGTCCGTTGGGATCATGCAAAGGAGGGGAGGGGAAGAGAAGGGGGGAAAAATGCAGATTTAATGTTACATGCAAGAGGATTAAAAGGAAGCTGCCACAGACCTTTCCATTGAGGATGGCAAGTTAGTTGGTTAGTGAGTGGCATGCGGAGGAATTGAGGTGACTCCCTATTGAGCTACATGCAGATGACGGAGAGACATGCAAAGGAAGCGGGATTCCCCATGTGGATGTCCCCCCCCCCAATCGTCCTCCCCCCACAGTGAGTCCGGCTTACTTCGTATCAAGCTCTATGAGATTTGTGTCAATCGGAGCTTCGTTTTCTGGAACTGAACAGACGGAATCGGGGCAAACGGTTAGTTTTCTCAAGCGCCGGGAGTCGGCCATTATTTTCCCATCATCATCATCATGATTATTATTTAAAACAAAATAAAAAAATAAAAAAAATCCTTCCAGTAGCACCTTAGAGACCAACTAAGTTTGTTGTTCTTGGTATGAGCTTCATAGAATCATAGAATCCTAGAGTTGGAAGAGACCCCAAGGGCCATCCAGTCCAACCCCCTGCCAAGCAGGAAACACCATCAAAGCATTCCTGACAGATGGCTGTCAAGCCTCCGCTTAAAGACCTCCAAAGAAGGAGACTCCACCACACTCCTTGGCAGCAAATTCCACTGTCCAACAGCTCTTACTGTCAGGAAGTTCTTCCTAATGTTTAGGTGGAATCTTCTTTCTTGTAGTTTGAATCCATTGCCCGTGTCCGCTTCTCTGGAGCAGCAGAAAACAACCTTTCTCCCTCCTCTATATGACATCCTTTTATATATTTGAACATGGCTATCATATCACCCCTTAACCTTCTCTTCTCCAGGCTAAACATACCCAGCTCCCTAAGCCGTTCCTCATAAGGCATCGTTTCCAGGCCTTGGACCATTTTGGTTGCCCTCCTTCTGGACACGTTCCAGCTTGTCAGTATCCTTCTTGAACTGTGGTGCCCAGAACTGGACACAGTATTCCAGGTGAGGTCTGACCAGAGCAGAATATAGTGGTACTATTACTTCCCTTGATCTAGATGCTATACTCCTATTGATGCAGCCCAGAATTGCATTGGCTTTTTTAGCTGCTGCATCACACTGTTGACTCATGTCAAGTTTATGGTCTACCAAGACTCCTAGATCCTTTTCACATGTACTGCTCTCAAGCCAGGTGTCACCCATCCTGTATTTGTGCCTTTCATTTTTTTTGCCCAAGTGTAGTACTTTGCATTTCTCCCTGTTAAAATTCATCTTGTTTGCTTTGGCCCAGTTCTCTAATCTGTTAAGAGAAGTGCATGCACACTGTAATTGTGCATGTATTGTGTGCCTGTATCTGAAGAAGTGTGCATGCACACGAAAGCTCATACCAAGAACAAACTTAGGTGCTATTGGAAGGATTTTTTTTTATTTTTTACTTTGTTTTGACTATGGCAGACCAACACGGCTACCCACCTGTAACTATAATTATTATTTATTAGAATTTACTGGTATATACTGCCCTATATCCGAAGATCTCGGGGCGGTTCACATAACAGGATCACAGTGCATTCCATATTTGTAACAAAGTCTGCCTTCAGGAATCCAACTGTGAACTGATGTGAGTAAACTTCTTTTATTGACTTGAAATAAGATTGTCGTGTCTTTATTCTTTTAAGAGGGATTAAAGGAACGCGGATGGCTCTGTGGTCTAAACCACTGAGCCTCTTGGGCGGTTCGAATCCCCACGATGGGGTGAGCTCCCGTTGCTCGGTCCCAGCTTCTGCCAACCTAGCAGTTCGAAAGCACGCCCAAAAGTGCAAGTAGATAAATAGGTACGGCATTTCTGTGCGCTGCTCTGGTTTCGGTGTTCCGTTGTGCCAGAAGCGGCTCAGTCATGCTGGCCACATGACCCGGAAAAACTGTCTGCAGACAAATGCCGGCTCCCTTGGCCTGTAAAGTGAGATGAGCGCCGCAACCCCTGAGTCGTCCACGACTGGACTTAACTGCCAGGGGTCCTTTACTTTAACCCTTTTAAAGGGAACTTACCAGGAAAGCACAATTCAATCTTAGACAGATCGATTTGTATAATAGTGAGAAGCTCACACAAGCCTGCAACCAGCTCTCTGCTGTGCATGTAGGATAGGCCTGTAAAGTGAGATGAGCGCCGCAACCCCAGAGTCGTCCGTGATTGGACTTAACTGCCAGGGGTGCTTTACTTTAACCTTTTTGAAGGGAACTTACCAGGAACGCACAATTCAATCTTAGACAGATCGATTTGTATAATAGTGAGAGGCTCACACGAGCCTGCAACCAGCTCTCTGCTGTGCATGTAAGAAAGTGGAATGTGACTCTGCTACATAAAGGAAGGATATTAATGAACAATATGTCCTCTCCTGCCACCCTGAACATTCCCACACCAACGAACCCCCCCCTCCCACCAAGCAGAGCCCCCTTGCGGAGTGGGGTGGGGCCAGACACTGAACTCACCGTCCCGTTGCAGAGGCTCCTCCTTGGGCTTGGGGTGCATGAGGGTGAATGGCAGCTCCACAGCCACGTCGCTGGAAAGACAGACAAGAGAGTGAGCCACCCCAAGGAGCGCCCCAAAACAGCCCGAGTTAGCTTGCTCGGGCTCCAGCGCAGCTTTCTGCAGCCTGCCTGCAGCGCCCCCCAGATGTTTGAGACCATGACTGAATGGCTGTGAGAGGCTTGAACAAGGAGGGGGGAGCACTTGGCTGGGATTTGGGGGGGAGGGTTGCAGTTGCAAAAGTCAATACAGTGGTTCCTCGGTTCTCAAACGCCTTGGTACTCAAACAACTTGGAACCCAAACACTGCAAACCAATGTTTGCGAACCTTTTTCGGAAGCCAAACGTGCTCCGTTTTGAGTGCTACGCGTCCGTTTCGAGTGTTACGCTTCCAATTTGGGTGCCAAACTTCCGTTTTGAGTGTTGCGCTGAGGTCTGTCTGCTTTTGCTATTTATTCTGGGTTTCTGCAGATTTTTCGTTTTGTTTTTGCGACTTTGTGAAACCCAGTTCAGCTATTGATTGATTGATTGATTGTGTGACTGCAGTACATTGTTCATAGCCTTCTTTCGTTTTATGGATCAACGGTCTCGTTAGAGAGTAAAATCCATGTTAAATTGCTGCTTATGGGGTTGTTTTTAAAAGTCTGGAACGGGTTAATGCGTTTTGCATTACTTTCTATGGGAAAGCGCGTCTTGGTTTTGGAACGCTTTGGTTTTTTGGAACAGAATTTCTGGAACGGATTAAGTTTGAGAACCAAGGTCCCACTGTAACTTGATTGTTTGGTATGGCGGCACCTGCACTTTGGAACTCCCTGCCTGTTGACGTTAGGAAGGCACCTTCTTGGTGCCCTTTTCAGCACCTGCTAAAAGCATTTCTGTTTGGACCAGCCTACCCAGATGTCTAGAACATTGAGTTTGAATGTGTTTTTCGTCTATTGCTAACTTTTTGAAAGTCTTAAACTATTGCTGTCAATTTTTACTTTTAGATGACTTGTTGCGTCGCGTGAAGAAGTACTTTCTTTTATCCACCCTGAACTATAGAATCATAAAATAGTAGAGTTGTAAGGGCCCCCCAGGTCATCTAGTCTGACCCCCTGCAACGCAGGGATATGCAGCTGTCCCATGCGGGGATCGAACCTGCAACCTTGGCAATATCAGCACCACACTCTAACCATCTGAGCTAAGCCTGTCCAGACACATGGACACCACAGGCTTTTTATTTCTTTTTAGCTAGAGTTGGTTTTTGAAATCACCTTTCGAAGGTTTTTAAACACCGGTTTGTAACTGTGTGCGGGGTTATAATCCATGATTTAAATGTTTTACGCTGTGCTTTTGCCTTGAAGCCTCCTTACTGTCAAGGGATATGTTGTTGTTCAGTCGTTCAGTCGTGTCCGCCTCTTGGTGACCCCACGGACCAGAGCACGCCAGGCACGCCTATCCTTCACTGCCTCCCGCAGTTTGGTCAGACTCATGTAGGTAGCTTCGAGAACACTGTCCAACCATCTCATCCTCTGTCGTCCCCTTCTCCTTGTGCCCTCCATCTTTCCCAACATCAGGGTCTTTTCCAGGGAGTCTTCTCTTCTCATGAGGTGGCCAAAGTATTGGAGCCTCAACTTCAGGATCTGTCCTTCCAGTGAGCACTCAGGGCTGATTTCTTTAAGGATGGATAAGTTTGATCTTCTTGCAGTCCATGGGACTCTCAAGAGTCTCCTCCAGCACCATAATTCAAAAGCATCAATTCTTCGGCGATCAGCCTTCTTTATGGTCCAGCTCTCACTTCCGTACATTACTACTGGGAAAACCATAGCTTTAACTATACGGACCTTTGTCGGCAAGGTGATGTCTCTGCTTTTTAAGATGCTGTCTAGGTTTGTCATTGCTTTTCTCCCAAGAAGCAGGCGTCTTTTAATTTCGTGACTGCTGTCACCATCTGCAGTGATCATGGAGCCCAAGAAAGTAAAATCTCTCACTGCCTCCATTTCTTCCCCTTCTATTTGCCAGGAGGTGATGGGACCAGTGGCCATGATCTTAGTTTTTTTATGTTGAGCTTCAGACCATATTTTGCGCTCTCCTCTTTCACCCTCATTAAAAGGTTCTTTAATTCCTCCTCACTTTCTGCCATCAAGGTTGTATCATCAGCATATCTGATGATGATATATCGAGGGAAATATAAAAGTTGTTAATAAATAAATTGGGCCCATCCAACTCTACAACTTCCATGATTCTGCGAATTCAGTTCCAATGGACTCCAAATGTAAAGTTATTGCCCAGGACAGGAAAATAAAGGGCTGGCTCTTCTCCGCCAGCAGGAGGCGGCATTGAGCTAAATCTCTCTTGCTGCATAGATCTGAGATCAAGATGCACCCAGCTGATCAGAGGGAGCTGCTTTGCTGATGCGTCGTCTTCTTGAGACTGGGCAGTGCTTCCTGAACTCGCTGCAGCGTCTCAGTTTGTTCTGGAGGAAAAGCAAAAGGTTTGGAGCGTTTGCACCCAGAGCGCTTCGGGATGGGAGGAGAAGACGCGGAAACTCATGGACGTCCAATGAAGCTGATTGCTGGAAGATTGGGGACGGATAAATGAAAGCGCTTCTGCACACAGATGATCTGCGGAACTCCCTGCCACAGGAAGCAGCGGTGGCCGCTAACCTAGATGGCTTTAAAAGAGGATTGGACCATTTCATGGAGGGGGAAGGGGGCTATCGATGGCTACTAAGCAGGACGGCCAGGCTCCTCTTCACAGCTGAAGAAAGCCATGCTTCCGAATACCATTTGCTGGAAACTGCAGGAGGGGAGTTTGATCCTGGGTTTGAATCTCGCTTATGGGTTTCCCAATGAAGCATCTGGCTGGCCCCCGGGAGAGCAGGATGGGCCATTGGCCTGATCCAGCGAGCCCTTTTTGTGTCCTGCTCAGTTCTGAAAGAGCTCAATGAATTTCCCTAGTCCCCTTTATGTATCTAGAGAGAGTCGTGCTGGATCAGACCCGGACCCCATCCTGTTTCCAATGGTGGATAACCTTATTATTATTACTATTATTATTATTAATAATAATAATACCCCGTCCATCTGGCCGGGTTGCCCCAGCTACTCTGGTTAGCTTCCAACACGTAAATCCTTCTGGAAGCCCACCAGACGCCTTGGTTGGGGATGGAAGAGAATTTTACGCCGATTACAAGAAAGGAACCTTGGGAATAACTTTCTGGTGGGGAGGGCTGTTTGACCACGGAATGGACTCCCTTGGAAGACAGTGGGGTCTCCTTCCCTGGAGGTTTGTTCCAAGGGGGGGGGGGCTGGATGGCCATCTGCCCTGGATGCTTTAGTTATGATTCCTCCACCGCAGGGGGGTGGTCTGCATGGCCCCCCCGGGGGTGCCTTCCAACTCTATGATTCTACGAGCTAGAGGACTGCATTACGAGCTTGCATACGGCAACAGCGCAGCTGCAGGATTTGCAGAGATGCCTCCTGCAGAGCCACGCGGTGGGAGGTTTTCAGGATCCGGCCCGTGGACTGTCCATGGATCGGCGTGGGGATTGTGTGTGTTCGGGCTGCGCCATTCCCCCCCTGCGCCATTCTACTCCCCCCACCTCTCCCTCTCACACACTGCGCCGCCGCCTCCTCCTCCCTCCCTCCTCCTCCCGGCTTCTCCCCGCCCTGCCTAGAGGAGGAAGGGGGCTGGGCTGAGTTAGCTGAGTGCCATTTTAAGCAACCCCTTTCCGGAGCCAGCCCTTTCACGCCGCCGAAGCCGCCCTGGTGCTCCTGTGGGCCAGAGAGCGGAGCGGGCGAGCTTGCTCTGCCTACCCACGAGAAGCTGACGAAGAACTCAACGAAACTGTGGTCGTTATCCGGAGACACTGTTCAGAGTTGGACATCGGAATTGGACATTTGCTGATTATACAAAGCTTCACAGCTTGTTCTCGGCCGGGAAAAGTATGGCATCATGATTCATTTAAGACAAAATAAAATAAAAAATTCCTTCCAGTAGCACCTTAGAGACCAACCAAGTTTGTTCTGGGTATATCGAGAGCAGACTTAGTTGGTCTCCAATACCGAGAGCAGACGTCGTGGGTCTCCAATACCGAGAGCAGACGTCGTGGGTCTCCAATGCCGAGAGCAGACGTAGTGGGTCTCCAATGCCGAGAACAGACGTCGTGGGTCTCCAATGCCGAGAGCAGACGTGGTGGGTCTCCAATGCCGAGAGCAGACGTGGTGGGTCTCCAATGCCGAGAGCAGACGTGGTGGGTCTCCAATGCCGAGAGCAGACGTTGTGGGTCTCCAATGCCGAGAGCAGACGTGGTGGGTCTCCAATGCCGAGAGCAGACGTCGTGGGTCTCCAATGCCGAGAGCAGACGTCGTGGGTCTCCAATGCCGAGAGCAGACGTAGTGGGTCTCCAATGCCGAGAACAGACGTCGTGGGTCTCCAATGCCGAGAGCAGACGTGGTGGGTCTCCAATGCCGAGAGCAGACGTCGTGGGTCTCCGATGCCGAGAGCAGACGTCGTGGGTCTCCAATGCCGAGGACAGACGTAGTTGGGTCTCCAATACCGAGGACGACGTCGTGGGTCTCCAATGCCGAGAGCAGACGTGGTGGGTCTCCAATGCCGAGGGCAGACGTCGTGGGTCTCCGATGCCGAGAGCAGACGTCGTGGGTCTCCAATACCGAGGACAGACATCGTGGGTCTCCAATGCCAAGAGCAGACGTGGTGGGTCTCCAGTGCCGAGAACAGACGTCGTGGGTCTCCAATGCCGGGAACAGACGTAGTGGGTCTCCAATGCCGAGAACAGACGTTGTGGGTCTCCAATGCCGAGAGCAGACGTGGTGGGTCTCCGATGCCGAGAGCAGACGTCGTGGGTCTCCAATGCTGAGGACAGACGTAGTTGGGTCTCCAATGCCGAGAACAGACGTAGTGGGTCTCCAATGCCGAGAGCAGACGTGGTGGGTCTCCGATGCCGAGAGCAGACGTCGTGGGTCTCCAATGCTGAGGACAGACGTAGTTGGGTCTCCAATGCCGAGAGCAGACGTGGTGGGTCTCCAATGCCGAGAGCAGACGTCGTGGGTCTCCAATGCCGAGAGCAGACGTCGTGGGTCTCCAATGCCGAGAGCAGACGTCGTGGGTCTCCAATGCCGAGAGCAGACGTAGTGGGTCTCCAATGCCGAGGGCAGACGTCGTGGGTCTCCAATGCTGAGGGCAGACGTCGTGGGTCTCCAATGCCGGGAACAGACGTCGTGGGTCTCCAATGCCGAGAGCAGACGTTGTGGGTCTCCAATGCCGAGAGCAGACGTCGTGGGTCTCCAATGCCGAGAGCAGACGTCGTGGGTCTCCAATGCTGAGGGCAGACGTCGTGGGTCTCCAATGCCGGGAACAGACGTCGTGGGTCTCCAATGCCGAGAGCAGACGTTGTGGGTCTCCAATGCCGAGGGCAGACGTCGTGGGTCTCCGATGCCGAGAGCAGACGTCGTGGGTCTCCAATACCGAGGACAGACATCGTGGGTCTCCAATGCCGAGAGCAGACGTTGTGGGTCTCCAATGCCGAGGGCAGACGTCGTGGGTCTCCGATGCCGAGAGCAGACGTCGTGGGTCTCCAATACCGAGGACAGACGTCGTGGGTCTCCAATGCCGAGAGCAGACGTGGTGGGTCTCCAATGCCGAGGGCAGACGTCGTGGGTCTCCGATGCCGAGAGCAGACGTCGTGGGTCTCCAATACCGAGGACAGACATCGTGGGTCTCCAATGCCAAGAGCAGACGTGGTGGGTCTCCAGTGCCGAGAACAGACGTCGTGGGTCTCCAATGCCGGGAACAGACGTAGTGGGTCTCCAATGCCGAGAACAGACGTTGTGGGTCTCCAATGCCGAGAGCAGACGTGGTGGGTCTCCGATGCCGAGAGCAGACGTCGTGGGTCTCCAATGCTGAGGACAGACGTAGTTGGGTCTCCAATGCCGAGAACAGACGTAGTGGGTCTCCAATGCCGAGAGCAGACGTGGTGGGTCTCCGATGCCGAGAGCAGACGTCGTGGGTCTCCAATGCTGAGGACAGACGTAGTTGGGTCTCCAATGCCGAGAGCAGACGTGGTGGGTCTCCAATGCCGAGAGCAGACGTCGTGGGTCTCCAATGCCGAGAGCAGACGTCGTGGGTCTCCAATGCCGAGAGCAGACGTCGTGGGTCTCCAATGCCGAGAGCAGACGTAGTGGGTCTCCAATGCCGAGGGCAGACGTCGTGGGTCTCCAATGCTGAGGGCAGACGTCGTGGGTCTCCAATGCCGGGAACAGACGTCGTGGGTCTCCAATGCCGAGAGCAGACGTTGTGGGTCTCCAATGCCGAGAGCAGACGTCGTGGGTCTCCAATGCCGAGAGCAGACGTCGTGGGTCTCCAATGCCGAGAGCAGACGTCGTGGGTCTCCAATGGCGAGAGCAGACGTAGTTGGGTCTCCAATACCGAGAAGAGACTTAGTCTCTTATACCAAGAACAAACTTAGTTGGTCTCTAAGGTGCTACTGGAAGGAATTTTTCATTTCATTTTATTTTGTTTTGACTATGGCAGACCAACACGGCTACCTACCTGTAACCGATTCATTTAAGGACTTTCAGAGACTTCAGGTTGTGAGTTTTGAATCACTGCATTTGTTTCTGGTCATCGTGTCGCTTTTGATATTGCTTACCCACGAGAAGTAGCGGTGGTGGCGGCAGCCCCAGGGAAGCTAAGCGCAGCAGCGGGGGCTGGCGAGAACTACTTGCCCCCCCCTCGCCTCTTCTTCCATCTCCCCACCCCCCGCCACAAGGTCTGAGGGACAGTGGACCGGCCGGCGGCTAAAAAAATTTGCCGACCCCTCGACTAGAGTACCAGGATCTGGAGGGCACCGGGGGGGGGAGGAGGCTGGTCTGACGTGGCAGCTTGGGGGTGGGATCCAAGTGCAAAACGAAAACTTCTGATGGAGGAAGAGAAATGACGGAGATGGCACAGAAAGGAGAAAGAGATGGCGAGCGGAAGATGAGAAAGGGGTGGGGGGTTTCCTGCTGCAGCGTTAGGACCAAGCATGCTGGGGTGGGGGTGGGGGTGGGGGTGGGCCCACGGGCAGCCGCAGCAGGCAGAGTCCGAGGGCGTTACCTGGAGGCAAGGTCTCCCAGCAGGCTGGTGTTATCAAAGGAGATGGAGAGAATTAGTTAGAGGTTGCAACAATCACAGCGGCACAGTCGGCGGGACTGGAATTTGCGTGCAAGCTCGGCAACCCCTTGGAGGAGGGGCACGCCGTTTCGGAGCCTCCGGTTTGCGGAGATCTCCTGGTGCTGCCACCAAGGCAGAGGGGGGGGGGTCACGGGGCGGGGCATGACGCAAGGGGAGGGTTATCCGACTGGCTTGGGGGCTCATGGGCCGGGCAGGAGCACATGGGAGCATGAGGAATTGCCGGGTCGGAATTCCCTGGTCCACCACCAGCCGTTATTTAGATGCACGCCCCTCAAGTTCAACGGGGCGTCCCTAGGTGGCTGTCTCTAGGGCTGCTGCCGGTGATTGTGGACTCCAGGGAAGAGGGACCTGGGGGAGCGATTCGGAGTGGATCGAAGGCATTATGACACTTTGCGGGACCGATCAGCACTCACCCTCCCCGAGAGACCACCAGCTTCACTTTCACTTTGTAGGAGACAATGATGCCCAGGACCTCCTTGTTGGCGCCGTCTCTCAACCTGGAGGAGCGAGAGTGTGCAAAAGAGCGTGGAGACAATGCGATCGTGTGCCGTGTTCGAAACCCCCTGTGTGAGCTTTGTGCAACGTTCCTCCGGGGAAGCCTTTTCTAACGAGCGGTTCCCAGGGCCGGATAGCCAAATAGGCAGAGCAGGCAAGCGACCTGTGGGCCCCGCACCTTTTAGGGGCCCCACGACGACAGGGCCGAAATAATATTGGATGTGATCTTGAAAGAAGATGGCAACCAAGCTTTCTTAGTTCAAACTGCAAGAGGGGAGAGGGCTCTTGTGTTCGGACCCTGCTTGCAGGTTTCCTGTAATGGGCACCTGACCACCAACTGTGACAACAGGATGCTTGGCTAGATGGGCCACTGGCCTGATCCAGCACGCTCTCCCTCTTAACTGCTTAGCTCTGGGTGCTACATGAAAACAGAAAACAGCAAATTCCACCCAGGGGCGAACGAAGGCGGCGTGACACCCGGGGCGGGGCGTCGCTACGTAGGGCGCATGTGCGGCAGCGCTACGTATGGCGCATGCGGCGTACGTAGCGCCGGCGCACATGGGCTGTACATAGCTGTTTGCTGGCTACGCCGCTCCAGCGCCATACGGACATTGCCAGGATCCCTCCGTCGCCGCTACAGCCGCGAACAGAGGATCCTCTACATGCGGCTGTAGCGGCGACGGAGGGATCCCACCGCCGTTCGTGCGGCTCTCGAGCGGCACCGACGGCAAACCGCTATGTACAGCGCATGTGCAGCGTCGTTATGTACAACGCATGTGTGCAATGCCGCACATGCGCTGCACATAGCGGTTTGCTGCAGCCGCGAGCGGAGGATCCTCCACATGCGGCGGCGGCGCGATGGCTGCTCGTGCTGCCGCGAGCCCCCGCAGGGTACCTTCTTGTCACTCCCCCAGACATGGTGCCCGGGGTGAACCAGTACCGTAGCAAGAGAGGGGTGATGGGGGCGGGGCGCCCCGGATTCCAGGCAAGGGGGTGACACTCGGCGGCCCCTCCCCCGACACCCCGTCCGTGCTTCTTTACGGACGGACGGGACAGCCCCACGAGCCGCTGCTCGTTGGCTCGTGGGGCTGCCCCATCCGTAAAGCAGCACAGCCGGGGCAGCCCCATAAGCCGCCGCGCGCTCGCCGGCTCGCCGCAGGAGCGGCAGCGCTACCCTGGATGCACTAAGCATGCCCGGAAATGCGCAGCGCATCTGAGTCGGTGCTGCTGCTCCCGTGGCGAGCGAACGGCGGGTCGTGGGGCTGCCCCATCCAAAAAGCTGCAGCGCCAGCCTGGATGCACTACGCATGCCCGGAAATTCCGGGTATGCGCAGTGCATCCGACGTGCCGTGATGCCGCACCCCCAGGGGGGTGCCTCCGTGCCACCGCCCTGGGTGGCGAAGAGGCTTCCTCCGCAGCTGGGGCGAACTGCCCCCCTGCCCCCATCGTGACGCCACGGACTCCACCCCCAGTATGTTCAGCAAGGGGACCCGGCTGCCTCCTCCTCCTCCTCCCCCAACTGCTGGTAGGTAGAAAAAAGCCTCACAGTGTGCTAGAGGCCAGGTTGGTGTCTTCGTGCTTGAGCTTCCCGTCCAAGGCGAGGCCACGCTTCTCCCGGTTGTTGGCGAGGAACGGGGTCAACGTGTAGACTTTGCAGAAGGTCGAGCTTGGGGCCACCACGTCGCTGGAGACGGGGATAAGAGCACAGATCGGTGAAAGAGAGCAAGGCACACCGGGCTCAGACCTCGACTGCACATCGCCGCGGCTGCCTGGCAGCCACCTTTTCCAGCAGGAAGCCCGGTCACAGTGGGAGGGAACTGCAACAAAATGTTGCAGCGTGCAGTGCTGTCTCCCAAATATCCCACTCCCTGCCGCTTCCCCTTCCTCAACCGTGAAGTATTCTGTTTCTCCCCCAAATGGTCAGTCGGCATTCTGCTACCACTGTGTGTGGTTAATTCGTGTTTTTTGGGGGGCGCGGGGTGAGAACGGGGTCCCACTTCAAGGGTTTTTCCTAAAGTTGTTATTTTGGGGTGGGGTGGGGTTCTTTGATATTTCTACAAACCTCAGAGCCCTGAAATCTTGTACCTGGATGGTGTCGCTTGGCTATATAAGTCCTGGCACTTGGAGACCGAGTTTATATTAGCGCTGCAACAAAGCGTTGCAGTGTGAAGCGCTCCCTTTCGGGGCGGTCCTGCACTCAATCCTTCTTCCCAGGGGATTCTGGGAATTGTGGCTCTGTGAGGAGGACAGAGGCCCTCCAACAAGTCCCTGCACCCCCGGCCAACTGCAGCCCCCAGTATTCCTTGTGGGAAACCATGGCGATTTAAAACAGTACAGTTATGCTTTGAATGCATGATGCAGATGTGGTCATTTATGCTTTTCCCAAATTCCTAAATACTCAGAGGAGGCGGCATTACAAGATGGCGACCCCCTCCCCCAACAGCCGAGCACCCAAGTCCTCGCCTCAGTTCATAACAAAATCCAAATCGAATTCCTCTCAGGCTCCAGGCCAACCTTCCCCAAGCTGGTGCCCTCGAGACGCTGCTAAATCACAACCCCTATCATTCCTGGACATGTGGGCTGGGTCTTCTTCAGACTGTAAGCCCCTTGCGGGCAGAGTCCTGCCGGAGAGAGCCAAGCAACGGGACTCACTCTGTTTCCTCCACTGCGACGGGGCATTTGTACTGGGCTGTGTTGAAGAGGCAGATGTCCGCGTATTGGCGAACTGCAAACGGAAGGAAGGAAGGAAGGAAGGAAGGAAAGAAAGAAAGAAAGAAAGAAAGAGGACATTAGCTCAGTGGTTCCGAAAGTGGATGGCACCGTTCTAGAGTAAACTGGAGTTCTTCTTATTAAATGCAACAAGAAAGAAACACACCAAGAACTCTGGCCAATATAAGTTTCAATAGTGGGAGTGGTCCCTACTCGCAAATCAATAGTAAATTATAACAAAAACTAATCCATTCAAATGCATATACTCAGACAGAGGTCACAAACTCAAACAGATACAGGTAGGTAGCCGCGTTGGTCTGCCGTAGTCAAAATAAAATAAAAAATTTCCTTCCAGCGGCACCTTAGAGACCAACTAAGTTTGTTCTTGGTATGAGCTTTCGTGTGCATGCACACTTCTTCAGAAACTCAAACAGAGATTACAAACTCAAACACACAGGGATATGTGCAACGCAATAATCCGTTACAGTATTGGAAATGAGAGTCTTTGAACAGAGGCAAGTTTTGTTATAATTTACTATTGATTTGCGAGTAGGGACTAATCCCACTATTGAAACTTAATATTGGCCAGAGTTCTTGGCATGTTTCTTTCTTGGTGCACCACTCTAGAGTAGACAACTCAGTCAGATGAACGGGGTATACTGTTTGGACAAGCAAGAAAACTTTATTCATTCATTCATTCATTCATTCAACTGTAAAAGTCGAGATGAAACAGCGAAGAGATAGACGGAAGTCAACAATTTTATAAGGGCCCCAATCCGGTACGAAGGATTTTTCTAAACAGAATATTTCAAGCATTGGTTTGAACTTCCTAAATAATGTTTGTATTTGAATAATGTTTCTGCTCTTTGGTTCCTACTAGATTTTGTAAAAAAAAAATATTAGTTTGCTCTTTATTTTTATTTTTATTTGTTTTGGTTTTTGTTTCGAATTTTTCTCCCCCCCCCCTTTTAGATCTTTAAATATTTCTATCGCGTATTTTGTGATATCTATTTCCATCTTAGAATATGTAATCGAGGGTCTTTTTATTCATTTTTTGTGGTAAATTTTGAAAATGCAGTAAAGTTATAAAACAACAACAACAGATGAATGGGGTATCATCACCATCAACTAGGGGGTGTGATGGTTAGTGTTGGGCTAGGACTGGGGAGAGCTGTGTTCGAATCCCCACTCAGCCATGAAGCTCACTGGGAGACTTGGGCAAGTTGCCATCTTAATAATAATAATAATAATAATAATAATAATAATATTTTTTTATTTATACCCCACCCTCCCCAGCCAGAACAGGGCTCAGGGCGGCTAACACCAATAAAATTAAAATAAAATGTAAAAGGAAGAAGAAACAGTTAATTAAAATATGGGTTAAAATGAAATTTTAAATGCAGCCTCATTTTAGTAGTAAATCAAAACTGTAAGGGGAGGGAAACATAAGGGCCAGAGTGAGTCCGACCCAAAGGCCAGGTGGAACAGCTCCGTCCTGCAGGCCCTGAGGAAAGATGCCAAATCCTGCAGGGCCCTGGTCTCTTGTGACAGAGCGTTCCAGCAAGTTGGGGCCAGCGCTGAAAAGGCCCTGGCCCTAGTTGAGACCAATCTAACCACCTTGCGGCTCGGGACCTCCAAAGTGTAGTTATTTGTGGACATTTAAAGTCCTCTGCGGGTAGGGTTGCCAAAATAGGGGTGGGTTAAATTAAATTAAATTATATATTTTCTTACAAACATTTTAACACGTATTAAAATACCATTTCACCATAAAGCTTTTGAATAAAAAAAATGTCCATTATTTTGTGTGTGTGTGTGGGGGGGGGAATAGTGAACATAATGTGAAAAAAGTGGACTGCCCACTCCAATAGTGGACACCTGGCTACCCTATCTGCGGGACGCACCAGGAGAGGCGGTTCCGTAAGTACGAAGGCCTGACCTACCTCGCAGGGTTGTTGTGAGGGGGAATTAGGGAGGAGGACCAATCTCTCTCTCTTTTTTATTCTGGTGGAGTTGCAAGCTTGGTGGACCAGGGGAACGCTGCGGGCATAGTTTATCTTGACTTCAGTAAGGGGAATGGGGCACTAGAGGGGCAAACGGTTGTCATGCTTTGAAAAGCTGGTATCACTGGATCCAGGGCTCGCCCACACTTTTGCCTGTCCCATGCCTAGAAAACACGGGTCGGCCACTCCCCGCCCCCCCAGAAAACCCTCTCTTTAGCGGGATCTCTTTGGGGGAACGAAAGGCTAAGGACCGGACCCTACACAAATCCGGAGTGGAGTCCCTAATAGGGTTCGATGGCACCTTGTACAGCTCACTTGTATGGCTCGGCTTTTCTTTGGACCCCATCAGCGAGGTCGAGGGGGGGGTCTTGTCATCTGGGCAGCCCAGGGCCCCCAGGGCACACTGCCCAAGCTTGCACCCCGGGGAGGTCACTTGGCAAAAACAACGCAAGAGGCAGCAGCTATGAGCACTGAATCAGTCAGACGTCAGAAAACCCGATCTGCATGATCCCGAAGTTTCTCTGTCTTGCTGAATTAATCCAATGGAAAAGTTTTACTGAAGTTCGAATAAACGTGCAATTTATTGTGGCTGTTTTGAATTTTATTGTGTTATTATCTTCCTTAGTGGGGTGTGCAAACCACTGTCCTGAATAATGCTTTTCATAATAGTAAATTATAATTTATTATTAATAATAATTATAATTTATTATAATTAATAATAAATTATTAATAATAATAAATTATAATTTATTAATTAATAATTACAAATATTATAATTAATAATATTTATAATTATTAATTATTAATATAAATTATAATTATTATTATTATAATAAATTATAATTTATTATTAATAATAATAATTATAATTTATTATTAATAATAAATTATAATTTATTATAATAATAATTATAAATTATTAATAATAATAATAATAAATTATTATTATTAATAATAAATTATAAATTATTAATAATAATAATTATAAATTATTATTAATAATAATTATAAATTATTATGATTTATAATTATATTTATTATTTTTATTATTATTATTATTACCCCACCCATCTGGCTGGGTTTCCCCAGCCACTCTGGACGGCTCCCAACAAATATTAAAAACACAATAAAACATCAAACATTAAAAGCTTCTCTAAACCGGGCTTGCCTTCAGATGTCTTCTAAAAGTCAGATAGTTGCTTATTTCCTTGACATCTGGGAGCGGGACCTCGGTTGTTTATTTCCTTGACACCTGGTGGGAGGGAGTTCCACAGGGCAGGCACCACCACCGAGAAGGCCCTGAAACTTCACTTCTCGCAGGTAGGGAACCGCCAGAAGGCCCTCGGAGCGGGACCTCAGCGTCTGGGCTGAATGATGGGGGTGGAGATGCTCCTTCAGGTCTACTGGGACTGGAACTGAGTCACGGGGGGCAGCCCCAAAAACTCAAGCCACCTTTCCTTTTCCTGGGTGCTCCTTTGATGCACCACCAGGTAAGTGATGCCCGAGAGGCAGCCAGGCTCACCTGAGATTTTAATCTTCTTCACCGTCTTGTTGGTGTTGTTTGTGACGTGAACGTTGACGCTGATCGGCTCCCCGTGATAGTAAATCTACAGAGAACACAAGCGACAAGTCCTCATGGAGGAGCTTTTAGGACAATCGCGGCAGATGCATCCTTCCAATTCACTCTTGGAAATAATCGCCTGGGGAGTTTATTTTTTTTATAACGGGTTTATAAACCGCCTCACAGCCAGAAGTTAATCAAGTTTGCTTTACTCATTCGTTTCATTTCATAAAATTTATATACCGTTGGATTGCAAAAAAAGCGTAGACAGACAGCCATCCAACCTCCAGATTAAAAACCTCTCTCATTTTAGAAATCTGCTAATTTATAAAAAAATTAATTTATATTAAAAAAAATATTTGTATTCTGCTGTGTCATAAAAAACAGATCAAAGCAGGTCACACCAATTAACAATTAAAACCACACATTATAAACAATTACCAAGTTATAGAAATTAATCAATTAACCCCTGTGAAGGATGTATTCTTTTTTAAAGAGAAATCTCTTTAATTTTTTAAAAATTTTAATTTTTCCATTTTCGAAGCGAAATAAAAACGTAATCATAAAATCCCCTTTGACTCCCCCTCCCATATTCTTGTAAATCCTTTATCATTCCATAGTTCAAAACCTGACTACACATTTTCTGTCAATCCTACCAATGTGTGTAATTGTTTACAACAGTTTTTTTTTTCTCCAAACAGATTGTAAACTTTCCCCATTCTTTATTTGGAGGACGACTTCTAAGTTGCCTGCATGAGGCGGGCGGAACAGAAAAGTTTTCAGTGGGCATTGAAAAGTTGGCACAGAAGCCGGCTGCTGGATCTCCAGTGGCACAGAGTTCCACAGGGCTAGGCTAAAGACACTAAAGGGTCACGAACTCGGGGAATGATCAACAACGCTGCTGCAGATGATTCTCAGTGAACTAGCTGCAATATAAGGCTTTGGGCGATCTCTGCGGTGCCCTGGACCTAAGTTGTTCGGGGCTTTGTAAAATTACCGTATTTTTCTCTCCATAGGGCGCACCTCGTTTTTAGAGGAGGAAACAAGAAAAATTTTTTTTCTGGTTTTCCTCCTCTAAAAGCCCTGTTTTTTTGAGGATCAGCTAAAGTTTTGCAGCTTTTTTTGCAAAGGGAAAAGCCCTGTTTTTTTGAGGATCAGCTCAAAGTTTTGCAGCTTTTTTTGCAAAGGGAAAAGCCCTGTTTTTTGAGGATCAGCTCAAAGTTTTGCAGCTTTTTTGCAAAGGGAAAAGCCCTGTTTTTTGAGGATCAGCTCAGATTTGTGCAGCTTTTTTGCAAAGGGGGAAAAGCAAAGCTTCTTTTGCAAAGGGGGAAAAGCAAAGAGGAAAAGCCCCTTTTATGGGGTTCAACTCACATTTCTGCAGCTTCTTAAGGAAAGGGAGCCTTTCTACAGTTTCCAGACAGATAATCTAATCAGCCAGTCACATGTCGCTGGGGAAACAAACAACCTCCCTCTGCAGCACATTCAACAAAGGAGGGCGGGGCTGAAAGGGAGCCGGGGACTCTTATCTCTCTCCCGATCTCTTGCTGATCAGCTGCTGAGCGGGGTCCTTTCAACACCCCCTTTTCTCTTTGTAAAATAAAAAGCATGATCCTCTTTTGGCCCCTGGGCAATTCAGCTCCAGGGACCACCATTCGCTCCATAAGACGCACAGATGTTTCCCCTTACTTTTCAGCAGGAAAAAAGTGCGACTTATGGAGCGAAAAATACGGTAAGGCTTCAGGCGATCTCTGCGGTTCCCTGGACCTAAGTCGTTCAGGGCTTTGTAAAATTAATACCGTTCCAGAGGGCTGAAGCGGCAACACTAAAAGCCCCCGTTTTGTGTACAAACTAAGCGCAGCTCCGAGGCACACAGTTCTCTATCAGCGGCGCCCCACCTGAGAAGCGCAATTGCGGGGCCAGGATCTATGGGGCGAGGCCGTCCCTGAGAGTCCCCTGTACAAGCAGGCAGCCCAGCGCTGCATTTACGTATAAGCTGAAAAAGCTCTAGCTTAGGGCCCCACTCTCTTGGGGGCCCCCAAAAAAATTAAACAGAAAAAAACTGGATGTACATTTCCAAAATATAAAGATAGAAAACAAATAGAATAAAACCTATATACCAGCAACCGTGTTTTGTGTTGTGTAGGCTCCTATGATGTAAGTAATGGGCCCCATCTGCTAGCCTGCTCCCTAAAATATCACTGCTTTGCTCCTTTCTATATATAGGGTGCCCACATTCTACTATTTATCATTATTTGTAGTTTGCATCATATATTTACACCTATTCTTATTTCACGTTATAGCAAGTTTCTAGAGACTAGGCTATGAGTCTTTGTAAATTGTGTTTCTAAAGGGACTCTTGTTATTGCCAAATGCCAATGTGTTTTGCATCATTAAGATTGTTACGAATAAAAAATCATTTTAAGTTAGAGCTTAATTTCACTATTAATATAATTCTTCTTAATTGTATTTCGGTTCAACGATTACTTTGATAAAATACATACTTTGTTATGTGCAAATGGCTTGACATACCTATTAGGTCCATAAATTACCATATTAAATTACTTAATTGGTGCCGGGTCGCTGTACGTAACCCGAAAAATACGTAACCTGAAAAATTCGGTTTGCGCATGCACAAACCGAAAAAACCGCTTCTGTGCACACCGTGAAAACATGTCTGCGCGTGCGCGAATTGCGTGCGTTTCGGGTTGCGCTTCCGGGTTAGCGGAGTTCGTAACCCGAAAAGTACGCAACCCGAAGCGTACGTAACCCGAGGTACGACTGTATATTCAACAAGCACACAAAAAAGCGGCCATATGTTGTTGGCAAAGGACAGCTGGACATATAAAGGGCCCCCTTACCTTCAGGAGCGTAGGGCCTCATCAAACCTAAATCCGGCCCTGGGCAAGGCTGTCCCCGAGAGTCCACCCGAAACAAGCAGGCAGCCTCAGAGTGGAGTCAGGATTTGGCCCAAACCACAACCCAATCCTGGAAGGGAAGACAGCAAGAGCCGCCTGGTGGATTCTAGAAAACGGGCACAAAAGGAGGGCCTGCAAGATACCTCTTTGTCCAGCGAAGCTTCCAAGTGCAGGGGCTTGTCTGACATGAGGAACTGCCGGGTGGTCTCGGCCATCGGCTGCGGCCCCGGCCGCTCCGGCGCATACTGGACTTTGCGGATCACCAAGCGCACTGAGTTCCTGCAGGGGCATGGGAGAGCGGACATCGAGGGGTTAGGGTGGCATCTGCGCCACAGAACGGAACAGCTTCGATACGGCTTAAATGCTACAACCGCCCACCCCAAGCCAGAAGGAACTGCGAGCTGTTGTTTTGTCCCCGCGTGATTTTTACTTCCCCTTCATGGATCACTGCTTGGTCGTGGCGAAGGGGCGTGAATAACTCCAAGAAGCTGTGAGCTATGTGCCGCGCAGGGCCACCCAAGATGGACAGGTCAAGGCGAGAGTTTAGACCAGCGGTCGGCATGGTTTACCGGCCATGGGCTGGATCAATCCCAGGGAGACAGCCCATGGGCAGGAGTGGCGCAGGGCAATGCCGGAAATCGCGTCTGCCCATGTCGGCGGCGGCGGAAATTGCTTCTGCGCATGCCCATACGCCGGAAATCATGCCTGCGCAGAAGAAATTTTTGGGCGTCTGGACATAGAATTCCTAGAGTTGGAAGAGACCCCAAGGGCCATCCAGTCCAACCCCCTGCCAAGCAGGAAACACCATCAAAGCATTCCTGACAGATGGCTGTCAAGCCTCCGCTTCAAGACCTCCAAAGAAGGAGACTCCACCACACTCCTTGGCAGCAAATTCCACTGTCCAACAGCTCTTACTGTCAGGAAGTTCTTCCTAATGTTTAGGTGGAATCTTCTTTCTTGTAGTTTGAATCCATTGCCCCATGTCCGCTTCTCTGGAGCAGCAGAAAACAACCTTTCTCCCTCCTCTATATGACATCCTTTTATATATTTGAACATGGCTATCATATCACCCCTTAACCTTCTCTTCTCCAGGCTAAACATACCCAGCTCCCTAAGCCGTTCCTCATAAGGCATCGTTTCCAGGCCTTGGACCATTTTGGTTGCCCTCCTCTGGACACGTTCCAGCTTGTCAGTATCCTTCTTGAACTGTGGTGCCCAGAACTGGACACAGTATTCCAGGTGAGGTCTGACCAGAGCGGAATACAGTGGTACTATTACTTCCCTTGATCTAGATGCTATACTCCTATTGATGCAGCCCAGAATTGCATTGGCTTTTTTAGCTGCTGCATCACACTGTTGACTCATGTCAAGTTTATGGTCTACCAAGACTCCTAGATCCTTTTCACATGTACTGCTCTCAAGCCAGGTGTCACCCATCCTGTATTTGTGCCTTTCCTATTTTTTTGCCCAAGTGTAGTCACTGGAAAGAGGAGAAAGGCAGCATGTATATAAAACTATGCATGTATGTATAGTTAAACTAGGGACCCAGGTGGGGCTGTGGGTTAAACCACAGAGCCTTGGGCTTGCCGATCAGAAGGTCGGTGGTTCGAATCCCTGCGACGGGGTGAGCTCCCGTTGCTCGGTCCCTGCTCCTGCCCACCTAGCAGTTCGAAAGCACGTCAAAGTGCAAGTAGATAAATAGGGACCGCTCCGGCGGGAAGGTAAACGCCGTTTCCGTGCGCTGCTCTGGTTCTTAGTTAAACTATGGGTGCTTTAACAGAGAATAAGACAAATTCACGGAGAACTGGGTTGTCAGTGGTTACTGGCCAGAATGGCTATGCTTCGCCTACACACTTGGAGGCAGCAATGCCCGTTGCTGGAAATGACAGGTGGGGAGAGGGGTCTTGTGTTCGAAACCTGATTGTGGGTTTACCATTGGAGTAGATGCTGGACTAGATGGGCCATTGCCATGATCCATCAGTCTTTCATGAAATAGTATAAGAGAATTGTCGAACTGGAAGGTGCCCCCGGGGTCATCTAGTCCAACCCCCTGCAATTCAGGAATAACGATACAGTGGTACCTTGGTACTCAAATGCCTTGGTTCCCAAACGCCTAAAACCCGGAAGTAAGTGTTCCGGTTTTTGAATGCTTTTTGGATGACGAACATCCATGTGGCTGTCGGATTTTGTTTCCGGGGCGCCTCCACCAATCAGAAGCTGTGCCTTGGCTTTCGAACATTTCGGAAGTCAAACGGGCTTCCGGAACGGATTAAGTTTGGAGCTTTTTTTTTTTTGCTATTTATTTTGCATTTTTCTGAGGCTTTTATGGTTGATTTGTGACTGTGTGGAACCCAGTTCAGCTACTGATTGATGGGTTGTGCAATAAATGGATAAAAGCCCCCCATCCAAAAAAAGGACTATCATCAGTGCAGGGAAGAAGAAAAAATAATTTTAATTTTTATCATCTACCATACTGTCTTACTGATTTTATACTACGGTACATTGATTATTGCTTTCATTTTATGGATCAATGGTCTCGTTAGATAGTAAAAAATTCATGTTAAATTGCTGTTTTAGGGGTTGTTTTTAAAAGTCTGGAACGGATTAATCCATTTAGCATGACTTTTTATGGGAAAGCTAAAGGTTTTGGGACGGCCTTCTGGAATGGATTAAGTTTGAGAACCAAGGTCCCGCTGTAATTGGTGGCGACTTTGTAAAACCCGGGGAGCCGCTGCAACGCACCTTTTGTGGATCTTCTCCTCCAGACTCTCTGCACAGAAAGCTTTGACTTCATAGTCAACACCGCAAGCCTAGGAGGGAAGAGAAGGAAGCAGAAGCAGCGTCAAGAAAGGTGGCAGATAGACTCTTCGTGACCCCATGGACCTGCATCAAAGGGGGTTGGACTAGACGACCCTTGGGTCCCTTTCCAATGTTATGATTCTATGATTTGTTAAGATTGCTGTTTATTCGTTTTACCTTGTTCGTCACCTGAAGGCTATTTCTGCACAGGCAAATCATAAATCTAGCAAACATTTGTTGTTGTTTAGTCATGTCCGCCTCTTCCACTGTGGTGTAGTGGTTAAGAGCGGTAGGCTCATAATCTGGTGAACCGGGTTCGCATCTCCTCTCCTCCACATGCAGCTGCTGGGTGACCTTGGGCTAGTCACACTTCTCTGAAGTCTCTCAGCCCCTCACCTCACAGAGTGTTTGTTGTGGGGGAGGAAGGGAAAGGAGAATGTTAGCCGCTTTGAGACTCCTTCGGGTAGTGATAAAGCGGGATATCAAATCCAAACTCCTTTTCTTCGTGCACCGATGGAGCAGAGCACACCAGGCTCTCCTGTCTCTCACTGCCTCCCGCAGATTGGTCAGACTCATGCCAGTCGCTTCGAGAACACTGTCCAACCATCTCGTCCTCTGTCGTCTTCTGCAAGAAGATCAAACCTATCCATTCTCAAGAAATCAGCCCTGAGTGCTCACTGGAAGGACAGATCCTGAAGCTGAGGCTCCAGTACTTTGGCCACCTCATGAGAAGAGAAGACTCCCTAGAAAAGACCCTGATGTTGGGAAAGATGGAGGGCACAAGGAGAAGGGGACGACAGAGGATGAGATGGTTGGACAGTGTTCTCGAAGCGACTGGCATGAGTTTGGCCAAACTGCGGAGGCAGTGGAAAGATAGGCGTGCCTGGCGTGCTCTGGTCCATGGGGTCACGAAGAGTCGGACACGACTGAACGACTGAACAACAACAACAACCCAGATGCTGAGACATCTGATGTGAATTTCAATCTGCTTCGGTATTTTAAATTGTACTTTTTTTAAAAAAAAAAAGTGTGGTTTTAAATTCTTCTCGGTTTTACCACTTCATCTTTTCGTAAACCGCTTTGAGGTTTGCTTCTACAACCAAGCGGTGTATAAGTCGTATGAAACAAATAAATAATAAATCCTAAACCAGTTGGAAATTCTGCTTCCCCTTAGAAAAAGGCCTCAAAATGGAAAAAAGCCTGGATGGTCCTTGGAGCCAACACACTATTATTATTAACCATCATTATTGTTCTACCCTTTGTCCAAAGTTCACAGGGCAGTGTACAGAATTAAAGACATACACCTTCCACATTTAATAGGTCATAGATTATTTTTAATGGCCGAAAGCCTGGGTAAAGGGGAATATTTTCACCTGGCGCCTAAAGACATGTAATGATGAACCGTACAACCCTTAAGTGGACTGAAGAACATTGCATGGCACTGAAATTAATGGCCAGCAGACGGCGCTGTTGTCAACTGTGGTCTTCTTAAAGGAACACACCAAAGGAAACACAAGCCTGCTGTATAGAGCTCCCGAAATGACGGATTAAGGCAGTTTCCCCCAATCTGGTGCACTGGACTACAACTCCCATGATCTTTGTTGACCAAGTTTGCTGAGGCTGATGGGAGCTGAAGCCCAACACACCCGGAGGGCGCCAGGTTGGGGAAAAGGAGGGGCCTGTGCCTTCCACGCAGGAACATTCGACATCTTGAAACTGCCCCAATTTATCAGGGCTGTTGTCAGTACCCTTCCCCCCCTTCATCCCTTTATTTCATTTTTTTTATAATTTTTTACCTTTCCTGTGTCTTCGGGTCCCGGCTGCAACGTCACGGAGCAGGGAAGGTTGGGAAGGATCTGGAATGGGGAAAACGTATTAACGTTTCATTATGGGTCCATCCAGTCGAGCAGATCATTCACACAGCAGCCAGCCAGGTGGCTCAATGCGAAACCCACACGCAGGATTCGAACTCAAGAGCCCTCTTCCCTTCTATGGTTTCCAGCCCATTGGCATTCAGAAGCATTGCTGCCTCCGATCGTGGAGGCACAGCACAGCCACCCTGGCTAGTAGCCATCAAAATATAGCCCTGTCCTCCTCCATGAATTTGTCCAATCCTAAAGTCCCCGAGGTGTCTGGCCCTCGCTGCTTCCAGTGGCAGAGAGTTCCACAGTTTACATACGTATTTTTATTTATATGCTGCCTTTCTGTATAGTTCCATGCATGCTGCTTACGTCATGGAAAAATACATCATTGCTGCATAGCATAAGTAGACAAAAACAATAAATGACCCAGCTCTGAAACGTGAGAAACCCTGGATCAGGGCTAAAATCCGGGGGGCCGGGGCGGTCCCTTGGCTTTCCTCCCAGCCACCATGCTTTTCACTGCCTCCAGTGGCAGAGAGTGCCACAGGCTAACCCTGCACCGCGTGCAGAAGGGCGCCCTTTTCACAGAATCCTAGAACTGTCAAGTTGGAAGGGGCTCCCGAGGGTCATCTAGCCCAACCCTCTTTTACCCGTCCTCCCCGGCGGGAAGCGTGGCCCTTGGGTGGCCAGAAATTTTCTCACGTGGGCAATTTTCGGGACAAGGAAGGGGAGCAACCGGATCACCTGCGGCGAAGCCGGAGCAGCTGCCCAACCATGGGAATTTTTTTGTCGGCGAGGTGCAAACGCCGCCTGGGGTGGGGCGACTGGTGGAGGAGGGCCGGGGGGGGGGGGGAGGAGAGCTAAGGAGCTAAAATAGGGGGGAGAAAGAAGGATTCGTACCTCGAAGGTAAAAGGGTAGGCCTGCTCACCGAGCTTCTTAATCAGCCGTTCCTGGAGCCGTGTCAGAGGTTTCTTCTCCTCGGTGACCGGAGGGAAGGCCTGGATGTTGGCGACAAAGAGGTCCTTCCGGAAAGTCAGGCCCAGGACGTCCAGGTCCTCGCGGCCGTAGCGGAAGGCGCACGTGAGGGTCACGAAAACTGCAAGCGGGGCAGAGAGGACAGCGTGTGGCGCAGAGGACATCACGGAGGGCCGGGAGTGGCCCCCGTTTCCCACCTGCGCCCAGGGGTTGTGTCGGGCTCTTCGGCTTTCCGCGCTGCTCTCCGAACCCCAAGGCGGCTTTCGAGCAACGCGGCACAGCCGCAGAATGCGAAACGGGGCAGCTGAGCTCTTGGAGCCATCGGGCATCGCCAAGAGGCAGCGTGGCGTAGCGGTTAGAGTGCCAGGGTTCGAATTCCCGTTTGGCCACGGAGCACGCTGGGTGTGACCTTGGGCGCCGCCTCTCAGCCTGCCCTACATCGCAGGGTTGTTGTGAGGATGGGAGGAGGAGGACCATGTACACAAGAAATGAACAGGAAAGCCCTTGCAAGTACGAGACAGCAGAGGGAAGCTTTCCGGGGGCCGCATGCTAGGTGTGAACCACTAGGTGGCGTAGTGGTTAAAGGTCTGGACTAGGACCTGGGAGACCAGGGTTCAACTCCCAGCTTGGCCATGATGCTCACAAGGTGATCTTGCGCCAGTCACTCGGCCTAACCTACCTCGCAGGGCTGTTGTGAGGAGGAGAACCACGCAGAGCACACTGGGCTCCTTGGAGGAAAATTTGGCAATAAGTAAATAATAAAATAATAAAGCGGGCAACTGGTGCAAAACTTACCTTCGCAGGATAGGCTATATTCCAGGTGCAGGTCAGAGTTTTCTACCCCTCCCCTCACCCACCTTTCCATAGAGACAAGCAAAGAAGCATCACAAGGGACCATTCAAACCAGTCAAAAGCCTTTTCGGAGGGTGTAGGGCAGGGAACGCGAGTGGTTTGGCCCAAGGAGAGAAGGCGTGGCCTGGGGAGGGGTCCTGACATGGGGAGGCTCCCAAGGGCCAGACAGAGAGGTCTGGAGGGCTGCACCCAGCCCCAAAGCCAGAGGTACCCCCCCCTCAACACACACACAAAAACCGGAGTTACCTTTCCTTTCCTTTAAGTATTCTGGATCGACCAGCACGACGCCATCTGCAAAAGGAACAAAAGGCAGGTATGTGGACAATGCAACGCTGATACTTCTGCTCTACATGGGTTAGTATAGCTTCCCAGCTCTGTCCACCGAAACATGGCAGGCAACACGTCTTGGCTGGACGCAGAGGAACAGTGAGAATATTGAGCTGGGGAAGCCCCAAGGGAAGAAGGCTCAGAACCCCGGATGGGGGGGATGGAAAGGGCTGGGCGATATCTGGTTTCAAGTGCATACGAAAACATCTTGTTTGGGATTCAGGTTAGCCATGTTAGTCTGACTTCTGTTTCAGTGTATCTGAAGAAGTGTGCATGCACACGAAAGCTTATACCAGGAACAAACTTAGTTGGTCTCTAAGGTACTACTGGACATTTTTTTTAATTTTTGATCATGTTTTGGGTTGGGGGTGGGGTCAGTCTGGATGATGCTGCCTAGAGTTCCTTCCAATGTTTGGGGTCCTGTGCCCGGGAAATTTTGGAATCTAACAGAGGATGTTGCTGTGCAGCTCAGACATGTTTATTTGCAGGACAATGGGTTTCACTGGCCACTAAGCAGGGCCGTCTTGTCCATTTGGGCTGGTGGCGCGGCGCACCAGGGCGCCAGGCCCCCAGGGGCGCCCCTGCGAGGCCGCCGGTATACCGGGCGCCCCCTCCCCAACCCGACCCCACGGGCGGGCACTCGTGCGCCGGCAGCACAGACCCGTCTTCGAGCGCAGCGAGCGGGGGGAGTAGCGCAGCCCCGCCGGTGGCCTCCCCCAACCCCCAAGGGCGGCCGGAAGGATGGGGCCACCGGCATACCGGCTGCCCACCGGCATACCGGCCGCCCCCCTCCCCAACGCCCCCGCCCCCAAGGGCGGGCTGTCAGCCGGGCGCTCGCGCCAGGTGGCGCAGCTGCTGCTGCCCATGCCGGTCCCGGGCGGGCTGCGAGCCGGCCACCCTCGCCTCCCGTCCTGGGAGCACTGGAAGGGCGCGCAGAGCCACCCCCCCTCCCGAGGGGCGGCAAGCGCGAGAGGGAGGCAGCGGAGAGGCGGTACGCGGGGGGCGCCGGAGGGATCACTGCACCACGGCGGCCGAACTCCTTAAGACGGCCCTGCCACTAAGCCAGTATCCTCAACAGCATCCCCAAAGAATAAGCTGGGTTGCAAGAGCTGCCACTAAGTGAGAGTAACCTTCAGGTGAATGGGTGGGCTTTTCCTCCAGCCCCCTCCCCTATCTGCTTGGTAGGAGAACGAGAGCGAGAGCGTTGTGCTTGAGCTGAGCTGGGAGCAGGCTGGCAGCTGGAGACACCGAGACCTGCTTGCTCTGGGCTGGATCCACAACTGTGGCAAATGGAGAAGCAAGATCTGTTGGGGTGTCAACGCTCTGAGCCCTGTGCCTTATGCTCAGGTTTATATATGTGCAAATAAAACCAGATATCATAATAATAATAATAATAATAATAATAATAATAATAATAATATTTATTATTTGTACCCCGCCCATCTGGCTGGATTTCCCCAGCCACTCTGGGCGGCTTCCAACAAAAATCAAATACATTAAAATATCACACATTAAAAGCTTCCCTAAACAGGGCTGCCTTCAGATGTCCTCTAAATGTCTGGTAGTTGTTTATCTCTTTGACATCTGCTGGGAGGGCATTCCACAGGGTGGGTGCCACCACCGAGGAGGCCCTCTGCCTGCTGACCTCCCAAGGAACCTGGGTAAGCGCCTGGGACCTTTCGCCACTCAGACATTGGGTGGATTGTGGCAGTGACTGAAGTAGGGTTACCAGACGTGCCTGTTGCCCGGAGACAGTCCCCGGTTTGCAGATAAGTCCCCGGACAAATTCCATCCCCGGAATGTCCCCAGATTTCATCTAATGTCCCCGGAAACGCAGCAGCGGCAGTCTCAGCAGCCCAAAGCGGTTGGCTCTGGCTGGCTTCAGGAGCTGCTTGGAAGTCCCCATAGGATGGTGGTGCAGGGGCTCGAAGATGCAGCTTCTGGGGCTGCCTCCACCTTCCCTGACCCCAGAAACTAAGCTGCGAAGGGAGGTTTCATGCTGCCTATCGGAGCAGCCTCCCAACTCCTACTTGCGTGCAAGCAGGAGCAGGGCGGGGATCTCTCAGTTAGGCAAGGGGAAGCCTCCCTTCCCAGCTGAGGGATCCCCGCTCCCTCCTGCTTGCACGCAAGTAGGAATGGGATTGGGGCTGCTCCAATGGGGAGGGAGGCTTGGCACTGCCTGAGAGATCCCTGCCCCCTCCTGCTTGCACGTAGGTATGTGTAAGGAGTTTCAGTGGTTGCTCATGAGAAATCAGGCAAACGCAGAACTTCTAAACACTAAGTTCTTTATTGTGCAGATATTTACAGTGGAGCTAAAATAAAGACGTCCAGCTCATCCCTCTGCAGAGTCCGGGAATGTCCGTTTCTGGTTCTTTGTCCAGCATAAAAGGCACGGGATCCTGAACCCCCTCCTCCCCCGTCTACGTCCTTCCTCCCTGCCAAAACGGGGTGACGGAAAGGGTTCCTCTCCCCCTCTTCCCGCTTGGTGCAGAGGCTCTCCATCCCTGCCACAGCCCCTGCTCCCACTTCCTGTCCCCATCTCCCCCTCCCCACTGGAAGAGTGATCGCTTCCTCCACTGGGGGAAGATGACGAGCTGCTCAGCGGGGATGGGGGTTCCCGGTACTGAAACAGCTCCGGACCCGCTTGCAGCTTCAGCGAGGGCGATTTCCTGACAGTATGTTTAGTCTGGAGAAGAGAAGGTTAAGGGGTGATATGATAGCCATGTTCAAATATATCAAAGGATGTCATATAGAGGAGGAGAGAAGGTTGTTTTCTGCTGCTCCAGAGAAGCGGACACGGAGCAATGGATTCAAACTACAAGAAAGAAGATTCCACCTAAACATTAGGAAGAACTTCCTGACAGTAAGAGCTGTTCGGATTTGCTGCCAAGGAGTGTGGGGAGTCTCCTTCTTTGGAGGTCTTTAAGCGGAGGCTTGACAGCCATCTGTCAGGAATGCTTTGATGGTGTTTCCTGCTTGGCAGGGGGTTGGACTGGATGGCCCTTGGGGTCTCTTCCAACTCTAGGATTCTAGGATTCTAAGTAGGAATGGGATTGGGGCTGCTCCGAAAGGCAGTGTGAAGCCTCCCTTCCCAGCTGAGAGATCCCTGTCCCCTCCTGCTTGCACGCAAGTAGGAATGGGATTGGGGCTGCTCCGATGGGAAGGCCTCGCTGCCGCCGGTGGAAGCCTCAGAGAAAGGGGAAACATGGCGGTTCAGGTCAAGGCAGTGGCCGCTCCTCTGCCACCGCCATCGCTGCAGCATCAACGTCCTGAGCGTGTGTGGTATTCATTCATTCATTCATTCATTCATTTATAGTGTCCCTGGATTCATTGAAAAAAAAATCTGGTAACCTTAGTACTGTACTAACTAAAGCTGCCCTTAAAGCTGCCTGTTTAGGGAAGCTTTTGATATTTAATGCTGTGTTGTTTTAACACTCGATGGGCAGGGTAGAAATAAATTATTATTATTATTATTATTATTATTATTATTATTATTATTATATGCAACGGTATCAGGATTTGCCCCATATATGGAAACCTCAGAGTTCTGAAGCACAGATGAGATGAAGAAGTTTGAGCCTTCCCCCCCCCTTCTAAATGCTGAAGCCAATTCAATTCTTTAGATGGGGAAGATAGCTCAGTTGGTTACAGCGTGGTGTCGATAACGCCAAGGTTGCAGGTTCGATCCCCGTACGGGACAGCTGCCAAATCCTGCATTCCATGGGGTTGGACTGGATGACCCTCGGGACCCCTTCCAACTCTACGGTTCTAGGAAGACAGGACAGAACTGAGAGCCGCAGGGGGACGTTGAATTGGCAGGATCAGCAAAGGAAGTGTGCTGCAGGGATGAGTCAGGCTTTGCAGATTTCCAGGGTGGAGAAATTAGCAGACAGGAAAAGGGCTTTGCTGCCGGTTCAATGTGCCACCGGAGGAAGGGCGGTAATTAAATTCTGGGTGGTGGCGTGGGGGGCAGAGAACAAAGGAAAACACCCAACGTCCGTAACAGGAATCCTACGGATCAGAGGTGATGGAGCCTCAATGCAGCCCGCTGGCCTTAATAAATAACCCGAGGAAGCAGAATGCACCACACACACGAAGCAAGCCCCAGAGCGAGGAACTGTTGGCATTGTTGCAGCACGCGCAACGGGGCTACCGACTTCAGTAAGGGCTGTGGCACTTTTGGAGCTAATTGGTGCCAATCAGCTTTAAAATCTGGATCTGTCTGAATTGGCGCGGCAGGGAAAAATGAGCCCGTGGCATCATCTCGCCTCCTACCTAGAGGTTTATACATCTCTGGGTTATTTGTGGGGCATAGGAATCTGTTCATATATTTTTTTCAAAATACAGTCCGGCCCCCCACAAGGTCTGAGGGACAGTGGACCGGCCCCCTGCTGAAAAAGTTTGCTGACCTCTGCCCCAGACCAGATTTGCGATCTTCCCAGCAACCGAGAGATGAGTGCCACCATCGACACGTGCTTCATCAGACGACGTGAACCGTTTTCACCCCAGCCGGTCCCAGGTCCCAGCCCCACAGGGGCAGCCTGGGAAGCCCCACTGCCTTGCTGAGCTAAGCAGGTCTGGGGCCGGTCAGTCAGTCAGTCCCTTCCGTGAACCACATGGGAATGCCTCCTTGGGTTCCAAAATGGCAGCAAGGCAGGGTACCAAATCGCAGACCTGCAGAGTCGCTCGGCACCCCCAAGGGTCATCTTGGTCCAAACCCCTGCAATGCGGCGAAATGGCACCACGTATGAATGCAATGGGAGGAGACTCTTGAGAGTCCCATGGACTGCAAGAAGATCAAACTTATCCATCCTTAAAGAAATCAGCCCTGAGTGCTCACTGGAAGGACAGATCCTGAAGCTGAGGCTCCATCACCTCCTGGCAAATAGAAGGGGAAGAAATGGAGGCAGTGAGAGATTTCACTTTCTTGGGCTCCATGATCACTGCAGATGGTGACAGCAGTCACGAAATTAGAAAGACGCCTGCTTCTTGGGAGAAAAGCAATGACAAACCTAGACAGCATCTTAAAAAGCAGAGACATCACCTTGCCGACAAAGGTCCGTATAGTTAAAGCTATGGTTTTCCCAGTAGTAATGTACGGAAGTGAGAGCTGGACCATAAAGAAGGCTGATCGCCGAAGAATTGATGCTTTTGAATTATGGTGCTGGAGGAGACTCTTGAGAGTCATGGACTGCAAGAAGATCAAACCTATCCATCCTTAAAGAAATCAGCCCTGAGTGCTCACTGGAAGGACAGATCCTGAAGTTGAGGCTCCAATACTTTGGCCACCTCATGAGAAGAGAAGACTCCCTGGAAAAGACCCTGATGTTGGGAAAGATGGAGGGCACAAGGAGAAGGGGACGACAGAGGATGAGATGGTTGGACAGTGTTCTCGAAGCGACTGGCATGAGTTTGGCCAAACTGCGGGAGGCAGTGGAGGATAGGCGTGCCTGGCGTGCTCTGGTCCATGGGTCACGAAGAGTCGGACACGACTGAACGACTGAACAACAACAACAACAATGAATGCAAAGAAGAACGGTGACTTTTTAAAGAAGCAACCCCTGGGGTTGTTACTTTTCCCCTCCTCCCAGGTAATCTCCCACCTGAGCATTCACACCGTAGAACACTGGTGGCCAAACTCGGCCCTCCAGATGTTTTGAGACTACAACTCCCATCATCCCTAGCTAACAGAACCAGGGGTCAGGGATGATGGGAATTGTAGTCCCAAAAACATCTGGAGGGCCGAATTTGGCCACCACTGCCGTAGAATAATAGCATCACAGAATTCTAGAGCTGGAAGGGACCCCGAGGGTCATCGAGCCCAACTCCCTGCAATGCAGGAATCCTTCTTGGCTTCCGCAAGGCAGCTGCATCGCAGGCCTGTAGGACCTGTTGGGTTTAAAATGATACCTGAGCCGGTCTGATGTCAGTACTGTCTGTTTAAGAAATAGAAGATAGAGGTGCCGGTGTTTTGTTCTTAATTGGGCTGAAGCGTGGGTGTTATTCTGTGCACCGTATTGTTCGCTCCATAAGACACACTTTTTCCCTCCTAAAAAGTAAGGGGAAATATCTGTGCGTCTCATGGAGCGAATGGTGGTCCCTGGAGCCGAATTGCCCAGGGGCCAAAAGAGGATCATGCTTTTTATTTTACAAAGAGAAAAGGGGGTGTTGAAAGGACCCCGCTCAGCAGCTGATCAGCAAGAGATCGGGAGAGAGATAAGAGTCCCGGCTCCCTTTCAGCCCCGCCCTCCTTTGTTGAATGTGCTGCAGAGGGAGGTTGTTTGTTTCCCCAGCACATGTGACTGGCTGATTAGATTATCTGTCTGGAAACTGTAGAAAAGGCTCCCTTTCCTTTAGAAGCTGCAGAAATGTGAGTTGAACCCCATAAAAACGGGGCTTTTCCTCTTTGCTTTTCCCCCTTTGCAAAAAAAGCTGCAAAACTTTTAGCTGATCCTCAAAAAAACAGGGCTTTTCCCTTTGCAAAAAAGCTGCAAAACTTTTAGCTGATCCTCAAAAAAACAGGGCTTTTAGAGGAGGAAAACCAGAAAAATATATTTTTTTTCTTGTTTCCTCCTCTATAAACGAGGTGCGCCCTATGGAGCGAAAAATATGGTATATAAGGCTCTGTTGCAAAGTGTTTAGTGCTCCTAGCTTTGGGAGTTGTGGGGAATGTTTGAGGTTGGGAGTATGGGAGTGAGAGTTCTTTGATAAAGTATAATTGTATTTAGTTTAACAGAGTCTCTGGAAGAAGGCTAGAAACTAACAGGGAGTTATTTACTTTGTTTACGTAAATTAAACTCTAGTTTTAAAAAGCCTCTCTCTTTTTTAACTCCTGGTGCCTGCTTTCGCCAAGTCAGTTTTTCTGTCGCGTTTAATCTTTAACCCTGCTGGAAGCGTACTTCAATGGGCCACTGTTAACTGGGGTGTAAGTTCTTCCTTTGCACCTTTTTGTTCAGTTACCCAGTTATTTCCATTCAAGAGGACCATCTCCTGGGGCCACTAGACGGATGTCTCAGGAGAGCAAAGCCCGGGGGCATGCCTCTCTGTGGCACGTCAGCGGGTGCCGAACCCAGCCCAGAGCTCACTTACCCACTGGATCGACGACATCTATGTGGTCGACGAAGTCCCTCTTGCCCAAGTAGACGGTAAGCTGCGGAGAGGAGACACAAAGGGACAAGGCAACTGTCAGTACCCAGCTGATTGGACAATAAGGTTTCTCACTGTGTTATCAACCGATGTGCGCATGCACACACAGCCACACAAGCTCCACCGGCCACTTAAAATGTGAGCTGGACCTCAGTGTCCGGGCTGGACTATGGGGGATGGAGACGCTCCTTCAGGTATACAGGACCGAGGCCGTTTAGGGCTTTAAAGGTCAGCACCAACACTTTGAATTGTGCTCGGAAACGTACTGGGAGCCAATGTAGATCTCTCAGGACCGGTGTTATGTGGTCCCGGCGGCCACTCCCAGTCACCAGTCTAGCTGCCGCATTCTGGATTAATTGCAGTTTCCGGGTCACCTTCAAAGGTAGCCCCACGTAGAGCGCATTGCAGTAGTCCAAGCGGGAGATAACCAGAGCATGCACCACTCTGGAGAGACAGTCTGCGGGCAGGGAGGGTCTCAGCCTGCGTACCAGATGGAGCTCGGAGACAGCCGCCCTGGACGCAGAACTGATGATGCAAATCATCTATAAGTTATGTCACAGTGTTGAGATGGTGATAGATCACAAAGTTGAAAACCAGATATCGCCCAGCCTTAACCCTTCTGGCAGTTCCCTCCTTGTGAGAAGTGAGGTTACAGGGAAGCAGGCAGAGGGTCTTCTCGGTGGTGGCTCCCTCCCTGTGAAACGCCCTCCCACCAGATGTCAAGGAAATAAACAACTATCTGACTTTTAGAAGACATCTGAAGGCAGCCCTGTTTAGGGAAGTTTTTAATGTTTGATGTTTTATTGTATTTTTAATATTTTGTTGGAAGCCGCCCAAAGTGTCTGGGGAAACCCAGCCAGATGGGTGGGGTATAAGAAATATATCATCATCATCATCATCATCATCATTATTAATTAAAGACATATTGGCAGGTCAAAAATTATGAAAGCGATACCACGATATGGACTTCAAACCCGTTTCTGATGATATATCGATATATCACTAAGGTCCCACTGGAGATTGAACCTGGGATAAGGTTACCAGACGTCCCCGTTTCCTGGGGACATTCCCCGGATTTACAAATCAGTCCTCCGACAAAATCCACTACTACTTACTTATCAAACCTTTATTATGCATTTACATGTAAAATCAGGAGAGAAAGAATCACATACAGGAACTTTAAAATATATATACACAAAGAAACAACAATTAAACTCATAGGCTGATCGTATGTGTGTATTAGTAAAATCTAGAATTTCATCCTGTTAAAGTACAAAATCCATCCATTTAGCAGGAAGTTGAAAGGTGTCCCCGGATTCATTGGAAAAAATCTGGTAACCTTAACCTGGGACCTTCTGCATGCGGAAAAACTGTTCCACCGTTTACCCAAATCTCCAGTTCTCACCTGGAGATGCCTCGGGTTTGGATTCGGGGTCTCTTGTATGCCCAGCCTGTGTTCTGCCGCTGACATTTGCTGGCAAGTTACTCCCAGAGTAAGGAGGGCTTTGCTAATGAAAGGGCAGGGGTGACCTCTGCTCTCTAGAAACTCTTCCTTGATCAACTTTGAATTAAAACGACAAAAACAGCAGCTTAGAAGCAAGGAGGGCAGACGAACGAAGGGAAGCTAAGCCGAGCTCTTCTTCGCACAGACCTGCCGCCGGCAGATGGCTCCGAGAGGAGCTTACGGGAGAATTTGGATGATCTTACCTACTGCTGTGCTGGACCATGTCTAGTTTACAGAGGCTGATCCATCTTACGCAGCTTTTAGGGAAAAAAAGATTGACAAGGCTTGTGGCGGAAAACCAGGCAAGCTTTGTTCATTTCCCGCTTTATAGCCATCCGGCCCTAATCGCTCAGTAACCCGCCAGCAGCCAAAAGGGGCCTGTGTGCTCTTAGATCCATGAAACTGCAGAGCCAGAAGGGACCCAAAGGGTCATCCATCTCAACCCCATGGGATGACAGGAATCGGCAATGGAGGGGAAAGGTTTCCTGTAAACTTGGCAAAGAACAGCCTTCCTCAACCCGCTGCCCTCCAGGGCTCCAAAGCAGCTTTATCTGGGTTTTGCAAGCCTTTGTGGCCGCCAAGAGACTTACGCTCCATGCCTGGAAGGATAAACACTGTTTATTACTCGGCGGTCTGAAGACTTTCAATGCGTACAGTTGAACACCTTTTCCAGAAACCTCAACTTTGCTCAGAGCCAGGGGACTGGTGGTCATGAGTGGTCAGAGGGAGCAGACAGGAAGGAGGAGGTGTCGGAAGCTGAAGAGGCAACAAGGTTTAGTGAGCTGGGAGAGTCTCTGGCAGAGAGCAGTCCAGAATCAGAGGCAGAATGGGAAGATGGGGGGCAGAGAGGCAGCAAGGAATCCGGCTGGTGAGGAAGTCAGCTTTCCCCCACTCTTGCTGCGACCAGCTCCCATCCCTGCTGGTTTCCCAGAACCAGCAGAGGTATGAAGAGGGAGGAGCAGAGAGAGAAAGGATGGCAGAGTCCTCACTGCCTCCTGCAGGAGAGAGTTACGCACTTCCAACTATGTGTAGACGTGTTCTTCTCCAGTGGCATCAGCTGCCACCAGAAGCATCAACCTCACCAAGGCTGGACGATACGCGGTTTTCAGCATCGTGATATATCGCCAGCAAAGCATTGCGATATATTGATCTATTGCAACGTCTGAAATAAGGACGGAGCTATGTAGAGGCATTCGCCGGCTGCACGGTCTCCCCCCACATGGTGATTTTTGCTGGCGCCTGCTTTTGCGATTCTCTCTCCGCAGATAGTTTTTCCGGATCATGTGGCCAGCATGACTAAGCCGCTTCTGGCAAAACCAGAGCAGCGCACGGAAACGCCGTTTACCTTCCCGCCGGAGCGGTACCTATTTATCTACTTGCACTTTGACGTGCTTTCGAACTGCTAGGTTGGCAGGAGCAGGGACCGAGCAACGGGAGCTCACCCCGTCGCGGGGATTCGAACCGCCGACCTTCCGATCGGCAAGCCCTAGGCTCAGTGGTTAAGACCACAGCGCCACCTGCTTCCCCTACATTGATTGCGCCAGCCTAAACCTCACTAAAATTACGACCAGACCTGATGCAGACTATCTTCCTGCTTAACCAGTACGTGAAACCAGTGGCAAACGGAGCCGCTTGGCTGCCCGGACTAAAATTACGACCAGACCTGATGCAGACTATCTTCCTGCTTAACCAGTACGTGAAACCAGTGGCAAACGGAGCCGCTTGGCTGCCCGGAGCGGCAAACGCGGAGACACCCCCCCCCCAGGGCGGGGTGTCGCTCCGCAGTGCGCATGGGTGTCGCTCCGCAGTGCGCATGCGGCGTGATGTCACGACGCATGCGTCAGGGTGAACAGTGCATGTGCGGGATGCCACACATGCGCAGTCCTTCCGTGCTGGCGCTGCTGCTCCCGCAGCAACCTTATGAGCCGTTGAGTGAGGCTTTTTTTTACCGGGCTCAGCGTGGGAGTCACGGGGGGGGGGCACCGAATGTCACCCCCCTCCAGGATGGAAACCGGGGTGGTTCGCCCCCCAACGTCCCCACCTTGCTCCTCCCCTGCGTGAAACCCTCGGTTGTGGGGGGCTCTGCTGAGCTCAGAGCGCCCATGAAGCTGCCATAAGAAGCCCTCCCCCCCCCAGTGGGGAGCGAGGCATTGCAGGAGAGGGCCCTTCAGAAACAGCTACAGCCACTCCAGGAATCGCTGGTGCTCCTGGATCGGAGGCAGTGAGTCATCTCCTCGATTCAAATTCAAATGAATCCTCTCCAACCTTTTATGCGCTGCCTGAACAGGACCACATTAAAGTGATTTAATCACAGGGGCGGCTACAATGGGTGCATCATTAAAAGCAATTACAAGCCCAGCTCTCGAGTGGGAAGTGAGAGCGAAGCAGGTGTGAAAAGCGAAAGCATCAGCAGGTACCCTCGACTGTCCCTCTCATATATATATATATACTTTTCAAGTTGATACATATCACTACTGTATTTTTTGCTCCATAGGGCGCACAGGACCATAGGGCGCACCTTGTTTTTAGAGGAGGAAACAAGAAAAAAAATATATTTTTCTGGTTTTCCTCCTCTAAAAGCCCTGTTTTTTTGAGGATCAGCTAAAAGTTTTGCAGCTTTTTTTGCAAAGGGAAAAGCCCTGTTTTTTTGAGGATCAGCTAAAAGTTTTGCAGCTTTTTTGCAAAGGGAAAAGCCCTGTTTTTTTGAGGATCAGCTAAAAGTTTTGCAGCTTTTTTGCAAAGGGAAAAGCCCTGGTTTTTTGAGGATCAGCTAAAAGTTTTGCAGCTTTTTTTGCAAAGGGAAAAGCCCTGGTTTTTTTGAGGATCAGCTAAAAGTTTTGCAGCTTTTTTGCAAAGGGAAAAGCCCTGTTTTTTTGAGGATCAGCTAAAAGTTTTGCAGCTTTTTTGCAAAGGGAAAAGCCCTGGTTTTTTTGAGGATCAGCTAAAAGTTTTGCAGCTTTTTTGCAAAGGGAAAAGCCCTGGTTTTTTGAGGATCAGCTAAAAGTTTTGCAGCTTTTTTTGCAAAGGGAAAAAGCAAAGCTCCTTTTGCAAAGGGGAAAAGCAAAGAGGAAAAGCCCTATTTTTTGCTGATCAGCTGCTGAGCGGGGTCCTTTCAACACCCCTTTTCTCTTTGTAAAATAAAAAGCACTATCTGCTTTTGGCCCCTGGGCAATTCGGCTCCAGGGACCACCATTCGCTCCGTAAGACGCACAGATATTTCCTCTTAATTTTTAGGAGGAAAAAAGTGCGTCTTACGGAGCGAAAAATACGGTAATTTTACAATTATTTTCACATTTCAAAACTCCCTCCCCCCTCTTTCTGCAGTTCCTTAAATTTATGTTTAATATCTTCTGCATATCCAAACTGACTTAATTTGCTCATTTATTCATCTTCTTTAAATATAAACTCTTATGAAACTGCAGGTTGTTACAGCAGCCCTGACAATGTTCTTATCTGCTCACAATTTATCTGTGAGTATTCAATAAACCATTTCCATTCTTTTATAATAACAAAAAAGGTTGTTGTCTTGATTTTCTTATCCTTCCGGTAAGTTTTTCCATTTCTGCATATTCCATAGGTTTTTGTATCCATTCTTCCTTTGCTGGAAGTTCTGCTTATTTCCATTTTTCGGTGAGTAACATTCTTGCCACCTGAAAAAGTTTCTATACAGTTTAAGTAGCTCTGTCCCTGTAATTCCCAAAAGAAAAGCTTCTGGGGTTTTTTTTTGCGTTTTGTTTTACAAAGCTTATTTTAAACATCCTTTTCATTTCATTATATATCATTTCCCAGTAAGCTTTTACCTTACTGTAAGAACCACATATGAATATCCTTGACTCTTAAGCCCAGGTGCGGGAAGCTGCTCCAGGAAGAGTCAGGCCACTGGGCTGCCCAGCCCAGGAATGGCAAGAATGATAGAACAGAAAGGGAACCCCAAGGAGCATCCAGTCCACTCCCCTTGCAATGCAAGAACTGTAATAATAATAATAATAATAATAATAATAATAATAATAATAATAAATTATTTCTCCCCTGCCCATCTGGCTGGGTTTCCCCAGCAACTAAAGCATTCAAACTCTCATGAGATCTCGTGCCTCCTGGCACCCTCCAGACATTTTTGTACTATAACTCCCATCAGTCGCCGTTATTTTTTTTTTAAAAAAAAAAAATGCCACCAGAGCTGCTTGCTCAGACACCCCTGGGATTATTTGGGCACTGGACTGCGGGTCACGGGTCACCTGCGTACATCAGTGGCACCTGTGCTGTAAGGTAAAGGTAAAGGGACCCCTGACGGTTAGGTCCAGTCGTGTCCGACTCTGGGGTTGCAGGGCTCATCTCGCTTTACTGGCCGAGGGAGCCGGTGTACAGCTTCTGGGTCATGTGGCCAGCATGACTAAGCCGCTTCTGGCGAACCAGAGCAGCGCACGGAAACGCCGTTTACCTTCCCGCCGGAGCGGTACCTATTTATCTACTTGCACTTTGACGTGCTTTCGAACTGCTAGGTGGGCAGGAGCTGGGACCGAGCAACGGGAGCTCACCCCGTCATTGCGGGGATTCAAACCGCCGACCTTCTGATCGGCAAGCCTTAGGTTCTATGCTTTAACCCACAGCGCCACCTGCGTCCCATACCTGTGCTGTAGGGGCTTTTAAAGAAATAAAGAAATAAACAAGCATTTGGCCCTGGAGAAGAGAAGGTTAAGGGGTGATATGATAGCCATGTTCAAATATATCAAAGGATGTCATATAGAGGAGGGAGAAAGGTTGTTTTCTGCTGCTCCAGAGAAGCGGACACGGGGCAATGGATTCAAACTACAAGAAAGAAGATTCCACCTAAACATTAGGAAGAACTTCCTGACAGTGAGAGCTGTTCGACAGTGGAATTTGCTGCCAAGACTAAAATATCTGAATGCATCATGATGGTGGTGATTTAAATAATAATAATTGGTTCAGCAGTTTAGAAAGTTCAATGCCTTTTAACTCGATCTTCCTTGCAACAGGCCCCATGCTATATCTTGGTATCAAAGCAGTCAGCTAAAATGAGAGCCCAGCGGTTATATTGCATGAGAGATTAAACGTAAGCCAAGGGTTCCAGACCTGTCAAGTGTCACGCGCAGGAAATGTCGCAGCTCGCCGAGACTCTATCTTCTTAAAGTGACAGTAACGGGTAGCATCACCACCGCCCCCTGCGAGGTAGGCCAGTATCAGTACCTTCTGCAAGGGGGGGGGCAGATGGGGGTAGAGATGCTTGGAGGAAGATGCACAGGTGGTGATATTGGGCAGAGGAGGAGGGATGTCAAGAATAGAGGCATATCCAGTGGTGATAGTAGCACTGCCCTTGGCGAATGGCCATCAAATTGCAGAGCTGGAAGGGACCCCTAGGGTCCTCTATCCAGCCCTCTCAATGCAGGAATCTCAGCTAAAGCCTCCACAGGTACCATCCAACCTCTGCTTCAAAACCTCCAAGAGAATCCACCACCTCCCAAGGGAGACTGCTCCACTGCTGAAGAGCTCTCCCTTTCAGAAAGTCCTTCGTGATGTCGAGTCGGAATCTCCTTTCCTGCAACTTGAAGTCATGGGTTCGAGTCCTACCCTCCGGAGCGGGAGGAAAGGAGCTGGCTCCATCTTCCGTGTGTTAGCCCTTCAGATATCTGAACATGGCTCTCCTACCCCCCTCTTTCCCAGGCTAAACATGCCCGGCTCCTTCAACCGTTCCTCATCAGGCTTGGTTCCCAGACCCCCGATCACCCTCTGCAACATAGCCAGCGTGCGTGAACAGCCGCCGTCAGCCTCGCCCTCCTCCCTGCGTAAGCAGCGGACCCTGCCACATCTCTCTCAGCTATTAAAGCTGCAGCTGTGACTCCTGCATTGCAGGGGGTTGGGATGGATGACCTCTGGGGGTGCCCTTCCAATCCGACGATTCTACAATCAGCCATCGAGCCGGGCTCTTTGCATCCTGCTCCCCTTTGCTTGTGCAAAGCCGCAGGAATTCCAGGCGCAGCCGATTAGCTCCCTGACCCTGCAGTTCATCCAATTAGGTTATTGAATAAGCCTCCATCTCAATCACATTTCGAGGGCTCGGGCTCGGGAGGTGGTTGCATGACTCACCGTCGCCGGCAGCCGACATCTGGGAAGAAAACAACTCTGGATCCACAAGGCCCCCGGCGGCAGATGGGTCCTCGCAAAGGACACGGAAGGCGGCTCAAAATCTCTTGGAAGGCTGAGCTCCAGCCGTGAATGCGGCTCAACAGCAACCTTGCACCCAGCTCCGCCAGGAAGGTCTGTCTGCTCCTGGAGAGGCCTGGGTCTCCGGAGGTCAGCCCAGGTGGGGAGGCACCCACTTCTCTGTTCCAGGAGAGGCGCCCATGTGGGAATGGAAAAGTCAGAGTCTCTCAGCTGAGCCTACCTCACAGGGTAGTTGTGAGGGTGTCGCCATTTTGCAGGACGGATTCGAGTGCATACCAAACCATCATGTTTTGGGTTGGGGTGGGGGCAGATCCTGAAGTTGAGGCTCCAGTACTTTGGCCACCTCGTGAGAAGACAAGACTCCCTGGAAAAGACCCTGATGTTGGGAAAGATGGAGGGCACAAGGAGAAGGGGGGACGACAGAGAAGCGACTGGCATGACATCAAATTGCGCAGGAGTGACCAAATAGGCGGGAGGCAGTGGGGGAAGGTCAGTCTGGCGTGGTCTGGTCCTGGGGGAATTTTTTTATTTTTGTTTTGAATGGCAGACAAAACGCGTTTTTTATTTTTTATTTTGTTTTGACTATGGCAGACCAACGCGGCTACCTACCTGTAACTGCAAATATAACCAGATACAGTGGCACCTCGGTTTGAGAACAGTCCTGTTTAGGAACGATTCGGTTTATGAACTCTGCAAAACCGGAGGTAGTGTCCCGGTTTGCAAACTTTACCTCGGTCTAAGAACGGAAGCTGAACGGTGGAAGGGCACCGACCGGGGGGCGGGAGGCCTCATTAGGGAAAGCCCACCTCGGTTTAAGAACGGTTTCGGTTTAAGAACGGACTTCCGGAACGGATTAATTTCGTAAACCGAGGTACCACTGTATTCTAAAGACACCACAGTCTCATCTGGCCTTCATTCCAAGGAAACTGAAGCCTGGGAGCCTTGGACTCTCTCACCGCTCAGACATTGCGGTGGTGTTCAACAGCAACTGAAGTGGATCAAAGTGCTCTAAAACACGGCACAACAAATCTGCTTCAAAAAGCAAAACAGCTGGACGTTTTGCGGTTTGGAAAAGCCAGAGGCCAACCAATGACTCACGGGGAGATGTGTAAACATGCCACAAGCAAATCAAGATGGAGGGCAAGGGGGTGGGCACGCTCAAGAGTTGTGTAAGCACCCCACAAACAAATCGCAGCAAATGTCAACACCAGATGTAACCCAACATCCTGGAAAGCTCTGTGCAGGCAAATGAGGATGGATGCTCACTAATTAGGTCATCCAGAGAGCCCATCCAAAGCTGCCTTTTCCTTGCCTGGAAGGGAGCTGGGGACCCAGGCATCCTGACACCTTCCCACTGCTGTTACACCCCCTGAGGCTGGATGCCCAAATTCCAGCCTGCACCTCTTTGTTCCATGCAGACCCGTTGTTTATCTGTGGGAATGTTCAGGGATGCAGGAGGGGATATATTGTTTAAGATATCCTATTCCAACTTGTGTTTACAAGGTCAATAATATCAGCAGAGTTTTGTTGTTGTTGTTCAGTCGTTCAGTCGTGTCCGACTCTTCGTGACCCCATGGACCAGAGCACGCCAGGCACCCTATCCTCCACTGCCTCCCGCAGTTTGGCCAAACTCATGCCAGTCGCTTCGAGAACACTGTCCAACCATCTCATCCTCTGTCGTCCCCTTCTCCTTGTGCCCTCCATCTTTCCCAACATCAGGGTCTTTTCCAGGGAGTCTTCTCTTCTCATGAGGTGGCCAAAGTACTGGAGCCTCAACTTCAGGATCTGTCCTTCTAGTGAGCACTCAGGGCTGATTTCTTTAAGAATGGATAGGTTTGATCTTCTTGCAGTCCATGGGACTCTCAAGAGTCTCCTCCAGCACCATAATTCAAAAGCATCAATTCTTCGGCAATCAGCCTTCTTGAAGAGTTTACACAACAACAACAACAACAACAACAACAACAACAACAACAACAACAACAACAACAACAATTTTTTATTTGTACCCCGCCCATCTGGCTGGGTCTCCCCAGCCACTCTGGGCGGCTTCCAACAAATATTAAAATACATTTAAAATATCACAGATTAAAAACTTCCCTAAACAGGGCTGCCTTCAGGTATTTTCTGAATGTCAAGTAGTTGTTTATCTCTTTGACCTCTGATGGGAGGGCGTTCCACAGGGCGGGCGCCACTACCGAGAAGGCCCTCTGCCTGGTTCCCTGTAGCTTTGCTTCTCGCAGTGAGGGAACCGCCAGAAGGCCCTCAGGCTGGACCTCAGTGTCCGGGCTGAACGATGGGGGTGGAGACGCTCCTTCAGGTATACAGGACCGAGGCCGTTTAGGGCTTTCAAGGTCAGCACCAACACTTTGAATTGTGCTCGGAAACATTCCCCTTTTAAACACACACAGCGGATACGTTTGCTCAGGTTCACGGAAACCTCTATAATAATATTGTCCTTGTATTTCCCCCTTAATCCCTCCTAAAAGATAAGACACGACACAGTGTTCTTATAAAAGTGTAAGAAGTTTACTTACACATCTGTTCACAACAGGATCCCAGAAGGCAGACTTAGCTTAGTAAAAGTTACATGCTTGCTGGAGACTATTCCAGAGGGGAGATAGCTCCTTTTGTCCCCTCTTGGCTGCATCTATAGCTAAGCAGATGTTGCTTCCATGAAAAGCGAGGTCAAAAGAGAGAGAGATAGCGGCTAGCCTGTGCTTTCGTTTTACCTGCACAGGTGATGCCACACCCACCTCCTGTCACATGCAGAGGAAGTCTGTCCCAGCCCAGGAGAAACAGACACCCCCTTTCTATTCTCCACTCTAGGGATGTTGTAGTTGACTGCTCCCGTGTTTCACATCCCATATTATCGAAAGAAAATACCCACAGAGCCCAAAGCTCTCTGAAACAATGTCCTCCTCCCCACCAACACCTCGCCCTTGTGATGCTCCAGACATTAGAAATATGAGACCCGGGGCGGGCCGCACCCCCCCCCCTTCCTACACCCCTGCCCACACTGACTGACAGCAGCTCCCTGGAGTCTCTCCCACCCTACCTGGGAGGACTGAACCTGGCACCCTGTGAATGCTGCTCTCCCACTGAGTTACAGTCCCACCCAGTACTCAGAATCCCTTTTGAGAAAGCTCTGGCCATTAGCCTGTTTTATTCCTCTTGTTCTGAATTTGCCGAAACAGAGTTTCCTAGTTTGCCAAAGGTGTGGGGTGTTGTGATATTAGTACAAACCGAGGTGCAAGAAGCGAGGTCACTTGACTTGACTAAGAGTCATGTTTCACCCTGTGGGAAATCCACCAGTCTTCCCACACATGTGATGTCATTGTAATTTACTGATGTATCTTACTTTCTGTTTCCGGCTCAGAGATGCTGGACGTGTTATGCACAGCTCTGAATATATGAGCTTGCTACGCAGAGATATAATCTACAATAAAGTAGGTTTTAGCCTTCTGCCCCGCTAGCCACCCACCCACAGGAAGCAAGAGTCCTGCTTCGGAGAAACTCACGTCCCATGGAAAACGGGGAGGGGGGAATAGCATTCAAAACGCGACGAAGAAATTTTGGAGTCAAAACACACACACACACAAACCTCTTTCCCCCCTTTTACTTCCTAATGTCTCAACAAATTAAACCGATTTGCAAAAAATGTCACTTGGAAAAAATACGAGAGAGAGAGACATTGCACATACTTTTGTGAATCAAGAAAAATCTTTAATAAAAAACACAATTAAAAAAACAACAACCTCAGAGGCGAGTCCCCCAGCCGAGTCAGAAAGAGTCTTCGGCGACCCAGCCGAGTCTTTCGTTCCCATTGCCCAAACTGAATAATGAAAACGTTAAAAGCCATCTCTCTCCCAGCCTTGCGCAGTCGGTATAATGCAAGTCCTCCAGGCCTGGGGACTGTCTCCCCGCCCTCAGCCAATCCGATCTGGCATCCTTCCTCCCGTCTTATAAGAGCACCGAGTGATGAGCATCAGGGTGAGGCTGAGGCGGCACAGGTGAGCTCGCCTAGCAACCAGATGCAGGCTTGCAAGAAGCTATTGTTGCCTTGGATGAAAAGCACTTAGCCTGCCGCAAGGTGAAGGACGGCCCAAGTGGTGAATGCTGGCATTATTTATTTATTTATTTATTTATTTATTAAACCCATTAGTTGCTTTTTTTTTCTTGCCACAGCGACGCAAAGAGTCTTAGAATCACAGAACTGTAGAGCTGCAAGGGACCCCTAAAGGTCATCCAGTCCAACCCCCTGCAATGCAGAGATCGCAGCTAAAGCACCCATGACAGGTGGTGTGCTGGCCCCTAGGGGTTTGTCCGCAAAAGCAAGGTCTAGTCCAGTGTTTTTCAACCACTGTTCCGCGGCACACTAGTGTGCCGCGAGATGTTGCCTGGTGTGCCGTGGGAAAAATTGAAAAATTACTTTATATATAGTCAATATAGGCACAGAGTTAATTTTTTTAACATTTTCTAATGGTGGTGTGCCTCGTGATTTTTTTCATGAAACAAGTGTGCCTTTGCCCAAAAAAGGTTGAAAAACACTGGTCTAGTCCAATCCTAAGTCCAGGAGTCCAACGGGGTCAGTCCGGCAGGGAGCAGGGCAGGAGCAGGAACAGGGTTACACTCAGAAGCGTGTTAGCAACTGTGTTGCTCACGCGACTTGGGGCTGCGGCTGGCTGGCTTGCTTTTATCTGCCATCGGTTTGATCTTCTTGCAGTCCGTGGGACTCTCAAGAGTCTCCTCCAGCACTCCTCCCTCACTTCCATAAAGAAGACTGATCGCTGAAGATTAGATGCTTTTGAATTATGGTGCTGGAGGAGATCCAAAGAAAAGCAATGACAAACCCAGACAGCATCTTAAAAAGCAGAGACATCACCTTGCCGACAAAGGTCTGTATAGTTAAAGCTATGGTTTTCCCAGTAGTGATGTATGGAAGTGAGAGCTGGACCATAAAGAAGGCTGATCGCCAAAGAATTGATGCTTTTGAATTATGGTGCTGGAGGAGACTCTTGAGAGTCCCATGGACTGCAAGAAGATCAAACCTATCCATTCTGAAGGAAATCAGCCCTGAGTGCTCACTGGAAGGACAGATCCTGAAGCTGAGGCTCCAGTACTTTGGCCACCTCATGAGAAGAGAAGACTCCCTGGAAAAGACCCTGATGTTGGGAAAGATGGAGGGCACAAGGAGAAGGGGATGACAGAGGATGAGATGGTTGGACAGTGTTCTCGAAGCGACTGGCATGAGTTTGGCCAAACTGCGGGAGGCAGTGGAGGATAGGGGTGCCTGGCGTGCTCTGGACCATGGGGTCACGAAGAGTCGGACACGACTGAACGACTAGACAAATACACAAGGCAGTTTGCAAGACGGAGAAACAGCAAAATATTATCCCTGCATAATATTTGAACCAGATAGGCAACTCTATGATTCTGCGATTCTATGAAATATACAACACAGATGGCACACCCCATAAGAACCCGATCCAATGCAGATAAGTCATAATAAAACTTGTATCAGATAAATAAATATTCAACAATCCACCTGGAATATGCAAAGCCTTACACCTGCTGTGTCTTGCTTTGCCTTGATGATGGGCCGCACTCCTTGGTGCCTTAAAGCTTTTAGCAGAAGACTTTATTCCGAGTCTGAGTCCTGCATCCAGAGGGAGGGAGGATGCAAGTTCCCCATTCCCAGAAATAAATAATGAGAACAAAATCCCATTTCCCCACTCCGTCTTTTTCTCTCCCACTTCCCCAAACGAAAGAAACCCAAAGAATCGGTGAAGCAGTTCGGCTTACCTTCCCATTGGGACTAGCTTTCTTGAACACCCTGAAAAACAAGAGGGGAAGGGAAAGGTGAGTGAGGGGGAGTGAGAGAGACACAGGAAATAATGTGCAAAGCTGGAAGGGACCCCCAAGGGTCATCTAGTCCAACCCCCTACAATGCAGGAATCTCAACTAAAGCAGCCATGGCGGGTGGCCATCCAACCTCTGCTTCAAAACCTCCAGTGAAGGAGAGTCCACCCCGTTCCACTGTCAAACGCATCTCACCATTCCTCTTGTTTAATTGGAATCCCTTTGCCTGTAACTTGAAGCCATGGGTTCGAGTCCTACCCTCCAGAGCAAAAGAAAACAAACTTGTTCCCTCTTCCATGTGGCAGCCCTTGTGATATTTGAAGATGGCTATCCTGTCTCCTCTATCTTCTTTGTTTAGCCTGGAGAAGAGAAGGTTAAGGGGTGGATATGATAGCCATGTTCAAATATATAAAAGGATGTCATATAGAGGAGGGAGAAAGGTTGTTTTCTGCTGCTCCAGAGAAGCGGACACGGAGCAATGGATTCAAACTACAAGAAAGAAGATTCCACCTAAACATTAGGAAGAACTTCCTGACAGTAAGAGCTGTTGGACAGTGGAATTTGCTGCCAAGGAGTGTGGTGGAGTCTCCTTCTTTGGAGGTCTTTAAGCGGAGGCTTGACAGCCATCTGTCAGGAATGCTTTGATGGTGTTTCCTGCTTGGCAGGGGGTTGGACTGGATGGCCCTTGGGGTCTCTTCCAACTCTAGGATTCTAGGATTCTATTCTTTCTCGGGTTAAAACATACCCAGCTCCTTCAACCATTCCTCATAAGGTTTGGATGCCGCTCCCTTGATAATCTTAGTTGCCCTCCTCTGCACATCTTGCAACTTATCCACAAACTTCGTAAATTGTGGTGCCCCGATTTGGACACAGTATTCCAGGTGTGGTCTGACCAACGCAGAATAGAATTGGACTATGACTTCCCTTGACCCGGGCACACTATACTTCTGTCCATGCAGCCCATAATAGCATTAGCCTTTTTTCGCTGCTGCATCACACGGCTGACTCATGCTAAGCTTCTGCTCCACCAAGACCTCTAGATCCTGCTCACAAATCCCAGAAATACACAAAGAAATCCCTGACTGGGTAATGTACCTGAACGTTTACTCCATCTCTCGCTTGTTTGCCCAATTGACGAGGACATAAGAACAGCTTTATTCAAAAAAATTAAAACTCTCGGACAACACATATACCGGATCATTAGATGTTTAGGAAGTTGAGGTAGTTCTTTTTTTAAAAAATTAAAATTTTATAAAAATGTTCCAATTTAAAGCACAAATCATTACACGGTCAAACTTTTCATGACTCCCCCCTCTCCCACCGAGGGGAGCTAAATATCCAGACCCCCCCTCTCACAGGAGCAACTAAAATCATTTCACGTTTAACCATATACAATTTTAAAATCATTGCTTAGACCCAACCCCCTTCCCGGGTCAGGAAATCATATATCCATTCTTTGCACTGACTTCCCCGGATCCCCCCTCCCCCGACTCCATAATAACATATAATTTACAGTTTTCCTCTCATCTTTTAAATCTAATTTAAACCACTTTCCTTTCCTCCCAAACATTTTTACATAAACATTTATAGTCCTTGTCTAATTCTTAACATTTTCTTTTCCTCTTTAGCTTCTTTGTACTTCTGTACTTTTCCTAATTCTCACCCTAATTTTATCCCCGCCTCCCCTCCTTGCGGCCTCGAAAACTTGGCTAATTTTATTTAATTAACATTTTACCATTGTCAAATATCCATATCCCTTTATCCCAAACCATATATAACTGAGATATCATATACCCAAAGTCCAGTCCTTTCAACCTATCCCAACCCTTTCAAAGAGCCCACCCCACAAGTCAGAAATTGGAGATTCTTGTTCCTGTTTGTCTGCTTGCAGCTTTGCACCCTTCTCACAATTAAGTTGTGTAGCACTGGTTATTTGCAGAAGGAAGTTGAGGTAGTTCTCACCTGTTTTAGTATTCCAACTTTCCTAAGTTTTAAAGTATGGCTGTACATTTTATTTTTGAAACTTCATGTGAACTGCTTTGATTTCTTTTTATATACTGTATATAAAAAAGATCAAGAGCCGTATAAAATTTCTGAAATAAATAACTGATCAACTTTCTATTAACATATCCGAGTAGGCAGCCCATTTTGCCATGACGGCGGCAATTCTGAGAAAGGTTTGCATGGATGATAAGTGGAGCTCATTTTTATTGGACAGAACGCCTAGTTTGAATCATTATTTCAACTTTTGCAGTGTGTTTTCTCTTGTTTTTGTGTATCTTGCTTTGCAGCCGCTTCAGCTGCACAAATAAAGAAAAATGAATACTAGGAGGAGGAAGGCGCACAGAATCTCCTGACCTGCCACAGCCTCTCCATTCGGCTCAATGGAGGGACCCAATCCAAACCCTCGCTTTGAGAGAAGTCGACCAGGACTGGGGCATGCGCACCGTCCCAGAGAGCTACAACTGGAGCAACTGATTTCTTAAGTTGCACATTTAAAAAACAACAACGCCCGGCCCCACTTTGACTCCGATACAGATACAGACACTGTGTGATTTCTGCATCGCAGGGGGTTGGACTAGATGACCGCTGGGGGTCCCCTCCCAACTCTTTGGTTCTACGATTCTATGACATCCCTGGCTGCAGTAATGAGAGTGGTAATGAGAGATTCAAACTGAGATTCCCATCGTTAAGCGACAAGCTTTGCCGAGCAGGCAAATGAACAAGCATCCCGCGCTGGTGGCAATCTAGTTTGTCCTCGTTACTGCTGCGCGGTAAATGACAGCCGGGGATTTCCCTCTGGGGTTTTCCACTCCTCCGTTGCCATCAGCAAAAGCAAACCTCCTGCACAAGCCAGCCTCCGCCGCTTCCACCCACCCACCCCGCTCAACCTAGTGCCTCCCAGGTGATTCAGGACTGATAACAGGAAGAAGACCTTCTTCGTTCAGCGCACAGACTATGGAACTCCCTGCCACAGGAAGTAGCGACGGCCACCCAACATGGATGTTTTTGACAGAGGAGGAGACAAATCCATGGAAGAGCAGAGAGCTTTCAGGGGCTACTAGCCAGGATGGCCACGCTCCATCTCCACAGTAATAGAGTGAAACACTTCTAAATACCAGTTGCTGGAAACCGCAGGAGGGGAGAGTTGCTCTCGTGCTCTTGTGGGCATCTGGGAGGCCGCTGTGAGGATGCCGGACGAGATTGGCCACTGGCCTGATCCGGCAGGCTCTTCTTTATGTTCCTCTTTGAAATCCCTTTCCTTTCAGCCCAGACCTGCCTCTGGAACAGTGTTCAAAATTAGCCGGGGGACAGGCACATTTTGTAGCTGGCTTTCGACTACTTGCGACCAAGGGAAGACACCTGAGACCTCCACCTGGGGATCCTTGGATCTTGTTTTCACACGATAGCATCCCATCTTGTAGAATTCTACCCGTTGTATTTTATCCAGGGGCGTCGCCAGGGGGGGAGGCAGTGGAGGCAGTCCGCCCCGGGTTCCAGGGGAGGGGGGGTAACATTTGGGCCAGCCCTGCCCCGCCAGCGGGCCCCGAGCAAGCTGCAGAGCGAATCCGCCCCGCCCCGCAGCCCGTCCGGGGTCCGTCCGCCGGCGGCGCTATGGGGCTGCCCCACGCGATCGGGACGAGGAATCCCCAGGAGCCGGTGCTCTCTCGGCAGGTTGCCACTGAAACAGCAGCGCCAGCAGGATGGACTGCGCAATGCACATGCCCGGATTTCCGGGCATGCGCAGTCTGTCCTGACGCATGCGTCATGACATCACGTCGCATGCGTCAGGTTGCCCTGCCCCCAGGGGGGTGCCTCGGCACAGCAACGCCGCCCCGGACACCCGAGAGGCTTCCTACGCCTCTGATTTTTTCCGCACTATCGGAATGAATTTCAGGAAGCAAATTGCTTTTTCAGTGCAGCCTGAGCAGGAGAAGGGAACAAAGCGGTAGTTGATTGTTCTAGCTTTTCTCGACTTACCCCACCCTGCTGCCCTGCTCACCGTTATGAAGAGTACCGTATTTTTCGCTCCATAAGACACACTTTTTTCCTCCTAAAAAGTAAGGGGGAATGTCTGTGCGTCTTATGGAGCGAATGGTGGTCCCTGGAGCCGAATTGCCCAGGGGCCAAAAGAGGATCATGCTTTTTATTTTACAAAGAGAAAAGGGGGTGTTGAAAGGACCCCGCTCAGCAGCTGATCAGCAAGAGATCGGGAGAGAGATAAGAGTCCCGGCTCCCTTTCAGCCCCGCCCTCCATTGTTGAATGTGCTGCAGAGGGAGGTTGTTTGTTTCCCCAGCGACATGTGACTGGCTGATTAGATTATCTGTCTGGAAACTGTAGAAAAGGCTCCCTTTCCTTAAGAAGCTGCAGAAATGTGAGTTGAACCCCATAAAAACGGGGCTTTTCCTCTTTGCTTTTCCCCCTTTGCAAAAGAAGCTTTGCTTTTCCCCCTTTGCAAAAAAGCTGCACAAATCTGAGCTGATCCTCAAAAAACAGGGCTTTTCCCTTTGCAAAAAAAGCTGCAAAACTTTGAGCTGATCCTCAAAAAAACAGGGCTTTTCCCTTTGCAAAAAAAGCTGCAAAACTTTGAGCTGATCCTCAAAAAAACAGGGCTTTGCAAAAAAAGCTGCAAAACTTTGAGCTGATCCTCAAAAAAACAGGGCTTTTCCCTTTGCAAAAAAAGCTGCAAAACTTTGAGCTGATCCTCAAAAAACAGGGCTTTTCCCTTTGCAAAAAAAGCTGCAAAACTTTGAGCTGATCCTAAAAAACAGGGCTTTTCCCTTTGCAAAAAAAGCTGCACAAATTTGAGCTGATCCTCAAAAAAAAAAAAAAAAAAACAAAAACCAGGGCTTTTAGAGGAGGAAAACCAGAAAAATATTTTTTTCTTGTTTCCTCCTCTGAAAACGAGGTGCGCCCTATGGTCCGGTGCGCCCCATGGAGCGAAAAATACGGTATTCTTACGTTATGAATGGTCATTAAGAAAAAGAGGTCAGAATAGGCCAATATATACGTGGGCTGTCCCCGGATCAAGAGACTTTTCTTCTTTCACTTTTCAAAGCTCTTAACTGGTCATCTGAACAAGCCCGATATTTAACTGAGAACCTATCACAGTCAGCCCATCATTTGAAAAATGAGACTTCAGAGCCGCCTTACTCCATAATGGTAACTAGTTATTCGGTTTTTCTGACTGCAACCTTGGTTTCAGAAGCCATTTGCCAATTGGCTTATAATAGCTGAGTTTCTAGCACTGCCCTGGAAGTTCTGAACTACAATTCCCATCAGTTCTAGTGGGTTCACAGTGCACTGTGCTGACTGCTCCCTAGGGCAGCAGCCCCTGCCAACCTGGTGCCCGCCAGAGGTTTTGTAATACAAAACATCTGGAGGACGCCAGGATGGAAAAGGAAGCGAAGAAGACACAGCAAGAGACTGAAGAAATAATAATAATAATAATAATAATAATAATATTTATTATTTGTACCCTGCCCATCTGGCTGTATTTCCCCAGCCACTCTGGGCGGCTTCCAACAGAAATCAAATACAGAAATATCACACATTAAAAACTTCCCTAAAAAACTGACCACACCAGAAAATACTGCCCCCCCACCCCAACCAACCATTATTCATTGATCATTTGCCTTATGCCGAAGATGCACGCGAGCATTTTTTTATTTTTATTGCTGTTTATTTATTTAGCACATGAATAAACCTTCATTTCCGTCCGTGCCCTGTGGGCTGATTTGCAACATAAAATAACGGCACAAATATATATATCTATTTCATTTTCTCGCTCTTGTTTACCCCCCCCCCAGCTTCCCTTTCCTCTTCCGTCCGGCCTGCGCCCAAACATTCAAAAATAACCGTTTCACATTTTAAAACACACAATTAAACACAACTTTTGGGGAAACCATTTGCAAGCTAATGCAAAAGCAGGACGGAGAGGACATCAGGCGAACGCCTCATCATGGGCTTGAGAGCATCCTGATCAAGTTTGCAGACGACACCAAATTGGGAGGGGTGGCTAATACCCCTGAGGACAGGATCACACTTCAAAATGACCTTAACAGATTAGAGAACTGGGCCAAAGCAAACAAGATGAATTTTAACAGGGAGAAATGTAAAGTACTACACTTGGGCAAAAAAAATGAAAGGCACAAATACAGGATGGGTGACACCTGGCTTGAGAGCAGTACATGTGAAAAGGATCTAGGAGTCTTGGTAGACCATAAACTTGACATGAGTCAACAGTGTGATGCAGCAGCTAAAAAAGCCAATGCAATTCTGGGCTGCATCAATAGGAGTATAGCATCTAGATCAAGGGAAGTAATAGTACCACTGTATTCCGCTCTGGTCAGACCTCACCTGGAATACTGTGTCCAGTTCTGGGCACCACAGTTCAAGAAGGATACTGACAAGCTGGAACGTGTCCAGAGGAGGGCAACCAAAATGGTCCAAGGCCTGGAAACGATGCCTTATGAGGAACGGCTTAGGGAGCTGGGTATGTTTAGCCTGGAGAAGAGAAGGTTAAGGGGTGATATGATAGCCATGTTCAAATATATCAAAGGATGTCATATAGAGGAGGGAGAAAGGTTGTTTTCTGCTGCTCCAGAGAAGCGGACACGGGGCAATGGATTCAAACTACAAGAAAGAAGATTCCACCTAAACATTAGGAAGAACTTCCTGACAGTGAGAGCTGTTCGACAGTGGAATTTGCTGCCAAGGAGTGTGGTGGAGTCTCCTTCTTTGGAGGTCTTTAAGCGGAGGCTTGACAGCCATCTGTCAGGAATGCTTTGATGGTGTTTCCTGCTTGGCAGGGGGTTGGACTGGATGGCCCTTGTGGTCTCTTCCAACTCTAGGATTCTAGGATTCTATGATTCATCACAAACGATCGAGGGGGTGGAGAAGTTTGCAAAATTATGCCTTCCGTGAAGAAAGCGGATAGAGAAATGTATCTCTCCCCCCCCCTCTCATTACGCTGGAATTCACGAGCATCTAAAATGAAGCTGAATGTTGGAAGATTCGGGACAGAGAGAAAGAAGGGGTTCCTTTACGCAGTGCATGGTTAAACTATGGAACTCCCACCCACTGGAGGCAGGGATGGCCACCCACCTAGATGGTTTCAAAAGGCAAATTCGTGGAGGGGGGGGGCTGTCAGTGGCTACTAGCCACTATGGCTATCTCTGCCTCCGCAGCAGAAAAGGATTTAGGGCAGCGGGGCAGGGCCGGATTAGGTTTGATGAGGCCCTCAGCTCCTGAAGGTAATGGGACCCTTTGTATGTCCAGCTGTCCTTTGTCAACAACAAATTGTCGCTGTTTTTTTGTGTTGAATATATGCTATATGGTAATTTATGGACCTGATAGGTATCTAAGAAAGATGGAGGGCACAAGGAGAAGGGGACGACAGAGGACGAGATGGTGGGACAGTGTTCTCAAAGCTACTAACATGAGTCTGACCAAACTGTGGGAGGCAGTGGAAGACAGGAGGGCCTGGCGTGCTCTGGTCCATGGGGTCACGAAGAGTCGGACACGACTGAACAACAACAACAACAACAACAACAACAGGTATCTAAAACCATTTGCACACGTTCCCTTGCAAGCAGTCCGTGCAGAATGTAGGCACCCTGTATATAGAAAGGAGCAAACCAGTGATTATTTTCTAAAAAAAATTGCTTGGTTTCGTTATTACCCCTAACCGGTATCCAATTCTATAAAATATTACAAATGAATCAATAATCGTTGAAGTAATATAAACCAAAAATAACATATCATTGAACAGAAAGGAAAACATAAAAAAATAGACAAAACAAAATAAAAATTTCTTTCCAGTAGCACCTTAGAGACCAACTAAGTTTGTTCTTGGTATGAGCTTTCGTGTGCATGCACACTTCTTCAGATACGCTGAAACGGAAGTAATAAAAAATAGAAAATCAAAAAAGGGGGAAAGGGGGGGGGAAAGAACCCCCCCAGAAACACCCCAAAATTAAAAAAAACGATACCAACGCATTTCCCAAACCCATCCGACTTCCTATCAAGCCCAACCGTACGATTCGCTCTTACTTATGAGTGTAGTTCAACATATCCACATATCTTCATGTATATCTTTATTACACTGTAATATCAACCGGTACCCAATTTTCAATTCATATCCTTCTTTCTACTTCCAAGGCAAAGGAGTGATATTTGAGGGAGCAGGCTAGCAGGCGGGGCCCATGACTTACGTCATAGGAGCCTACACAACACAAAACGCGGTTGCTGCATGTAGGTTTTATTTCATTTGTTTTTTATCTTATATTTTGGAAATGTACATCCAGGGTTGTTTTTTTCCTTTAATTTTTTTGGGGGGGCCTCCCAAGAGAGTGGGGGCCCTAAGCTAGACCTTGTTTAGCTTATACGTCAATCCGGCACTGAGATGGAGGCAGCAATGCTTCAAAATATTAGTTGCTGGAAACCACAGGAGGGGAGAGGGCTCTCCTGCCGGGATCCTGCTCACAGGTTTACCATTGGGTGCAAGTACATAAATAGGTACCACTGCGGTGGGAAGGTAAATGGCGTTTCCGTGCTCTCTGGTTTCCATCATGGTGTCCCGTTGCACCAGAAGTGGTATAATAATAATAATAATAATAATAATAATAATAATAATAATAATAATTTTTATTTATACCCCGCCCTTCCCCGCCAAACCGGGCTCAGGGCGGCTAACACCAATAAAATCACAACAAAAACATAAAACAATTCATTAAAATACAGATTAAAATACAATTTAAAATTTAATCTAGACTGCAGCCTCATTTTTAAGTAGCCCACCAATCACACCAAAAGAATGAAACATCAGGGTTAAACTGAAACCAACCCAAAGGCCAGGTGGAACAGCTCCGTCTTGCAGGCCCTGCGGAAAGATGCCAAATCCCGCAGGGCCCTGGTCTCTTGTGACAGACCGTTCCACCAAGTCGGGGCCAGTACTGAGAAGGCCCTGGCCCTAGTTGAAGCCAACCTAGCATCCTTGTGGCTCGGGACCTCCAAAAAGTTATTATTTGAGGACCTTAAGGTCCTACCCGGGACATACCAGGAGAGGCGGTCCCTTCTACATGACCCGGAAAGCTGTCTGCGGACAAACGCCGGCTCCCTCGGCCTGAAAGCGAGATGAGCGCCGCAACCCCAGAGTCGCCTTTGACTGGACTTAACCAACCAGGGGTCCTTTTAACCTTTGTCTTTCATCTGGTTGTCTCCCGTGAGAATGGGATGCCGGACTAGAAGGGGCCCTTGGCCTGATCCAGCAGACTCTCCTTATGTTCCTCTGTTACGTTGCACCTAAGCAAGGAGATTACATCAGCAAAGGAGAGATGAAATTGCGAGCAACTCCTGGACCAGGAGATCATTTTACCAAGAATGGCAGGTGCATTTTCTAGAGAATGCTTTTATCGACTATTTAAAACACTTCTGCCCTGGAGGATCAGACGAACGGTGGCTCCTAGACACAACGGCTATGCTCTCCTTTCGCTTTCGGAGGCAGCAATCTTTTTGAATACCCGTTTCTGGAAATGGCAGGAGGGGAGAGGGGTCTACGCTCGGATCCTGCTTGCAGGCTTCCCAAATCATTGGGAATTCGGTCGGCCACTGTGAGAACAGGATGCTGGACTAGAAGGGGCCACTGGCCTGATTCTGATGCAGGTCTCTGCTAACGACTGTATCCCGCCTTTCAATCAACCAAAGAAGGAGACTCCGCCACACTCCTTGGCAGCAAATTCCACTGTCCAACAGCTCTCACTGTCAGGAAGTTCTTCCTAATGTTTAGGTGGAATCTTCTTTCTTGTAGTTTGAATCCATTGCTCCGTGTCCGCTTCTCTGGAGCAGCAGAAAACAACCTTTCTCCCTCCTCTATATGACATCCTTTGATATATTTGAACATGGCTATCATATCACCCCTTAACCTTCTCTTCTCCAGGCTAAACATACCCAGCTCCCTAAGCCGTTCCTCATAAGGCATCGTTTCCAGGCCTTGGACCATTTTGGTTGCCCTCCTCTGGACACGTTCCAGCTTGTCAGTATCCTTCTTGAACTGTGGTGCCCAGAACTGGACACAGTATTCCAGGTGAGGTCTGACCAGAGCAGAATACAGTGGTACTATTACTTCCCTTGATCTAGACGCTATACTCCTATTGATGCAGCCCAGAATTGCATTGGCTTTTTTAGCTGCTGCATCACACTGTTGACTCATGTCAAGTTGATGGTCTACCAAGACTCCTAGATCCTTTTCACATGTACTGCTCTCAAGCCAGGTGTCACCCATCCTGTATTTGTGCCTTTCATTTTTTTTGCCCAAGTGTAGTACTTTACATTTCTCCCTGTTAAAATTCATCTTGTTTGCTTTGGCCCAGTTCTCTAATCTGTTAAGGTCATTTTGAAGTGTGATCCTGTCCTCTGGGGTATTAGCCACCCCTCCCAATTTGGTGTCATCTGCAAACTTGAATCAGGATGCCCTCAAGCCCATCATCCAAGTCATTCATAAAGATGTTGAATAAGACTGGGCCCAATCAATCAATCAATCAATCAAAAGTCCACCAAGGCGGCAAACGCCTCCACGTGTCCAAAGTTCAAACCAACCCATTTCCAATGCACACAATTTGAAATGCACACACAATGACCGCTCCCCGCCAGTGTCGGAGGAAGGCTCCACGCTACCCTGCCACGACAGCCCCACGAGCCGCCTTTTCGCTCTGCGGCTCAAAAGGGTGCCGTAGAAGCGGCGGTCCGACGACGGAGTGCGCCGCCGCTGGGTTGTGCGCTGCTGCTCCCAGGGTGACGGAGGGAGCGGCGGCGCGTGGGAGTGGCGGGAAGGGCCGCCGCTTGTCACCCCACCCTCCCCTGTCACCCGGGGCGTACCGCCCCTACTGCCCCCCCTAGCGACGCCCCTGCTCCCCACCTCAAATGGGGGGCGACGTTTGTGTGCTCGCGCGCAGCCTCCCTGGAATTCCTGGGCGACACCTCGTAGTTCGGCTGGCTGCACCCTCCCCCAGAAGGGATACCTGGGTGTCTCCGCCTACCCAGTTAACTGTCTAATCCTGCCTGACAAGCTGGAAGGTGTCCAGAAGAGGGCAACCAAAATGGTCCAAGGCCTGGAAACGATGCCTTATGAGGAACGGCTTAGGGAGCTGGGTATGTTTAGCCTGGAGAAGAGAAGGTTAAGGGGGGATATGATAGCCATGTTCAAATATATCAAAGGATGTCATCTAGAGGAGGGAGAAAGGTTGTTTTCTGCTGCTCCAGAGAAGCGGACACGGGGCAATGGATTCAAACTACAAGAAAGAAGATTCCACCTAAACATTAGGAAGAACTTCCTGACAGTAAGAGCTGTTGGACAGTGGGATTTGCTGCCAAGGAGTGTGGTGGAGTCTCCTTCTTTGGAGGTCTTGAAGCGGAGGCTTGACAGCCATCTGTCAGGAATGCTTTGATGGTGTTTCCTGCTTGGCAGGGGGTTGGACTGGATGGCCCTTGGGGTCTCTTCCAACTCTAGGATTCCATGATTCTATGATTCTATGATTTTATGGATCAACAGTCTCTTTGGGAGAGTAAAATCCATGTTAAATTGCTGTTTTAGGGGTTGTTTTGAAAAGTCTGGAACGGATTAATCCATTCTGCATTACTTTCTATGGGAAAGCGCACCTTGGTTTTGGAACGGACTTCCGGAACGGATTAAATTTGAGAACCAAGTTACCACTGTATATACAAGACCAAACGAACAATATTCACCGCAATATAGCTCAGTTGGTACAGCATGAGACTCTTAATCTCAGGATGGTGGGTTCGAGTCCCAAATCGGGCAAAAGATTCCTGCATTGCAAGGGGTTGGACTAGATGACCCTTGGGGTCCTTTCCAACTCTACACTTCTATGATTCCATTATTTTAAACACCACGGGAGATGTTTCGCCTTTCGCCTTAGCCCCGGTAAAGTAGGCGGCAAGCAAGCCTCCCTGGGGAATGCGCTCCTTAATTGGGGGCGCCACCACCGAGAAGGCCATGCTCCCCCAGTTGCTACCAGCCTGAGCCTGAAGGCAGAGGCGCCCACGGTGGGTCTGCGATGGGGGTCTTAATGAACAGTCCCGCTCATGTGAGATTTCATAAGCCTTACCTCACAGGTGTGCATTTCCTAGTGCCTGTGCAATCCCAAAGATGCACATAGGTAAATTGCATTTCTGCTCTAAGGAAGCCTTTCCCAACCCCGTGCCCTCCAGATGTTGCCAGACTATAACTCTCGCCCCCCCCCCAAGCCAGCACAGCTGCTGGAAGTTGAAGTCCAGCAAGATCTGGGTGGGGACATCATGTTGGGAAAGTCTGCCATAGGAAAAACACACACAGTTTGTTCTTTTCTTATGGAGGAGGTGTTTTCTGTCCAATAAACCCCTCCTTTCTCTCTCCTCCCCCCCTTTCTCTTGCACTCTAGCTCAGAAAACTGGAGCGAAAATGCATTTTGAAAAAGCAAAAGGACTCTCATGCAGGAAGGGTGTTGTTTTTGAAACGCCCCCCCCTCCCGCATTTGAAGAGCTTGCTGGATAGCTCCTCCACCCAAGTGAACAAGGATTTTACCAAAATGGAAAAGTACTGCTTTTTAAAAAAATAAAAAGAAGAAGAAGAAGAAGAAGAAGAAGAAGAAGAAGAAGAAGAAGAGAAAGCTCTTTTCTAAGTTTCCAAAACTGCACAGCACGAGAGAGAGAGAGAGAGAGAGAGAGAGAGAGGACCACCCTGAGTGCCACCCAGCAGTGATGTCACAGGCACTGTCCAATAGCACCCTCACCTCCTCAATGAGGTAGTAACCCAATGACATCGTTAGGTACTTAAGACTTTGGGTGCCTCTCAAGGTGATACTACCGTCCCCTACAAAAAAAACAAACCCAACCCTCTTCATTCCCCAGGGGACAGCTGTGGGAGACGGGAAGCAAACTGCAATTGATGATATCTCTGTTCTGGGAAAATGAATCTGCTGTACCGGCGCCGTGCCTCCCTTCTCAGGGGAATGATTTTCTTTGACCGGGCTCTGGCTGCGGCATCCTCTGATCTCGTCCCCGCGCAATCCCTCCCTTACCGCTTCGTCAAGTCTTCTGCAGCCGCGTTCCTGAAGACTCCATCCCCGCCTTTGAAGCAAACGGGGGACTTGTTAGCCGAATCTCCCTGTGCCCCCTTCATCTGGGCTCCCCGGCTTGCCGAGCGAGCAGCCAGCCGGCGACAGAGGAAGAGAGAGACAGAGAGGGAGAGAGAGAAAGCTGTTCCTGGACTGGGTCTCAAGGGTGCCTCCCCAGATCCACGGAAAGCTCTCCGCCGGGACGCCAAGGGCGAGGTAATCGGGAAGCGAGCGCCGCAGCAGGCCGGGATGCAAGCAAGCGAGCAGCCGTTTCCCAGCCCGCGGGCCTTCAAAGCTTTCTCTCTGAGGCGGAGACGGTGCAAAGGAAATCCCGCTATTATCCATCGCAAGCCAGCTGCTTCCAGAGAAACACGAAAACAAACCACCCGGCCGCAGCCCAAGAGGCAGCCGGATGTTTCAAAAGCAAGAGGGCATTCCATGTCTCTGCAGCCTCAGAGGGAAGGAGGGAATCTGCCTCCCGCAGAGTCAGGTCACTGGTCCATCAAGCTCCATACTGTCTACCCTGACTGGCAGCAGCTCTGGGTTTCCACCCAGCCCTACCTGGGACCTCCTGCATTTAAAACAGAGGCTTTGCCACTGAGCCACGGCCCTCCTCTCTGCCAGTTCTCTGCCTCAGATGCACCACTCCTCCTCTCGCCCTGCCATCTTTTTAGCACCTTCTGTACGAGGCTCATAGAATCACAGAGTCGGAAGGGACCCCTAAGGGTCATCTAGTCCAACCCCCTGCAATGCAGGAATCTCAGCTAAAGCATCCCTGACAGGTGGCCACCCAACCTCTGCTTAAAAGCCTCCAAGGAAGGAGAGTCTTCAACCTCTGGCAGGAGACCGTTCCACCAGGGACGGAGCAAGGTGGGGGCATGGGGGGGGCGTTGCAAGGCCCCAGAGGGTAGCAGCAACAGCAAATGCACAATATCGAGTATAGCATCTAGATCAAGGGAAGTAATAGTACCACTGTATTCCGCTCTGGTCAGACCTCACCTGGAATACTGTGTCCAGTTCTGGGCACCACAGTTCAAGAAGGATACTGACAAGCTGGAACGTGTCCAGAGGAGGGCAACCAAAATGGTCCAAGGCCTGGAAACGATGCCTTATGAGGAACGGCTTAGGGAGCTGGGTATGTTTAGCCTGGAGAAGAGAAGGTTAAGGGGTGATATGATAGCCATGTTCAAATATATAAAAGGATGTCATATAGAGGAGGGTGAAAGGTTGTTTTCTGCTGCTCCAGAGAAGCGGACACGGGGCAATGGATTCAAACTACAAGAAAGAAGATTCCACCTAAACATTAGGAAGAACTTCCTGACAGTGAGAGCTGTTCGACAGTGGAATTTGCTGCCAAGGAGTGTGGTGGAGTCTCCTTCTTTGGAGGTCTTTAAGCGGAGGCTTGACAGCCATCTGTCAGGAATGCTTTGATGGTGTTTCCTGCTTGGCAGGGGGTTGGACTGGATGGCCCTTGGGGTCTCTTCCAACTGTAGGATTCTATGATTCTATGAATGAGCCAACAGTGTGATGCAGCAGCAAAAAAGCTAATGCAATTAGCACCAACGGAGGTCCACAGTTCAACTCCTCACTCGGCCATGAAGCTCCATGGGTGACCTTGGACCAGTCACAGCCTCTCAGCCTAACCTACCTCACAGGGTTCTTGCGGGGATGAGGGAAGGGAGGAGAGAAGCACGGAGACCACCTCGAGCAACTTGGATAAAAAGGAGGGATATAAGCGAACAAGGAACCCACGGAAACTGCATTCCAGTGTTTCTCCAACTTGGGGTCTCCAGCCATTGTTGGACTACAACCTCCAGCAGCCTGGCCCCCTTTTTTAAATGAGAAAATACTTTATTGTTGTTTGGTTATCAGATATACAATGTTTGCCATAGCTGTACAATAAACGTTCCGAACGCAAATAAAGATAAGAAACAATTACAATTACTGCATTTGCTTGATTCTGTTGTTACCCCTAGCCGGTATCCAATTCTATACACTTGTAAGAAGCTACAAATACAGCAATCATAATATAAATATAAATGAAAATGAAAAAATAAATGAAAAAATCAAGAGAAAAAAGAAGAAGGGGGGGGGAGGGAAAAGAAAGGAAAAGACCAGAAAAACCCCAAAACTAAGAAAACAATACCAACAAATTTCCCAAACCCATCCGACTTCCTATCAAGCCCAATCATATAATTCACTCTTACTTATGAGTGTAGTTCAACATATTCACATATCTTCTTATATATCTTTAGGGAAGTGAGAGCTGGACCATAAAGAAGGCCGATCGCCGAAGAATTGATGCTTTTGAATTCTGGTGCTGGAGGAGACTCTTGAGAGTCCCATGGACTGCAAGAAGATCAAACCTATCCATTCTTAAAGAAATCAGCCCTGAGTGCTCACTGGAAGGACAGATCCTGAAGTTGAGGCTCCAGTACTTTGGCCACCTCATGAGAAGAGAAGACTCCCTGGAAAAGACCCTGATGTTGGGAAAGATGGAGGGCACAAGGAGAAGGGGACGACAGAGGATGAGATGGTTGGACAGTGTTCTCGAAGCGACTGGCATGAGTTTGGCCAAACTGCGGGAGGCAGTGGAGGATAGGGGTGCCTGGCGTGCTCTGGTCCATGGGGTCACGAAGAGTCGGACACGACTAAACAACTGAACAACAACAATATCAACCGGTACCCAATTTTCAATTCATATTGTTCTTTCTACTTCCAAAGTTACTGAAATTACTGAAATTCAGTAACAGCCTCCTGCATCCCTAGCTAGCAGGATCAGTGGTCAGGGATGATGGGAGTTGTAGTCCAACAGCAGCAGGACACACGCCCACGCCCCCAAGTTGGGGAAATACTGGCTGACAAGCAGGTGTTCGGGAGGACTGACCCTGCCACCCTCTGCTCTACCACTGAGCCATGCAGTTGGAAAATAGAGTTTCCTGATTATTTGCAATAAAGCATCGCTCCCCCCCCCCTCCATTGGCATCATTTGTTCCCAACAAAATTGCTCGCGTGGAATGGATGGTTATTCCTGGCGGGGTGTTGTGTTTTAGTTATGGTCCCATGAATTTTTCATTGCCCTGGTCCCTCTCTCTCTTGCACGGCGCTCCCCCCCTCCCCAAATAAGAATCAGAGCGACTTCAGTAAATCATTAGCACAACCTCCCAAGGAAATCAACGACGCTAATGAGGTTGGGTGCCCATCAAGGCGAGGGGACTCCCTCTCCCCATCTGGAACCCCCCCCCCCAAACAGAGACAGCCACACACACCCCATACCTGGCAGAAAGGGGGAGATGGATGAATTTGGGAGGAGCAGAGGCAGGGAGGGGGGATCCCCCCCCAAGTACCTGCTGAGACTCCTCCCAGGGAGGGATGTCAAAGCCCTGCAGTTGCCATGGCAGCCGCAGCTGTTTCCCCACCAGGGAGCTCATTAAGGGAACCTCTTCGCCATGCAAATTAGCAGCGGAGACAAAGGCATCCGAGGGCAAGGATGGGGAATGGGGGAGAGACCCGGTTCCGTTTTGGCAGAGGGGCCAATTTGGGGGGAAGGGTGTGGATCCAGTGTGTGGCATTTGGAGACTCACAGAATTGCAGAGTCGGAATGGTTATCTAGTCCAAACCCTTGCAAAGCAGGCAACTTTTGCCCAATGCGGGGATCGAACCCACGACCCAGACGGGAGATCAGAACATCCAAACTTAAGAAAAGCCAGCTGGATCAGGCCCAGGGACGGCCCATCTTGTCCAGCATCCTGTTCTCACAGTGGCCAACCAGGTGCCCATTACAGGGAACCCCTGCAAGCAAGATTCGAGCCCAACAACCCTCTCCCACTGCCAAACAGCTCTTACGGCCAGAAAGTTCTTCCTGGCGTTTAATCAGAATCTGCATTCTTGTCACTTGATTCCATTGGTTTGGGTCGTACCCTCCAGATCAGGAGAAAATGTGGGATGTGAAACACGGGAGCAGTCAAGTACAACATCCCTAGAGTGGACATAGAAGGGGATGTCTGGTCCAGCCAGTCGGAACTTCCTGTTTCTCCTGGGCTGGGACAGACTTCCTCTGCATGTGACTGGAGGTGGGTGTGGCCTCACCTGTGCAGGTAAAACAAAAGCACAGGGGCTGGACACCATCTCTCTCTTTTGACTTCGCTCTTCAAGCAAGCAACATCTGCTTAGCTAAAGATGCTGCCAAGAGAGGACAAAAGGAGCTATCTCCCCTATGGAATAGTCTCCAACAAGTATGTTACTTTTTCTAAGCTAAAGTCTGCCTTCTGGGATCCTATTGTGAACAGGATGTCTGTAAGTAAACTTTTTATACCTTTATAGAAGACTGTGTCGTGTCTTATCTTTTAAGGGGGAATAAGGGGGAAATACCAGGACAGTATTATTATAGAGGTTTTAGCGAACCTGAGCAACGCATCCGCTGTGTGTGTTTAAAAGGGGAATGTAAACTCTGCTGATATTGTTGAACTTGTTAACACAAGTTGGAATAGGATATAATAAACAATATATGCTCTCCTGCATCCCTGAACATTCCCACAGGGAAAAAAAAACCATGCTTCATCTATGTGGCAAGCCTTTAGATATTTGGAGATGGCTCTCCTATCTCCTCTCAGTCTCCTCTTTTCCAGGCTAAACATACCCAGCTCCTTCAACCACTCCTCATCAGGCTTGGTTTCCAGATCCTTGATCCTCTTGGTCGCCCTCCTCTGCCCACCTTCCAGCTTCTCAACATCCTTCTTAAACTGTGGTGTCCAGAACTGGACACAGGACTCCAGCTGTGGTCTGACCAAGGCAGAATACAGTGGGACTATGACTCCAGATTGATGTGGATGCAGCCAAGAACAGCATTAGCCTTTTTTGCTGCTGCAATGCTGCATCACCCTGTTAAGGTGGCCAATAAGCCAGGTAATATTCCTGGGAATATAGCCTTTGTGCAGGCATTGCCCCTCTGCGCTCCCCTCTCTCGTCTTGTAGAAACTCATCTTTTAACACGTCGTCCATTTTCCAACAGCAGGACTTCAAAGCCTTCGCAGCCTGTGGGGCGGCTGGTCTGTGCATCCTTATCTCTGTTCCTTAAATCATTTCCCCACCTTCGCTAAAGCCTTGTTAATATCCACCAGAGGATGAACAGGCGCAGCTATCGTCTTAAGCAGCTCGTTACAAACCAGAAATCTATAAAAGAAGGTTGCAGATGCTTCACGGAGCCGCTTATCACAGAACTAACAGCCAGACATCCATCACCGCTGAAGCACCAGAGTTTGTGAAATAAGAGGCACCAGGTCAGAAGCTGAAAGTCCTTCACTTTCAATCCAACAGGTGGGGAGGGTGTCTGGCTCCCCGGTGAAGGGGGGTGGGAAGTCCTGCTGAACCACCCTGTGAAGATTTCCCGGTGGAAAGTATTCCTCCGAAATCTCCCAAACGTGTAGTTTGTCCCCGAGAGTGCTGTTTTGCGAGAAAAAGCATGCTGAAATAGCAGCAGGCAGGGCGCAACTTAGAATCTTGGAATTGTAGAGCCGGAAGGGACCCCAAGGGTCATCTAGTCCAACCCCCTGCCATGTAGGAATTGTTATTAATTGACACAAGGCATATCAGGACTTGGCCTGTGGGTGAGATTTCAGGGGGGGGGGACTCTGGAGAATATGAAGTAACGTCTCTCCCTCCTCTTTTGCAGCCAGATGTGATCAGAGACAGAATCACAGAACTGCAGTGTCAGATGGAGCACCCAACACCAGTGTGGTGTAGTGGTTAAGAGCGGTAGACTTCGTAATCTGGTGAACCGGGTTCGCGTCTCCGCTCCTCTGCATGCAGCTGCTGGGTGACCTTGGGCTAGTCACACTTCTCTGAAGTCTCTCAGCCCCACTCACCTCACAGAGGAAGGGAAAGGAGAATGTTAGCCACTTTGAGACTCCTTCGGGAATAAAGTGGCTTCTCGAGGCTTGCCAGCAATGCCAGCCTCCCCTGACGGATCCCGCATGACACGCCCTGCCCGGTGCCTCCCATTGGCCCCGGACGGAGGGTGTGTAAAGCCTCAACCTCGCAGCAGGAGGAGGAGGAAGGCGGCTGCTCGGACCTCTTGGTGGCCCACCAAGGTGGCCGTGCGCTTCTGAGCGCGTGCAGAGCGCTGCACTCTCCCCTCCTACAGCGGAGGCTCCCCAAGGGAAAATGTAACCCCCTGGGGGTTGTGGCTCTGTTTTGCACCCCCTGACATCCCATCCGAGGCGCTTCTACTCGGGCACAAGTTGAGCTGAGGACTCAATGCGCCACCCTCGCCTTCTGCCGGCTCTGTGCTGGGGCAACAGCTCTGAGTACCCCCCTCTGGCACGCGCGCCATAGGTTCACCACCACTGGGCTAGATCAGGGATCAGCAAGCTACTTCAGCAGGAGGCCAGTCCACTGTCCCTCAGACATTGCTGGGGGCTGGTCTATATTTGGGGAGGGCAATGAACAAATTCCTATGCCCCACAAATAACCCAGAGATGCATTTTAAATAAAAGCACACATTCTACTCATGTAAAAACAAACTGATTCCCGGACTGTCCGTGGGCCAGATCTGGCCTCCGGGCCTTACGTTTGCCTACCCATGGGCTAGAGACAATGAGAGGATCAGCACCTTGGAGAGGGGCCATGGTATAGGTTTCAGGACCATGGTTAGCGCCACTACTGCTGAGGCAGAACGTGTAAGTTGTCTCAGCGATGTCCTGGGCCAAGTGGCAGATCTTTAGAGCCTCGGCTACAGATTCATTGACAAGAGGCTCCACCCTCTGAATACTGCATGTGGCCCATTAAAAGCCCAACCACATCCTCTGTAGCCCTGGGCTCCTAGGTTTCAAGCTGATCCTTAAGGAGTCCAGGGTCTGGTCATAAGAATCATAGAACATAAGAGCCTGCTCTGGATGATGATGATGATGATTTATTTATACCCTACCCATCTGGCTAGGTCTCCCCAGTCACTCTGGGGGCTTCCAACAAAATATTAAAATACAATCGTCTATTAAACATTAAAAGCTTCCCTAAACAGGGCTGCCTTCAGATGTCTTCTTAAAGTCTGGTAGTTGTTTTTCTCTTTGACATCTGGTGGGAGGGCGTTCCACAGGGCGGGTGCCACTACCAAGAAGGCCCTCTGCCTGGTTCCCTGTAGCTTGGCTTCTCGTAATGAGGGAACCGCCAGAAGGCCCTCGGCGCTGGACCTCAGTGTCCGGGCAGAACGATGGGGGTGGAGACGCTCCTTCAGGTATACTGGACCAAGGCCATTTAGGGCCTATGGATCAGGCCAATGGTCCAGCTAGGCCAGCCATCCTGTGCCCTCACAGTAAACCCTCAAGCAGGATTCGAGCACAAGAGCAACTCTCTGTCGGGTTACATAGAATGTTGCGTAGCCTAGTAAGTCTGCAGGCTTGAGCTTGCATGTAAAGTAAAAGAAGCTGATGCAATAGACCTGCAAACCTTACTGTGTCAGAGTGACTCAGCAAGAGTGTGCCGACAGATGATTGGCTGTTGTCTTGTATTAAAGGGGAACCTGTTAAGCAGGGTGTGGTGGTGTAGAGTGGAGTCAGAGAGTGAGAGTGAAGTTGTCCTACTTGTCTAAACTGTCTGTATGTATATAGCTCACATTAAAAGAATACTGCACTAAAGAACCTGTGGCTTTTGCACTTCTCTGCTACAACGCCGTGGAGCAATCCGCGACACTCTCCCCTCCTGTGGCTTCCAGCAACTGGGATTCAGAAGCATGGCTACCTCTAAAATATGCTCTGCATGCAGATGGCAGGCCAAGAACGTACAGAGTGGCTTCAAAAGATTGGACAAATTTATGGAGAGGTCGATCAATGGCTACTAGCTAGGAAGGCAACGTTCTTCCCTCTGCAGGAAATCAGAGAAGGGGAGAGAGCTCTTGTGCTTGTGGGCTGTGCACAATGGGCATCTGGGTAGCTACTGCGAGAACAGGATGCTGGGCTGGACAGGCCACTGGTCCGATCCAAAAGGGTTTTCTTATGTTCATATTTGCTTGCCCGTTTTACCATATATTTCGCTCCATAAGACGCACCTTTTTCCTCCTAAAAAGTAAGGGGAAATATCTGTGCGTCTTATGGAGCGAATGGTGGTCCCTGGAGCCGAATTGCCCAGGGGCCAAAAGAGGATCATGCTTTTTATTTTACAAAGAGAAAAGGGGGTGTTGAAAGGACCCCGCTCAGCAGCTGATCAGCAAGAGATCGGGAGAGAGATAAGAGTCCCCGGCTCCCTTTCAGCCCCGCCCTCCATTGTTGAATGTGCTGCAGAGGGAGGTTGTTTGTTTCCCCAGCGACATGTGACTGGCTGATTAGATTATCTGTCTGGAAACTGTAGAAAAGGCTCCCTTTCCTTTAGAAGCTGCAGAAATGTGAGTTGAACCCCATAAAAACGGGGCTTTTCCTCTTTGCTTTTCCCCCTTTGCAAAAGGAGCTTTGCTTTTCCCCCTTTGCAAAAAAAGCTGCAAAACTTTTAGCTGATCCTCAAAAAAACAGGGTTTTTCCCTTTGCAAAAAAGCTGCAAAACTTTTAGCTGATCCTCAAAAACCAGGGCTTTTCCCTTTGCAAAAAAAGCTGCAAAACTTTTAGCTGATCCTCAAAAAAAACAGGGCTTTTAGAGGAGGAAAACCAGAAAAATATTTTTTTTTCTTGTTTCCTCCTCTAAAAACGAGGTGCGCCCTATGGTCCGGTGCGCCCTATGGAGCGAAAAATATGGTACCTTCTGAATCTGTGCCTCTGTGACCTTCATCCTTCATCCTTCCGGTTCTGCAGAGCCAAAGGTGAAATGTTCCGGGAGGCCTACAGACGCCATCTTGGCAGTCAAGATAACCCCAAACTAATTGGCCGCTGTTGCACGAGTGAGCTCATACATGCTTATGTATCCGCTTGCTTTGATGTATGCTAATTGGCATGCTTTGATGCTGCGCTTATCGGTAGGCCTTGGGATGCTGGGCTCCAGGCCCAGAGAGGGGAGAAGTTTTGGACATCTGCCACCTATGGCCTCACCGGCCAGCTGGGAGGGGAGGTACTGGGCAAACTGACGCATCCTGCTTTGTGCATAAATGCATGTTAGCTTGGTTGCGGACATCTCCTTGCTGCGGTGTCCGTCCCGTGTCTGCAAAGCCTGGGAGACCCGGCACGCCGATTTGCTGTAAGTCTACACCTTCTTTTAATAAAGCTCTGCAACCGATCATTCTGGAGTTATGGACATTCTTCGTTGGTATCCCTGAACCCAACCCCTCCTTTGGGCCGGTGGATCTAGGGTTGAGCAATGTCTGGTTTTCCCCAGCTAAACATTGCGATGTACTGAGATAACACAATGCCTGAAATAAGGATGGAACTATGTAGAGGCGAACGGGGTAATTTCCTGGCAACTTCTACTACTTGGGGGTTTAAAGCTGATGCATTTTACTTAGGTTTAACATATTATTACAACTGTTATTTTATAGTACTGTACACAGCAACAGGGGCAGAAGGAATCGTGAGAGAAGGAATGGAAGAGTCTCTCTTGGGAGGCTGTGGACTCTCCTTCCTTGGAGGTTTTTAATCAGAGGTTGGGTGGCCATCGGTCTTGGGTTCTTTAGCTGAGATTCCGGCATCGCAGGGGGCACAAATACAGGATGGGTGACACCTGGCTTGAGAGCAGTACATGTGAAAAGGATCTAGGAGTCTTGGTAGACCATCAACTTGACATGAGTCAACAGTGTGATGCAGCAGCTAAAAAAGCCAATGCAATTCTGGGCTGCATCAATAGGAGTATAGCGTCTAGATCAAGGGAAGTAATAGTACCACTGTATTCCGCTCTGGTCAGACCTCACCTGGAATACTGTGTCCAGTTCTGGGCACCCCAGTTCAAGAAGGATACTGACAAGCTGGAAGTTACAAGAAAGGAGATTCCAACTAAACATTAGGAAGAACTTTCTGACACTAAGAGCTGTTCAGCAGTGGAACAGACTCTCCTGCCTTGGAGGGTTTTAAGCCGAAGTTGGATGGTCACCTGTCATGGATGCTTTAGCTAAGATTCCGGCATCGCAGGGGGTTGGACTGGATGACCCTTGGGGGTCCCTTCCAACTCTGCAGTTCCATGATATATCACCATGTCTGATATTATGAAACCAATATCATGATGCGGACTTCAGACCGGTTTTGGACAATGCATCTACACATCACCCAACCCTCTAGAACTGTGCGCTGCTTTGCGAGTTTAATAACCATTCAAACCTCTGTGACATTTTCTTGTTCAGTGACTCGTGGCTCCAGGACAAGGCAAAGGCTCTCAGAAGTCACAAGTCTCCAAAAACTGATGAGGTCAGCTCAAAAGCTGCAAGTTTCATTCAAACAGACACCCGTCCCCCCCCAGGACCCTGCTTTCAAAAAAATGCCCCGCCCCAACTTCAGAAAACAGGAACCAACACTGACGTATCCGGCTGAAAACATCGCCAGTGAAAATCCCCCCCTCCCCTTCGAAATAAACATTGTGGGGGCAATTCGGGTCTCAGGCTAAGCGAGTTGTTAGAAACGCATCATAAATTGCGGAACAGCGAATAAGATTCTCCATGCGGCTTGCACCGAGCTTCCTGAATTTTTTTTCCTGGGGGTGGGGGACCTGTGCAAACAGACCGAAGTAGTTTATGGACTCCTGCGGCAGGTCGAGCTTAGCTGCTCCCCGGTTGCGGCTGAGAGCCCTGCGGTTTCCCTCTGTTTGTTTGGCGCTCGAGAGGAAATTAGCAAGGCTGCTTTCGAGGCTTGTTGACATCAGAGCTTTAATTAATTAGACAAATGATGGTGTCAAGAGAGGATGCGAAGGATGGAGCACACCTTTGGAGCACCTGCCGAGACTTCTCTGCCCAAAGCCCGGGGGGGGGGAATCGGCTGAGGCTCAGGCATGGCCGCCCAGCACATGAATCCCAAATAACCACAGATCTGGGCCTTAGGGATGCAGTTGCAGCGACAGTGGGGAGCCTCTCCTCCTCCAGGTTATATGCCCTCCTCCGAACATTGTCAGAAACTCAGATACAGTGGTACCTTGGTTTTCGAACAGAATGCGTTCCAGGAGCCTGTTTGACTCCCGGAACTGTTCGAAAACCAAATCGCAGCTTCCGATTGGCTGCAGGAGTGTCCTACAGCCAATTGGAAGCTGTGCCGGACGTTCGGCTTCCAAAAATCGTTTGAGAGCCAGAACACTCGCTTCTGGGTTTCAATTATTCAGGAGCCGATTTGTTCGGGAACCAAGGCGTCCGGCTTCCAAGGTACGACTGTATATAAGCTACCGTATTTTTCGCTCCATAGGGTGCACCGGACCATAGGGCGCACCTCGTTTTTAGAGGAGGAAACAAGAAAAAAAATATATTTTTCTGGTTTTCCTCCTCTAAAAGCCCTGTTTTTTTGAGGATCAGCTAAAAGTTTTGCAGCTTTTTTTGCAAAGGGGGAAAAGCAAAGAGGAAAAGCCCCGTTTTTATGGGGTTCAACTCACATTTCTGCAGCTTCTAAAGGAAAGGGAGCCTTTTCTACAGTTTCCAGACAGATAATCTAATCAGCCAGTCACATGTCGCTGGGGAAACAAACAACCTCCCTCTGCAGCACATTCAACAATGGAGGGCGGGGCTGAAAGGGAGCCGGGACTCTTATCTCTCTCCCGATCTCTTGCTGATCAGCTGCTGAGCGGGGTCCTTTCAACACCCCCTTTTCTCTTTGTAAAATAAAAAGCATGATCCTCTTTTGGCCCCTGGGCAATTCAGCTCCAGGGACCACCATTCGCTCCATAAGACGCACAGATATTTCCCCTTACTTTTTAGGAGGAAAAAAGTGCGTTTTATGGAGCGAAAAATACGGTAATTGCCAAAAGGCCCCTGAAACCTAGGGTGCGGCTGCCACATCAGAATGCCTAGGTGCCTTTTTTGACAATGGGAACGGTTCATTTCATTCCTATTCCGCTTCATACTTCAGAAGAGAAAACCTCAAAGCGGTTTGAATCAAACAATCCAGAACGAAACAAATTCAAGCTTCGAGGAATCTATTTCGGGATCCTTCTCTAAGTGACGCTTGGCTTTCCCCGTATTTATTTACTTACTTAATTTATAGAGCGGCAGAGCAAGCCGATCGGGCGCCTGGGGGGAGGGGCGTGCATGCCCTGCACCCAGAGGTGGGGCCAGCCGGGGCAGGACGCTCCATGGGGCCTCCGATGAGTCTGCCTGCCTCCTCCCACTCAGCTGTCGCACAGCTGGGGGGGGGAGGCAGTGGGCGGACCATTTGGGGCAGCGTGGAGCCTGCGGGCGCCCAAGTCACCGTGTCACTCCCAGGAGAGACGCGTGGCTTGGGCACACTGCAGGCCCCGCGGTGAGTGCCGGCTGGCATTTTGTCACCCCCCCCTCTGTGGTGACACCCGGGACGGCCCGCCCCCACCGCACCCCGTCTTCCTCCACGCCTGGGCCCAGTTTGTCCCTAACAGGTATGTATCTCGCAGCTGTGGCAGTGGCTCATGGCACTGCCCCATGTGGCTGGCACCTTGTGTCTCTGCATATGCAGGCTGGCAAGGAGCCTCTGGAGAGCTTTGGCACATACCGGGTTCCTGTGGCTTCTCTGACAGCCTGCTTTACTTATCTCTGTGTGTGTTTCTCTTACCTCCTTTCTTGCTTGGGGCTGTGATGTAAGCCTTCAGCGGAAGATAATGAGCAGTCTGGATTGGTGCTCCTGCAGGCCTCTCGACGTGCCCCCTCCCTCCTCCTTCTGTCATCCCTCCCCCCCCCCGCTCCTCCCGTCCTTATGCAAATGAGGCACATCAAACACAGCACCCCGAACCTCGGGCAGCCGAAATCTCATCAAAGCCGGCAAATCTGATAAGGAAGTTTCAAGCATCAGATTATTGCATTACAGGGAGAGTGGAGCGAGCCGGGGCATGTTAATGCGCACAGGGAGAGATGAAAGCCTTCAGTGCCTGGTGGCAGAAGCTCTCCGAGCACAAACCACTCGGCCTGACGCATGAAACGTGCAACATGCGTCTGCGCGCGCACTAAACCGAGCGTGCGGGAAAACCGCTGCCCAGCTCCGAAGCGCCAACGCCGCCGGGAAGGAGCAGGGGAACTTGGGTCGGCCGGCTTGCTCTGTACGCCAGGTGAATCGATCCCCATTCACAACAGCTGCGCTCTCTTTTTCTGATCCGCTCATTGAGCACTTAAATAAACCTGCGTTTGCGCAGTGACCGGATATTGACTCTTTTCTGCCGATGCACAAGAAGCAAATTCTCTCCTCACCTTCCCGAACGGATGGCGTTCCTTTCAGTCTCCTTCCCCAACTTTTTTATTTTATTTTGGGAAACTGCCCTGAGATCTTCTGATGAAGGGCAGTATGTAAATCAAATAAATAAAAATTAGAAAAATAGAAAAACCTGGGGCACTATGCTGTTTTTTAGCTGTTCTTTAAGTTGTTTTAATCATTGTCTTATATTCGTTGTTAGCCGCCCTGAGTCCGGTTTTTGGATTGGGAAGGGCGGGGTAGAAATAAAATTTTTTATTATTATTATTATTCTCAAGCGTACACCTTTTTCTGGAAGAAAAGCACCGGTCGTAGTGCAAAACATCTGGAGGGAACCAGGTTGGGGAGGTCCGAAATGCACTTTAGCAAATTCATGTGAATGTTTCATCAGAAAATTGCCTTCAGATCTTTGCTACATTTAGCTGCCCAAGGGCTCAGGAAATTTAGCCGAGAGCCTTTCAGGGTTTAAGCATAACAGAATGCCCAAGTTAGAGTTACACATTTTTCCAAATCTGCTTGCACAAGAACGAGGTGCCTCTGGGGAGCTTTAGAAACCTAAAAAGAGTCTGCTGGATCAGGCCATTGGCCCATTTAGTCCAGCATCCTGTTCTCACAGGGGAAAGCCAGATCAAAGGTAAAATTAAAGGACCCCTGGACGGTTAAGTCCAGTCAAAGGCGACTCTGGGGTTGCAGCGCTCATCTCGCTTTCAGGCCGAGGGAGCCGGCGTTTGTCCGCAGACAGCTTTCCGGGTCATGTGGCCAGCAGGACTAAACCGCTTCTGGCGCAACGGGACACCGTGACGGAAACCAGAGCACACAGAAACACCGTTTACCTTCCTGCCACAGTGGTACCTATTTATCTACTTGCACTGGTGTGCTTTCGAACTGCTAGGTTGGCAGGAGCTGGGACAGAGCAACGGGAGCTCACTCCGTCGCGGGGATTCGAACCGCCGACCTTCCAATCGGCAAGCCCAAGAGGCTCAGTCCCAGATACGCATTATGGGAAACCCACAAACAGAATTCGAGCGCAACAGCAACTTCCCTGCGCATCTGCACAAACTCTGCACAGATATGTGGAGGTCCTAGCAGGGGAGCGCAGCTATCGTATACCCTTGACCGAAGAACGGTACACTCCTTCTATCTGGGATGGTCGTCCTCTTCCACCGAGCGCGCAGCTTCGGGAGGGACGCACATGGAGCGGTGAGGGTGGAAGGGGACACCCGCCTAGCCAGCCAGATCTGCCAAATCAACCCGGGCAATCAATGGGGTGACAGATGTCACAGCCAGATCGCCCTCACATCCACAGAATATGTGATTATACGCTGCATATGAATTTAGGAAGCATTTTACCGAGTCGGACCACGGGTCCATCTGGTTCAGGACGGTCTATATTAAGTAGGACCAATTCTTCAGCATTTCAGGCAGACAATTGTACCTGGAGTTGTACCTGGAGACGCTAGAGGTTGAACCTGCCTGCTGAGCAGATGACCTCCCACTTAGTCTAAACCACTGAGCCTCTTGGACTTGCCGATCGGAAGGTCGGCGGTTCGAATCCCCGTGACGGGTTGAACTCCCGTTGTTCGGTCCCAGCTCCTGCCAACCTAGCAGTTCGAAAGCACGTCAAAGTGCAAGTAGATAAATAGGTACCACTCCGGCGGGAAGGTAAACGGCGTTTCCGTGCGCTGCTCTGGTTCGCCAGAAGCGGCTTTGTCATGCTGGCCACATGACCCGGAAGCTGTCTGCGGACAAACGCCGGCTCCCTCGGCCTATAGAGCGAGATGAGCGCCGCAACCCCAGAGTCATCCACGACTGGACCTAATGGTCAGGGATCCCTTTACCTTTACCTTACAGCAACAGGTGCCAGTGATCTACGCAGGTGACCCGTGACCCGCAGTTCGGTGCCCAAATAATCCCAGGGGCGTCTGAGCAAGCAGCTCTGCTGGCATTTTTTTAAAAAATTAACGCCGACAGATGGGAGTTATAGTACAAAAATGTCTGGAGGGCGCCAGGGTGGTCAAGCCTGGCTGAAACAACCAGGAACTTGGGACTCCAGCTGATTTTGAACTACAGCTCCCATCTTCTCTGACCACTGCTCCTGCTTGCTAGGGATGATGGGAGTTGTAGTCCCAAAACAGCTGGAGCCCCAACTTTGGAAACCCCTGTATGATACCCAGATGTCAGTTGCACAACCCATTTTCCCCCCCCTGGGCACAGAATTGTATTCCAAATAATCGCCATCCACACTCGGGCATTGAGTGTATTAAGGGAAACGCTAAATAGCCACGCTGTGACCCAGCGCCACTTTTTTCCGTTGGCCCACCGAGGCCGGCAGTATATCAAATCCAATTCAGGGCAGATGGCAGCTTACGCAGAGAGCCATAAACGGAGGAAGGAAACGGCCTCAAGTCCAATCCATTATTGATTAGCCATTATTCTTCCCCAGGCTTTTTATTTTATTGATTCAATAAGCCGAGAAGTTTGGCACTGCCGCAGCAGCTTTTGGCTTCCATCTGTAGCCACTGGAAGTCAGGGTTGGAAGCCGGCCAAAAGAGATTAATAAAATAAAGGGAAGGAGGGAGGCACTTGCAACCCGCAGGATCACAGCTCTTTCTGGCTCTTTCCCTTCCCTGACTGTGACACTTTCAGACACATAAGAGTTGGAAGGGACACCGAGGGTCATCTAGTCCAACCCCCTTTGCAATGCAGGAATCACAGCCGTTGGCCTGATCCATGCTGCCTCTCAAGTCCGCAAGACCATCCCTTGCAGAGAAGAACCGCTAGGCCAGGGATGGAGACATGATTTTTAAGCCCTGGGGCCACTTTGTCTCCTGAGCAATCTTCTGGGAAGAACCACATGTCATGGGGTGAATGTGGCCAAAGGTGGGAAGTGGGTGGGCCATAAATTCTACCTTTTTACAGTAGGTGTCATGGACTGGGAAGAAGACTTAGAGCCCGGGGAGCGGTGGTGGGACGGTGATGAGTGGTCAGAGGGAGGAGGAGGAGAAGACTGGGAGGAGGAGGCGTCGGAAGCTGAGGAAGTAACAGGGTTTCGTGAGCGGGGAGAGTCTGGGGCAGAGGGCAACCCAGACTCAGAAATGGAGGTTGGTGAGGAGTGGGGCCCAGAGGCAGAGATGAGGCAGGCTAGTGAAGAAGCCACGGTGTCTCCCTCTCTCGCTGCAACCAGATCCCCTCTCCCCTGATTTCCCAGAACCAGAAGAGGTATGAAGAGGGAGGAGCAGAGAGAGAGGGGGGATGGCAGAGTCTCAGATTGCTTGGAAAGGACCCAAGGGAGGAGGAGATGACTTAAGAGGTCCGTCAGAAGGGAAGGACCTTCAGTCCCCAAAACTGCCTCATCGGGGCAAGATCTACCAGGAAGAGTAGCTGCGCTCACTAGGCCTGGCCTCCTGAGTTGACTTTGTTTCCTTGAATAAAGAGCCAACTTCACCGATGCCGCGTGGTTTATTGCTGGCCCACTCCCGACTCCCGCTCCTGATACCAGGCAAGCGAGAGGCACTGTCAAGAGTCCACAAATTTATCTGGGGGTGAAGCTGGAGAAGGGAGGGGTGCAGCCGGAGGTCCCCCACCCCGGCGCTAAACAACAGTAGAGCAAACCTCAAGGCAGCACGGGGCTATTTCTCCCTCCCTCCCTCCCTCCCTATCTCCATCCTTCCTCCAGCGGAAATTAATTTTCTCCTCCACAGCCTAAAACAAAAGAGGAAAATCAGGCGGCGATGAAAGGGAGAGGAACAGCAAAACAGATTAATTCCCTAATAGGCAGAGGAGCTATTCGGCAGAAACATTTAGCGCATACTTTCATCGGGGGGCCCAGTAATTGCCAGCACAATGCCTGCTTCCACAAAGAGATTGAGGACATCGCAAAGGGCGGCAGCGCCACCAGCGCCATCAAGGGGCACGCTCCAGTCGCTCTGGCGGCGCCAAATTGTCTCGGAGCAGCTCTGCTTTGCAGGAGGCCTCAGAGCTTTGATGCGCAGGAAGGTGGAAGGGAGGGAGGGAGAGAGAGGGAGAGAGGCAGATCAGAAGAGGGAAACCGGGTGGGGAGAAATCCACCAGAAGTCTCTTGCACCGAGGGCGAAAACTGAGGCCCTCTAGATGTTACAAAATGACCTTAACAGACCAGAGAACTGGGCCAAAGCAAACAAGATGAATTTTAACAGGGAGAAATGTAAAGTACTACACTTGGGCAAAAAAAATGAAAGGCACAAATACAGGATGGGTGACACCTGGCTTGAGAGCAGTACATGTGAAAAGGATCTAGGAGTCTTGGTAGACCATCAACTTGACATGAGTCAACAGTGTGATGCAGCAGCTAAAAAAGCCAATGCAATTCTGGGCTGCATCAATAGGAGTATAGCATCTAGATCAAGGGAAGTAATAGTACCACTGTATTCCGCTCTGGTCAGACCTCACCTGGAATACTGTGTCCAGTTCTGGGCACCACAGTTCAAGAAGGATACTGACAAGCTGGAACGTGTCCAGAGGAGGGCAACCAAAATGGTCCAAGGCCTGGAAACGATGCCTTATGAGGAACGGCTTAGGGAGCTGGGTATGTTTAGCCTGGAGAAGAGAAGGTTAAGGGGGGATATGATAGCCATGTTCAAATATATCAAAGGATGTCATATAGAGGAGGGAGAAAGGTTGTTTTCTGCTGCTCCAGAGAAGCGGACACGGAGCAATGGATTCAAACTACAAGAAAGAAGATTCCACCTAAACATTAGGAAGAACTTCCTGACAGTAAGAGCTGTTGGACAGTGGAATTTGCTGCCAAGGAGTGTGGTGGAGTCTCCTTCTTTGGAGGTCTTAAGCGGAGGCTTGACAGCCATCTGTCAGGAATGCTTTGATGGTGTTTCCTGCTTGGCAGGGGGTTGGACTGGATGGCACTTGGGGTCTCTTCCAACTCTAGGATTCTATGATTCTACAAAGCTTAGAAGATCCCTGCAGGATCAGGGTCCACCTGGCCCAGCACCCTGGTCTCACAGCGGCCAGCCAGATGCTTCTGGTGCGAAACCCGCAAGCAGGATCCGGGCACAAGAGCCCTCTCTCCTCTTGCCGGCTTCCAGCAACTGGTCTTCGGAGTCACTGCTTTTTCCAACTGTGGACCCAGAGCACAGCCATCGTGGCCGGTGCCAGATTTACATATAAGATAAACAAGCTATAGCTTAGGGCCCCACTCTCTTGGCCCCCCCCCAAAAAAAAAACTAAAAGAAAAAAAAAACTTGGATGTACATTTCCAAAATAGTAAGATAAAAAATAAATAAAATAAAACCTACACATAGCAACAGTGTTTTGTGTTGTGTAGGCTCCTATGATGTAAGTCATGGGCCCCGCCTGCTAGCCTGCTCCCTAAAATATCACTGGTTTGCTCATTTCTATATATAGGGTGCCTACATTCTGCATGTGCAAATGGCTTTAGATACCTATTAGGTCCATAAATTACCATATAGCATATATTCAACACAAAAAACAGCGACAATTTGTTGTTGACAAAGGGCCCCATTACCTTCAGTAGCTTAGGGCCTCATCAAACCTAAATCCAGCCCTGATCATGACTGTGGTTGTTCAGTCGTGTCCGACTCTTCGTGACCCCATGGACCAGAGCACGCCAGGCACGCCTATCCTTCACTGCCTCTCGCAGTTTGGCCAAACTCATGCCAGTCGCTTCGAGAACACTGTCCAACCATCTCATCCTCTGTCGTCCCCTTCTCCTTGTGCCCTCCATCTTTCCCAACATCAGGGTCTTTTCCAGGGAGTCTTCTCTTCTCATGAGGTGGCCAAAGTATTGGAGCCTCAACTTCAGGATCTGTCCTTCCAGTGAGCACTCAGGGCTGATTTCTTTAAGGATGGATAGTTTGATCTTCTTGCAGTCCATGGGACTCTCAAGAGTCTCCTCCAGCACCAGAATTCAAAAGCATCAATTCTTTGGCGATCAGCCTTCTTTATGGTCCAGCTCTCACTTCCATACATCACTACTGGGAAAACCATAGCTTTAACTATACGGACCTTTGTCGGCAAGGTGATGTCTCTGCTTTTTAAGATGCTGTCTAGGTTTGTCATTGCTTTTCTCCCAAGAAGCAGGCGTCTTTTAATTTCGTGACTGCTGTCACCATCTGCAGTGATCATGGAGCCCAAGAAAGTAAAATCTCTCACTGCCTCCATTTCTTCCCCTTCTATTTGCCAGGAGGTGATGGGACCAGTGGCCATGATCTTAGTTTTTTTGATGTTGAGCTTCAGACCATATTTTGCACTCTCCTCTTTCACCCTATGAGTCGCAGCCATCAATGGCCATCCAAGTTGGTGGCCATACCCACACAGAAAGACACACCCACGGCATGCCGGACCAAGGTGCAGATTTAGCAGAAAAGAGGATTTGCATTGAAAAGAGGATTCCCGCCTGCTCTCAGCAACTCTGCTACAGCAGCTCAACGTTATACATACCTGTTACAGGTGGGTAGCCGTGTTGGTCTGCCATAGTCAAAACAAAATCGAAAATTCTTTCCAGTAGCACCTTAGAGACCAACTGAGTTTGTTCTTGGTATGAGCTTTCGTGTGCATGCACACTTCTTCAGATACACTGAAACAGAAGTCACCAGATCCTTAAATATAGTGAGGGAGTGGGGAGGGGTATTGCTCAGAAGGGTGGTGGGAATGGGTGATCAGCTGATAGGTGTGGAAAACCTGTTGACGACTCTTAACGGCTGTAATTAGTCTTGCAGGGAAAGGCAAGGGGTGAGATGGCTAAAGATAGCTTTGTTATGTATAATGAGATAAGAATCCAATGTCTTTGTTCAGACCAGGTTTCTCCGTGGTTTTAAGTTTGGTGATTAGTTGTAATTCAGCCACTTCTCTTTCCAGTCTATTTCTGAAATTTCTTTGTATTAAGACAGCTACTTTGAGATCTTTTATAGAATGTCCTGGGAGATTGAAGTGTTCTCCTACTGGTTTCTCTGTCTTGTGATTCCTGATATCAGATTTATGTCCATTTATCCTTTGGCGTAGGGTTTGGCCTGTTTGTCCAATATAGAGAGCTGAAGGGCACTGTTGGCATTTGATTGCATACACAGTAGGAGAACACTTCAATCTCCCAGGACATTCTATAAAAGATCTCAAAGTAGCTGTCTTAATACAAAGAAATTTCAGAAATAGACTGGAAAGAGAAGTGGCTGAATTACAACTAATCACCAAACTTAAAACCACGGAGAAACCTGGTCTGAACAAAGACATTGGATTCTTATCTCATTATACATAACAAAGCTATCTTTAGCCATCTCACCCTTGCCTTTCCCTGCAAGACTAATTACAGCCGTTAAGAGTCGTCAACAGGTTTTCCACACCTATCAGCTGATCACCCATTCCCACCACCCTTCTGAGCAATACCCCTCCCCACTCCCTCACTATATTTAAGGATCTGGTGACTTCTGTTTCAGTGTATCTGAAGAAGTGTGCATGCACACGAAAGCTCATACCAAGAACAAACTCAGTTGGTCTCTAAGGTGCTACTGGAAAGAATTTTCGATTTTGTTATACATACCTGTCAACCTTTCCCTTTTTTTGTGCGGGAAATTCCCTTATTATAGCGCCGGGAAACAGCAGGGCGGGTTGACAGCTACGCAAATGACTGGTGGCAGGAGAAGGCAGGGTTGCGGCTCGCAGGGTACGGGAGGGCTGGGGAACCTCAGACCCGGTGGGGGGTCAAATGTGGCCCTCCATACCTTCACACTTGGCCCTTGCCACTCTCCCCAGGGCACGGCAGCCTCGCTTCTCACCCTACTTGAGCACATGGCCCTTCAGAGGTTGGTCTGAAGGGAATCCGGCCCCGAGCGGAACAAGTCCCCATCCCCAGGGTACAAGGTAGGTGGGGACCCAGGCGTCCGAGGGGCAGGAAGAAAAGTCTTCTCCACGCCGGCCGGACCTGTGTGCCAAACAGGGCCCCTCGTGTTGCACTACTCATCTCTCTCCGGGTTATCGATCCGCTAAGTGTTTGCAGCTCCTCCGAGACTCGGGGAGGATTAACTCTGGAGCAGGAACAGCAAGGAAACTCAGCCAGTCTTGTGGGAGAGAAAGTGCTCTCTTCCACCCCCAGGCGTCCCCTCCAAAAGGGAGAATGAAAAACACCCGTAAATCTAGCAGGTTCAGGTATGGTAGGGGCTCTCTTTTGCTCTCCTGTCGCCATGGAAACGGGTGGGGGGGGGCAAGCAGAGCAGGGGCTGCTCCTGTCGCAGGCCTTCCTGCGCAAAGTGGCGTTTCTCTCCCATGCGGCGGAAAAGCCGCACCTGTTGAACGCCTGCCTGGCTCCCACGTCTCTTGTCCAAAGCACGTCAGTTTTGCCGGGTCGGGCGGAGGAAGCCTCTTGCCAGGACCGCTCTTTGCAAGGAGGTCTGGCCTCGAGTGGCAGCGGTGGTGTAGTGGTTAGAGCGTCGGGCTGGGACCCCGTAGAGCCGGGTTCGAATGCCCCACCCAGCCACGAAGCACAGCCTTACCTGCCTCATAGGGTTGTTGTGAAAATGAAACGGGCGGTGGGGCGAAAACTCTGCATTCCATTTTGAGCTCCTTTTTTTGGGTGGGGGGGAGATGGGATATAAATGCAGAAGCATAAATCTCAGAAGGTGCCATTTGAGCCCAATCCGAACGCAGCCAAATCGGGGTTTTAAGGCTGCCAGCTGACTAAGGGAAAGAAACAACTTGGCGCGCTTCTGCGCTGAAATCAGTAAGCGATGCTTTTTCACGGCACGGAGGGAAGTGCTGTCGGTTGCTCGTGCCAGCAAGCCAAGCCGCGGTTTACGGGCAGAGGAGGAGGAAAGCACGGCTATTTCCGCCCTGCCCTGTCCTTTGAGGACTAGCTCATGTGTGTGCTGAGGAACGTGTGTCAAGAGACAGGGTGGTGTAGTGGTTAGAGTGCTGCTGAACTGGAGACCCAGGTTCAAATCCCCCACTCAGCCATTATGAAGCTCCCTGGGCGACCCCGAGAACCAGTCCTAACCTGCCTCTCTGCCATCCTACCTCGCAGGGTTGTTGCGAGGGATTAAATGAGGGCCGGCAGAACCACACTCGCCGCCCTGGAAAGAAGAAGTTGGGCTACAAATGCAACCAATAAATGGAACCGGTCTCCGAAGGACGAGTACATTTCCTGTGGATATTACGCTGGGTCTTTGAAATTAATTTCCTGTGGCTTTGATAAGCCAGATCGCGTTTCTTGGGAGAGGAACGCAACTCGTCTGTTGCTGCTGTCGGTTCTCTTGCTGGTTAATTAAGGAAGACCATTTGCAAATCTCTGGGAGTGCAAACACATTTTCCAAGCCCCAAATTCCCCAGGCATGAAAGGCTGCCCAGCTCAACAGAGGCCCTTCCCCGAACGTGCAGCAGCTTTCAAAGTACAAAGGAACTGTTTGGTTCCCACTCTCAACGCAGACGTAAGTCCTTAACCAGTTACTGACCGAATCCATGCCAAAGGCAGGGCCGTCTCATCCATAGGGGCTAGTGGCGCACCGCGCCAGGGCACCGGCTCCCCAGGGGCGCCCCTGCAGACCTGCCGGCATACCGGGCACCCCCCTCCCCAACCCGCCCCTGCCCCCACGGGCGGGCTGGCGGCCGGGCGCTCGCGCACCTCCCGGCGGGCTGCAAGCCGTCCGCCCTCGCCTCCCCCCGGGAGCACTGGAAGGGCGCACAGAGCCCCGCGCTCCAGCGCCACGCCCCTCATCCCCCGCTCGCCCACCCCCCTCCCAAGGGGCGGCAAGCGCGGGAGGGAGGCGGCGGAGAGGCGGCACGCGGGGCGCTGGAGGGATCGCTGCGCCACGGCGGCCGATCTCCCTAAGACGGCCCTGGCCACAGGTTTCCCCCCCACCCCACCCTCACCCACCCAAATGAAAAGCACTGGGCTGGCAATGCTTGCCCAGTTGGATTTCTGCCTGCCACGCAGCTGATTAAAAAGTGAAAGGAGCCCTCCAAGAAAGGCTGGCGTGGGGGAAACAGCTGGCAAATCTAGACGGTATCACCCCTTGAGGTCTACAGTCATACCTCGGGTTGCGTTCGCTTCGGGTTGCGTTTTTTCGGGTTGAGAACGCGGCAAACCTGGAAATGTTTAGTTCCGGGTTTCGCTGCACGCGCATGCGCAAAAACATTCTGTGCATGCACGGAAACGTTCTGCGCAGTTCGCGCATGCGCGATATCGCCTCTCGGGTTACGGACTTTTCGGGGTGCAAATGCCACCCCGGAACGGATCGGGTGCGTAACCCGAGGTACCACTGTACTTGTTAAGAGATAGTGGGTGGGGGAATCTTTTCTCTATCCATTTTCACCACGAGATGCAAAATTTTATACACGTTTATCATGTCGCCTCTTCCTCACCTTTCCTCTAAACTAAAAAAATAAAATAAAAAATTCCCAGCTGTCATTCTGCCTTGCATACAGAGTAAACCAGCTGCTTCTGAGTCACTGCAAATCCATTGCATGCGAAAGCTGAAATTCAAAGGCCAGGCCAGGTCTGCAGCAGTACAAAAAAAAGGTAAGCTTCTCCTGATGTTAAGATCCCTGCAGCCCCAGACGCTTGAGACAAAGAACTCTAGGGTCATAGAATCGTGGACTTGAAAGGGAACCCCAGGGGTCATCTAGGCCAACCCCCCGCAATGCAGGAATTTCAAAAGTTTTTCTCCGTCTCTCGTAACGCTGGAATTCATGAGCACCCAAGAAAGATTCAGGGTGGATAAAAGAAAGTTACTGGTGAAACTCGAAAAATTAGAATAGCGTGGAAAGGTTCATTTCTATCAGTAATTCAACTTAAAAGGTGAAACTAATATATGAGATAGACTCATGACATGCAAAGCGAGATATGTCAAGCCTTTATTTGTTATAATTGTGATGATTATGGCGTACAGCTGATGAGAACCCCAAATTAACAATTTCAACTTTGGGGTTTTCATCAGCTGTACGCCATAATCATCACAATTATAACAAAGGCTTGACATATCTCGCTTTGCATGTCATGAGTCTATCTCATATATTAAACTCCAGTAGCTAATGAAAACAATTGCTTACATCAATGGACTTTTCCATTAAATTCCAATTTTTCGAGTTTCACCCGTACTTCTTCGTGCAGCCCATAGTTAAACTATGGAACTCTCCGCCACGGGAGGAAGTGATGGCCACCAACCCAGATGGTTTTAAAAGAGGACTGGACAATTTTATTGAGAAGAGGGCTGTCCACAACTACTAGGAGGGGGGGGGGTCCTAGAATCTACACCACCATAACGGCAGCATTAAAAATTAAGCTAGCCAACATCAACCAGCAGATCTGGGGGTGTAGAGGAGGAACCAAAGAATCTTGTGCAAACTCTGCACACCTAAAATGCAGCACAGCGAATAAGCCCCCCCATAATATAGATATTAAAGTGCAGAAGCTGGGGCTTGATGACAAGATAAAACTTTCCAGAGCAACAAATAATCAGCTTCGGAATGTCTTGACATTTAACATTCAAAACAAGAGGACGTCAGTTCAAAACAGAGGGCAGCACTCCTCCCCAGAGGAAGCCAAGCCAAGCTGCGCATAAGCTGGAATGTGGGGCCGGCAAGAGGTCTGCCTCCACTTAAGCGCTGGGAATGGATATCCCTCTGCGCGCTCAAAAGAGCATTGAGCCTCTATCTGAGACAGGGCAGCCGTGTGTCCTACCTTACAGAGGACAGGCCTCTTATCAGCTGAACATTCAGGAAAGATAAAAGTGCACTTTTTAACACAGCGCAGAGTTAAAACGGTGGAACTCTCTCCTTGCAGGACGTGGTGACAGCGGACAGCTTGGATGGGATTAAAATAAGATTGGGCATCTTTCAAAATATGGCGCCAAATATGGTCTGAAGCTCAACATCAAAAAAACTAAGATCATGGCCACTGGTCCCATCACCTCCTGGCAAATAGAAGGGGAAGAAATGGAGGCAGTGAGAGATTTTACTTTCTTGGGTTCCATGATCACTGCAGATGGTGACAGCAGTCACGAAAATTAAAAGACGCCTGCTTCTTGGGAGGAAAGCAATGACAAACCTAGACAGCATCTTAAAAAGCAGAGACATCACCTTGCCGACAAAGGTCCGTATAGTTAAAGCTATGGTTTTCCCAGTAGTAATGTACGGAAGTGAGAGCTGGACCATCAAGAAGGCTGATCGCCGAAGAATTGATGCTTTTGAATTATGGTGCTGGAGGAGACTCTTGAGAGTCCCATGGACTGCAAGAAGATCAAACCTATCCATTCTGAAGGAAATCAGCCCTGAGTGCTCACTGGAAGGACAGATCCTGAAGTTGAGGCTCCAGTACTTTGGCCACCTCATGAGAAGAGAAGACTCCCTGGAAAAGACCCTGATGTTGGGAAAGATGGAGGGCACAAGGAGAAGGGGACGACAGAGGATGAGATGGTTGGACAGTGTTCTCGAAGCGACTGGCATGAGTTTGGCCAAACTGCGGGAGGCAGTGGAGGATAGGGGTGCCTGGCGTGCTCTGGTCCATGGGGTCACGAAGAGTCAGACATGACTGAACAACTGAACAACAACAACATCATCATATACCCTCTCAAGTCTCCTCTTTTCCAGGCTAAACATACCCAGCTCCTTCAACCATTCCTCATCAGGCTTATTTTCCAGTCCCTTGATCATCTTGATCACCGTCCTCTGCACACCTTCCAGCTTGTCAACACCCTTCTTAAACTGCCGTGGCCAGAACTGGACACAGTATTCCAGCTGCAGTCTGACCAAGACAGAATAGAGCAGAACTATTAGTTCCCTTGACCCCGACACACTAGACTTCTGTTGACGCAGCCTAGAATAGCATTCGCTTCACACTCTTGGCTCATGTTAAGCTTGTGGTCCACCAAGACCCCAGTGTGGTGCAGTGGTTCAGAGCGGTGGACTCGTAATCTGGGGAACTGGGTTCGCGTCCCCTCTCCTCCACATGCAGCTGCTGGGTGACCTTGGGCTACTCACACTTCTCTGAAGTCTCTCAGCCCCACTCACCTCACAGAGTGTTTGTTGTGGGGGAGGAAGGGAAAGGAGAATGTTAGCCACTTTGAGACTCCTTCGGTAGTGATAAAGCGGGATATCAAATCCAAACTCTTCTTCTTTTTCCTAGGTCCTTTTCACATGTTCTGCTGGTGAGCCAATAGCCCTCTCCTCCTTGAAATATGTTGTTGTTGTTCAGTCGTTCAGTCGTGTCCGACTCTTCGTGACCCCATGGACCAGAGCACGCCAGGCACGCCTATCCTTCACTGCCTCTCGCAGTTTGGCCAAACTCATGTTAGTAGCTTCGAGAACACTGTCCAACCATCTCATCCTCTGTCGTCCCCTTCTCCTTGTGCCCTCCATCTTTCCCAACATCAGGGTCTTTTCTAGGGAGTCTTCTCTTCTCATGAGGTGGCCAAAGTATTGGAGCCTCAGCTTCAGGATCTGTCCTTCCAGTGAGCACTCAGGGCTGATTTCCTTCAGAATGGATAGGTTTGATCTTTTTGCAGTCCATGGGACTCTCAAGAGTCTCCTCCAGCACCCACCCTACCCCCAATCAACTCAAACTGCGTGACTCGACCCTGGCGGTGGGATGGGACTCAATCCCAACCTGGATTCTTCTGTGCCTATAAGAAACCCCCCAGCGCTAGTGAATTTCACATCTTTCTGTAGCACCCGTAACCGCAAGTCTTCCGCTGTCGTTTGCAGGCAGGAAAACCAAATGCCCCCACTTGGCACAGGCATTTTTCCTTCCCTGAAATTGTTTTGGGTAATCATCTCAGGAGGGGAAAAGGAGGTGGGGGGACACCTTTCACACTGAGGTCCTAAGCTTTTAAAATTCTTCCCCAGGCTAACCATTCCAGGCACCATCTCCGTAGACCTTTCTTTACCGCGTACTCGGCTCGGGTCTTGTTCTCTCGCACACATTTCGAGACTACAGATGCTGTTTGCTCTCCTGCCAAAGCCCGACTCGTTTGACACCTACCCCCCTCGGAGAAAACCTCGCTTCCATTTCATCTCCGTTAATGATACAGGGATAGAACAAGCGGCAGCTCCCTTCCCCAGGGTCTCCTTCTACCAGGAGAGCTTTTGTGTTATCACAAGGCCTGGTTTTCAGCAGGGAAAACGCAGAGGTGTCGGAGCACTTCTCCCTGTGACCCCCAGCTCCTTCGAACCAAGATGATGAAGGGCCTGAAAAGCCAAGCCTTGGGAGGAACGGCAGAGGGAGTCGCTTCTGAATGCCAGTCCAGCAGTTGCGCCTGAATTCTGCTGGTGGGTTTGTGCTGCATGTATTTGTTGTTGTTCAGTCGTTCAGTCGTGTCCGACTCTTCGTGACCCCATGGACCAGAGCACGCCAGGCACGCCTATCCTTCACTGCCTCCCGCAGTTTGGCCAAACTCATGTTAGTAGCTTCGAGAACACTGTCCAACCATCTCATCCTCTGTCGTCCCCTTCTCCTTGTGCCCTCCATCTTTCCCAACATCAGGGTCTTTTCCAGGGAGTCTTCTCTTCTCATGAGGTGGCCAAAGTACTTGGAGCCTCAGCTTCAGGATCTGTCCTTCCAGTGAGCACTCAGGGCTGATTTCTTTAAGGATGGATAAGTTTGATCTTTTTGCAGTCCATGGGACTCTCAAGAGTCTCCTCCAGCACCATAATTCAAAAGCATCAATTCTTCGGCGATCAGTCTTCTTTATGGTCCAGCTCTCACTTCCATACATCACTACTGGGAAAACCATAGCTTTAACTATACGGACCTTTGTCGGCAAGGTGATGTCTCTGCTTTTTAAGATGCTGTCTAGGTTTGTCATTGCTTTCCTCCCAAGAAGCAGGCGTCTTCTAATTTCGTGACTGCTGTCACCATCTGCAGTGATCATGGAGCCCAAGAAAGTGAAATCTCTCACTGCCTCCATTTCTTCCCCTTCTATTTGCCACAGTTCAAGAAGGATACTGACAAGCTGGAACGTGTCCAGAGGAGGGCAACCAAAATGGTCCAAAGGCCTGGAAACGATGCCTTATGAGGAACGGCTTAGGGAGCTGGGTATGTTTAGCCTGGAGAAGAGAAGGTTAAGGGGTGATATGATAGCCATGTTCAAATATATAAAAGGATGTCATATAGAGGAGGGAGAAAGGTTGTTTTCTGCTGCTCCAGAGAAGCGGACACGGGGCAATGGATTCAAACTACAAGAAAGAAGATTCCACCTAAACATTAGGAAGAACTTCCTGACAGTAAGAGCTGTCGACAGTGGAATTTGCTGCCAAGGAGTGTGGTGGAGTCTCCTTCTTTGGAGGTCTTGAAGCGGAGGCTTGACAGCCATCTGTCAGGAATGCTTTGATGGTGTTTCCTGCTTGGCAGGGGGTTGGACTGGATGGCCCTTGGGGTCTCTTCCAACTCTAGGATTCTATGAGACCGACACATGCCAAGAACGACTGGGCTCTCTGGTTTCCCACCAGGCGACTCCGTGAGAACAGGATGCTGGAGGAGGTCGTCCCATCGGGCCTGATCCCACGGGGCTCTTTGCGTTTCCTTACGCCAGGCACCATCAGGGCTGCTGGTGGATCCCGGGTGCTGCGCCTCTTGAGTCCTTCGGCTCCTTTCCGGAGGTGCTTCCTGCTGCAAACCGCAAAAGCCCCAGGTATCCACCCTCCACCGCAGGCCCAGCTTGCTCAGAGCGTGCACTGCAAGGCACCCTGCCAAGGGAAACCAACTTCCTAGAAACACCAGGAACGGAGCCAGGGGAACTGGCAAGGGTTGGGACCAGCCGGGATGTAAACAGAAGGAAACGAGCGCCACAATATGATCCAGATGCTCAGCTGCAGGCAAAAGGGTGTGTGTTTGTGTTTGTTTGTGTGCATGCGTGCGTGCGCCCAGAGACATTCTTGGAAAATAATAAAGGTAGCTAAGCTGTGGGTGGGCTTGTTTTCCTCACTCTTCCACCAACCCAGAAGACCGTAAGATGTGCGCAAGGTGTCAAGGCAGCCTGACAGATAAAAGAAGAGCAGCTACAAACTTTGGAAAAACCCACTATCACTTAAAAAAAAAAAAAAACACCCCACAAAATATCTACCGTGTTTTTCGCTCCATAGGGTGCATCGGAACATAGGGCACCCCTGGTTTTTAGAGGAGGAAACAAGAAAAAAAATGTTTTTCTGGTTTTCCTCTTCTAAAAGCCCTGTTTTTTGAGGATCAGCTAAAGTTTTGCAGCTTTTTTTGCAAAGGGAAAAGCCCTGTTTTTTTGAGGATCAGCTAAAGTTTTGCAGCTTTTTTTGCAAAGGGAAAAGCCCTGGTTTTTTTGAGGATCAGCTAAAAGTTTTGCAGCTTTTTTGCAAAGGGAAAAGCCCTGTTTTTTTGAGGATCAGCTAAAAGTTTTGCAGCTTTTTTTGCAAAGGGAAAAGCCCTGGTTTTTTTGAGGATCAGCTAAAAGTTTTGCAGCTTTTTTTGCAAAGGGAAAAGCCCTGGTTTTTTGAGGATCAGCTAAAAGTTTTGCAGCTTTTTTTGCAAAGGGAAAAGCCCTGGTTTTTTTGAGGATCAGCTAAAAGTTTTGCAGCTTTTTTTGCAAAGGGAAAAGCCCTGGGTTTTTTTGAGGATCAGCTAAAAGTTTTGCAGCTTTTTTTGCAAAGGGAAAAGCCCTGGTTTTTTTGAGGATCAGCTAAAAGTTTTGCAGCTTTTTTTGCAAAGGGAAAAGCCCTGGTTTTTTGAGGATCAGCTAAAAGTTTTGCAGCTTTTTTTGCAAAGGGAAAAGCCCTGGTTTTTTTGAGGATCAGCTAAAGTTTTGCAGCTTTTTTGCAAAGGGAAAAGCCCTGTTTTTTGAGGATCAGCTAAAAGTTTTGCAGCTTTTTTTGCAAAGGGAAAAGCCCTGGTTTTTTTGAGGATCAGCTAAAGTTTTGCAGCTTTTTTGCAAAGGGAAAAGCCCTGTTTTTTTGAGGATCAGCTAAAAGTTTTGCAGCTTTTTTTGCAAAGGGAAAAGCCCTGTTTTTTTGAGGATCAGCTAAAAGTTTTGCAGCTTTTTTGCAAAGGGAAAAGCCCTGGTTTTTTGAGGATCAGCTAAAAGTTTTGCAGCTTTTTTTGCAAAGGGAAAAGCCCTGTTTTTTGAGGATCAGCCAAAAGTTTTGCAGCTTTTTTGCAATTTTCTCTTTGTAAAATAAAAAGCATGATCCTCTTTTGGCCCCTGGGCAATTCAGCTCCAGGGACCACCATTCGCTCCATAAGACGCACAGATATTTCCCCTTACTTTTTAGGAGGAAAAAAGTGTGTCTTATGGAGCGAAAAATACGGTATTTAAAATGCAGAGGACCCCCCAAAAAACAGCACAGCGCCAGCCCTTTCATTAAAAGCGGGGGGGTCCCCCAAAGTCAGCTGGGAGGAGGAGAAAGGTCTTCACCTGCCAGAGGAAGGGCGATGAGGAGGGAGCCAGTCTCGCTTCCCCAGGAAGGGAGTCCCAAAGTCTGGGAGCAGCCGCCCAGAAGACCCTCTCCCTGCATCCCCATCAAGCAGGCCTGTGAGGGTGGCAGGAGCAAGAGAAGGGCCTTCGCTGAAGATCTACGCCAGTGTCCTGCTGCTCACAGTGGCCAAACAGATGCCTCTGGGAAGCCCGCGATCCGCGCATGAGCACAAGCAGCTGCTGTTCGCTCAGAAGAAATTTCCGGCAGCAAGAGCTGTTTGGTAATGGAATGGAGGAGTCTGCAGGATCAGGCCAATGGCTCGTCTAGCCCAGCATCCTGTTCCCACAATGGCCAGGCAGATGCTGCAATGGGAAACCTGCAAGCAGTATCCGAGCCCAAGAGCGACTCTCCCCTCCTGTGGTTTCCAGCAACTGGGATTGAGAAGCATCACTGCCCTCTCCTCCTCCGTGAATTGATCTAATCCTCTTTTAAAAGTCATCTAGGATGGCCATAACTCAGGCATAGGCAAACTCTGGCCCTCCAGATGTTTGGGACTACAATTCCCATCATCCCTAGCTAACAGGACCAGTGGTCAGGGAGCGACGATGGGAATTGTAGTCCCAAAAACATGTGGAGGGCCAGAGTTTGCCTATGCCTGCCCAAACTTCTTTGGGAGGAGATTCTCCCCCTACTGCTCTTTATTCTTTATCCTTTTGGTTTGATTTTCGTAGTTTCCTACAGTCTCTATAATTAATTTCCCTCTGAGGAAACAGACTCCATCCAGTGAAACGATAAAAAAGAGCCGGCATCTCGTTAGCGTTTTTGTTATGAGGGTTTTCATTTGAGTTGTATATATTCTTGTCTAATTCCACTTAGTTGTTTAGGGGCCCTCACCCCAATTTTTTGGAGTTGCGTTTAGTTAAGTTTGGTTTATATCTTTACAACATCTCCATCTCGTTTCAGGGATTGTCACGGCTGAGTATTTTATACTTTTTTCCTTGGTTATCATATCCCGTGACTGTCTTTCTGTCAAACTGCTTCCTGGGGCATAGAGTTCCACAGGTTAGCTAAGTCCTGCGTGAATGAGTGTTTTCTTTTATCTGTTCCAAATCTCCCAATGTTCAGCTTGTGGCACATCTCATTCTGGCATGAGCGCGGGGTGTGTGTGTGTGTGTGGGATCATTGCTCTATCCAATTTCTCTGCACCGTGCAAAATTTTATAAATTTGCAAAGCAGTATTGTGAAATGTACCGGTTGTCTAAATCAGGGGTCAGCAAACTTTTCTAGCATGGGGCCGGTCCACTGTCCCTCAGACCTTGTGGGGGGCCGGACTATATTTTGAAAAAAAAATAAATGAATGAATTCCTATGCCCCACAAATAACCCAGAGATGCATTTTAAATAAAAGCACACATTCTACTCATGTAAAAACACCAGGCAGGCCCCACAAATAACCCAGAGATGCATTTTAAATAAAAGGACACATTCTACTCATGTAAAAACACCAGGCAGGCCCCACAAATAACCCAGAGATGCATTTTAAATAAAAGGACACATTCTACTCATGTAAAAACACGCTGATTCCCGGACCGTCCGCAGGCCGGATTTAGAAGGCAATTGGGCCGCATCCGGCCCCCGGGCCTTAGTTTGGGGACCCCTGGTCTAAACGCACGTAGTGATGGCGAGAATGTGTATTCACTTTGATCGCCACACTTTGCCTCTCTCTGCTCCAGGGGCGTAGCAAGGGAGGGGTGGAGGGGGCGGGGCCCCCGGGCAGCGCCCCTGCTGGGGGTGACACATCGGGGGGTGGCCCCGCCCTCTGGGCTTTTTTTTTTTTTTTTTTAAAAAAATTTTTTTTTCTTTTTAGGCTATTTTCGGCACTGCCGGGGTGGAGCCGCAGGGGCGGCCAGCGAGGAGGGGTGTCACCCCCCCTCGCTGGCCGCCCCTGCGGCTCCGCCCCGGCAGCGCTGAAAATAGCCCCCCCTTCCAGCGGCGGAGCTCAGCATGGAGGCAAGGGGCGGGCCAGTGAGGTGGGGTGCCACCCCCTCCTCGCTGGCCCGCCCCTTGCCTCTTTGCCGAGCTCCGCTGCTGGCTGGCTTGCGGAGCCGGGGCATGGAGAGGGGCGGGCCAGCGAGGAGGGACACCCCTCCTCGCTGGCCCGTCCCTCTCCCTGCCCCGACTTGCGCTCCGCCAAGGGAGCCCGGGCGGCGGATTCGGGAGTCTTTGCAGCCCGCAAAGACTCCCGAATCCGCCGCCCAGCACCCCTTCGTGCAGCGGCTGCTCATGCAGGCACGAGCAGCCGCGGCACGAAGGGGTGCCGCCGCCGCTTCGGGAGTCTCCCGAATCCGCCGCCCGGCACCCCTGGGGTCGGGCGCCGCGTGCGTCATGATGCACGCATGCACGCACCGCGATGCCCCCGCCCCCAGGGGTGCCTCTTGGCTTCCCGCCCCCTGCTCTGCTCTCCTTGGCCCCAGTGGTGCCATCGACCTCCCCCCCCGCCCCGCAAGCAGAGGAGGCACCATGGAGGAGGGGTATTATGCAACCCAGGACCCTCCAAACTTCCATGGCGCCAATGCGATGACTTCAAATGGGCAAAAGTGCAGCATTCCGCATGCAGAAAACTCAAGGGAGTTGGGAGTCAGGGCAAAAGAAGAAGGTACCTGTATTTGTAGGTTGCCGCCATGTCACGACTGCAAAGCAAGGCAGAAAGACAAGAGTGGTTGGTCAAAGCCTAAGTAGCTGGACAAGACTTTCTGGAGGCACAGCTTAGCCCTCCTGGCTAGCGGCCCTCAATAGGCCTCTCCTCCTCCGTGAATCTCTTTTAAAATCCATTGAGGTCGGTGGCCATCACTGCCTCCAGTGGCAGGGAGTTCCACTGTTTAACTTTGAAGGCACACCAGCCGCCTGCCTCTCAACAGACCCTTCCTACCCAATGGAAAAAAAGCCGCACAGCCTGTTCAGATAGCGATTGATCTCGCAAGGACACCCCAGCCATGCCGTTGCTCACACGGTCAAGGGGTACATCTGGCATAAACATCCCTCAAGGGTCTCCAACCTTTCGCTCCCCTGGAAAGGTGATCTGGTGATCTTTGCAAGTCTTGGTCTGTTTGTTCTATTTAAGTCTCCATTGTGTTAGTCTCTCCAAGCTGTGCCTACATCATTTGTATGTTTGATTAATCATATATACTTGAAGGTATGTTCGATATTTTGATAATATATGGCATTATATAATTTGTACAGTCTGTTATGATTGTTTATTGTATTGTAATTGACCCATTATCTACACAGAACTGATGAAGCTTCCTTTGCGAAACCTGTTGTAATCCGGAAGGCAGGTCTTCTTCCTTCTTCTCAGGTGCCCCTCTGTGAAAGAATTCAAGATGACTACATCCCACTACCGACAGCTTTGTTTTTCTGTCCTAGTGAACTTTTGAAAACTTATGTTGGCACTGAGCTGTTTGAATACATCTCAAGCTGAATGGTTCTTTTGTATTGATTTTGGTCATATACGTTACATGTATATAAGTGTATTTGGTTCCATTGTTTGATTTTTCATTACAGTATCTTTGGTATTATTATTATTTTGTCATTATTATTTCAGCCGATGTGCAGTGGTTTTGTTGTTACTTTTGCTGTTTAGCACCACTGTGGTACTTCTCATTGTTTGTGATCTTTGCAAGTTGGCCTTTGCAGATCTGATGCCCTACAGATGTTCTGGAGAACTCCAGAGCACCAGAAAACAAGCTTGCGCCACCCTCCATGCGACGGCCTTCCAGATATTTGCAGAGGGCCATCCTATCTCCTTTAGGTCTCCTCTGTTCCAAGCTAAACATAACCAACTCCCTCAAAGGTTCCTCATCAGGCTTGGTTTCCAGAGCCTTCATCATCCTGGTCACCCTCCTCTGAATGCCTTCCAGGTTGTCAAGATCCTGGAAAAGACGGCTGTGACAGCAGAAGGGGACATCTGAAGCCCATCTCCTGGAAGCCACAAAATCCTGCAGTTGGGGCAACCTTTCTAAGTTACAGCACAGGACCTCCAGGGGCGTAGCATGGGGGGTGCTGGGGGGCGTGCCCCCCCCCACACACAATTGAGGGGATGCAAACCACACAGGCAACCCCAGCAAGGTCCAGTCAGGAGGCTCAGTGTGGCCCCGCTTTGTTCTAGCAAATGTAAGTGGTGCACTCCCCACCCCACACACCACAGGGTTACATGCAACCCCTCACCCTTTCCAGTGTGCACACAAGCCACGGGCACCAGCAAATGACGCTACGCCACTGAGCAGCAGCGCTGATAACCCACTGATTGGAATTACAGGTAGGTAGCTGTGTTGGTCTGCCATAGTCAAAATAGTAAAAATAAAATAAAAAATAAAAAAAATAAATTCCTTCCAGTAGCACCTTAGAGACCAACTAAGTTTGTTCTTGGTATGAGCTTTTGTGTGCATGCACACTTCTTCAGATACACTGAAACAGAAGTCACCAGACCCTTATATATAGTGAGAGGGTGGGGAGGGGTATTACTCAGAAGGGTGGTGGGAATGGGTGATTGGCTGATAGGTGTGGAAAACCTGTTGACGACTGTTAACGACTGCAATTGGTCTTACAGGAAAAAGCAAGGGGTGAGATGGCTAAAGATAGCTTTGTCATGTATAATGAGATAAGAATCCAATGTCTTTGTTCAGACCAGGTCTCTCCATGGTTTTAAGTTTGGTAATGAGTTGCAATTCAGCCACTTCTCTTTCCAGTCTATTTCTGAAATTCCTTTGTATTAAGACAGCTACTTGGAGATCTCGTATAGAATGTCCTGGGAGACCTGGCCTGGACAAAGACAAACTCAGTTGGTCTCTAAGGTGCTTCTGGAAGGGGGAAAAATTATTTTTTATTTTGTTTCCACTGATTAGAAGTAGATGGAATCAACTGCTTCAAAGGAAGGGTTGCAGATATCTGATTTGCAAAGGAGGGCAAGTCTAGGACACCATGACTAGGAAGAGGTGGAGATTTCTGTGTGTGTGTGTGTGTGTGTGTTCCAGTTACAGGTAGGTAGCCGTGTTGGTCTGCCATAGTCAAAACAAAATAAAAAATAAAAAAATCCTTCCAGTAGCACCTTAGAGACCAACTAAGTTTGTTCTTGGTATGAGCTTTCGTGTGCATGCACACTTCTTCAGATACCAGTATTTTTCTGTATCTGAAGAAGTGTGCATGCACACGAAAGCTCATACCAAGAACAAACTTAGTTGGTCTCTAAGGAAGAATGGCAGATGAAAGTGATGGACTATATGGAGCTTGCAGAAATGACCGGGAGAATCCGTGACCAGAGAGACGACGCGGTGGAGAAAGAATGGGGAAAATTTAAATTGTATTTAAAAGAGCATTGTAAGATTGTAAATTAGATATTTTATTTGAGGATAAGATAGGCAGTAGAATAGAAGTTAGTAGTGTAAGATATAAAAGGATTAAGGTCAGAATAAGAGATAGGTTTAATTAAATATACAATGATACAAGAAATGGTAAGATATATAAGAGATAAGTTGTTGTTTGAAAGTAGACATAGAGTTAATAGATGGAAGTTACGTAAAAGGTATTTTCAAGGGACGCAGAAGGAGGAGACAGGAGGAAGTCCCCATTAAGATGTGAGAAAAAGACCAACTTTCTACTTTAAGAGTAGGGAAAGGTTGTTTTTGTTGTGTTTTTATGTTTGTTATTGTTATTGTGTAGTTTATTTTCTGTGTGTGGAAAATTTAATAAATATATTTAAAAAAAATAGTTGGTCTCTAAGGTGCTACTGGAAGGATTTTTTAATTTTGTTTTCTCTGTGTGTGTGTGTGTGTGTGTGTGGGTTAAACAGAAATTGGTTCTTGCAAAAAAAGCAGGCAGGAAATAAATGAGAGGGGAAGGATGGCAGGCGCAGGAGAGAGCGTCTCCTCTGCTTTCCCCGAGGAAGGACAGGAGACAACCCAACACCTTGGAGATCAGCATGTCAGAAGCACGAAATCCTTTGCAAGCCTTTTGCAAGCGACTGGATGTCGCCCCATCCGCCTGGCACCAGCAAATGTAGACAGGATGGCACAGGGCACTGGGGGGAAAAGGCGAGGGGGGGGAAGCAGCTCAGGGAAGGCAGGGGGATGGGTGGAAACACTGAACTGTAGAGCTGGAAGGGACCCAAAGGGTCATCTAGTCCAACCCCCCGGGACGAGGGGGAGTATTTGGCGTGCAAAGCGCAGGGTGGGTGGCCAGGAAGGAAAGTCAGCGCAGCGCACAGGCAGCTGTGGAAAAGGCAAATCCCACACTAGGGAGCTGAAAACAGAACTGCTGCCAATATTGTTATGTTGTTACGCAAATCTATGGTGAAGCCCCGTGTAGGTCACCTCATCTCAAGGAGGACAGTGGAAGGAGTTGGGAAAGGCTTCAGAAATGGGCATCCAGAAGGATCAAGGAGACGGAGCGACAGAACCCCCTCTGCTATGAGGAAATGTTGCAGCATTTGGGACTTCTTAGTTTAGAGAAACTTATTTAACTTATATGCAGAATTCATCATGCAAAAGGCTGGACTGGACGAATCCCAAAACTGGAATTAAGATTGCTGGAAGAAATATCAACAGCCTCAGATATGCTGGTGACACAACCTTGATGGCAGAAAGTGAGGAGGAATTGAAGAACCTTTTAATGAGGGTGAAAGAGGAGAGCGCAAAATATGGTCTGAAGCTCAACATCAAAAAAACTAAGATCATGGCCACTGGTCCCATCACCTCCTGGCAAATAGAAGGGGAAGAAATGGAGGCAGTGAGAGATTTTACTTTCTTGGGCTCCATGATCACTGCAGATGGTGACAGCAGTCACGAAATTAAAAGACGCCTGCTTCTTGGGAGGAAAAGCAATGACAAACCTAGACAGCATCTTAAAAAGCAGAGACATCACCTTGCCGACAAAGGTCCGTATAGTTAAAGCTATGGTTTTCCCAGTAGTAATGTATGGAAGTGAGAGCTGGACCATAAAGAAGGCTGATCGCCGAAGAATTGATGCTTTTGAATTATGGTGCTGGAGGAGACTCTTGAGAGTCCCATGGACTGCAAGAAGATCAAACCTATCCATTCTCAAGGAAATCAGCCCTGAGTGCTCACTGGAAGGACAGATCCTGAAGTTGAGGCTCCAGTACTTTGGCCACCTCATGAGAAGAGAAGACTCCCTGGAAAAGACCCTGATGTTGGGAAAGATGGAGGGCACAAGGAGAAGGGGACGACAGAGGATGAGATGGTTGGACAGTGTTCTCGAAGCGACTGGCATGAGTTTGGCCAAACTGCGGGAGGCAGTGGAGGATAGGGGTGCCTGGCGTGCTCTGGTCCATGGGGTCACGAAGAGGCGGACACGACTGAACGACTGAACAACAACAACAACAAAGTTTAGAGATAAGGCGAGGACAGGGCAATATGATACCTTCGGATCCCAAATGCCTCTTTTTTTGAACATTTCGGCTCCCGAATGATAAAAACCCGGAAGCAAATGCTCTGGTTTCTGAACGTTTTCCGGAAGCCGAATGTCCGATACAGCTTCCGTTTGAGTGCAGGGAGCTCCTGTCAGCCGATCGGAAGCCGCTCCTCGGTTGTCGAACATTTCAGAAGCCAAACGGGCTTCCGGAACGGACTAAATTCGAGAACCAAGGTTTGAGTGTAGCGGCAAACAGGCTATAAAGGGGCGAGGCGAAAATGAAAATAAAATTCCCACGTTTTCCCCATGGGATGCTCCAAATACCTGTTTCATAGAATCATAGAATCTAGTTTAGTTTATTCCTCTTGGGCTCACCTCAGGTGTGTAGCGCAGTCAAGAAAACAGAGCTGCAAAAGAATATCCGCCCCCCCCTTCCAATGTCCTTGACATGAGCACCAAAATACCCCACCCCAACTTTGGACTGACCCTGTTTGCCAGGCCCTGATCGCTGGCCTAATGAAACCAGTGACAGATGAACATCGATCTGCCATCAGAACGATCCCAGGGAGCGTCGCAGAGAGAGGAACAGCTCGTTTCGAGGAAAGGACACGCTCCGCTCATGCCACAGAATAGAGCGCGCACGAATGCGGGGGGCAAGAAGGGGGTGCGGAGAGGCAGAAGACCAGCAGAACCTGAGCCCAAGAGCAACTCTCCCCTCCTTCAGTTTCCAAGAACTGGGTTTCAGAAGGATCGCTGCCTCCGACTGGGGAGGGAAGAGCAGAGCCGTCCCGACTGGTAGCCACCGATAGCGCCCTCCTCCATCATGAATGTGTCCCATCTTCGTATAAAGCCATCCAAGTTGGTGGCCAGCCCTGCGTCATGTGGCAGGGAGTTCCATAGCTGAACTCTGTGCAGCATGAAGAAGCCCTTCCTTTTCTCTGTCCCGATTCCTGCAACGCTTCCTTAAAGGTAAAGGGACCCCTGACCATTAGGTCCAGTCGCGGACGACTCTGGGGTTGCGGCGCTCATCTCGCTTTATGGCTGAGGGAGCCGGCGTACAGCTTCCGGGTCATGTGGCCAGCATGACTAAGCTGCTTCTGGCGAACCAGAGCAGCGCACGGAAACACCATTTACCTTCCCTCCGGAGCGGTACCTATTTATCTACTTGCACTTTGACGTGCTTTTGAACTGCTAGGTTGGCAGGAGCAGGGACCGAGCAACGGGAGCTCACCCCGTCGCGGGGATTCAAACCGCCGACCTTCCGATCGGCAAGCCCTATGCTCTGTGGTTTAACCCACAGCGCCACCCGCGTCCCTAACACTTCCTTGGACGTCCACGAATTCAGGTGGTGTGCCACGCGTAATTTTATAAACTTCTAGCACGTGGCGTCTTGCTCGTCTTTCCTCTAAACTAAAAAAAAAGTCCCCACGGCTGCGACCATTCTTCACCTTGCACACGTGAGAGAAAGCGGGGGGGGGGGAGACTGGGACAAGTGAGAAGGTGGCTGTGCAGGGATTGACGAGAGCGAGGAGCTTAATCTCCTTTATTTGTAATCCACTTTGAAGTAAACCAGCATTAATAAATTCCCTGGGAACAAACAGCCCTGTTTGGCCAACTCTATTTTCATCCTTCTCGGGATGGGGGGGGGAGGCGGGTTTGAGGCAAAAAACAAAGCGATAATTTGGACCTTGCCCCCAATTTCCCAAGTCCGTGTTCTTAGGTTAGCGCTTTTCAAGCTTCCTTCTACCTCCACATTTGCTGGGAATCACATGAATTATAATTATTATATTTATTTTTTTATTTATAGCCTGCCATTTTTCCCCCTGACCGGGCTTACACAAACTAAAACAACACGGATAAAATACAAAATAGCTAAAAGCATATGAAAGGTTGCCATTAAAAGAAAACTGAACTCGGATAGGACTAAAACAATACACAAAACCACATCTATTCAAATGCAGGCAAATAGCTTTACACCATTAAAAGCCCCCTGCATACATATATTTTTAAAATGCCTGCAGGAATAAAACAATGGTTTCCTCTATTTTTGTTGTTTAAAGTATGAAACAAATTCCAGTTGCAAGCGAGACACACTCGGCACACTTTGACCATAAAACTAAAGAAGCGACCAGCTGATGAAGAATAAACGAAACAGGGCCTTGTCCTGGAGTTAAAAATCATTGCAACTGGAATTTGTTTCATACTTTAAACAACAAAAATAGAGGAAACCATTGTTTATTTTCGTCCTGGCCTGAGTCCTTGCAACCTTTCTATTTGACTTCCTGAATTCCCCAAGGACTTCCAATTTTTTTTCCATGTAGGAATAAAACAGCCTGCACAGAGAAGGAGCCAGTCTGGGCTTCTCTAGGCAGGGAGTTCCAAAGTGGTCTGGGAGGAGCCACCACGGAGAAGGCCCCGTCCCATGTACCCAACAAGCAGGCCTGGGAGGGGGGTGGGACTGAGATAAGGGCCTCCGCCAGGGTCCCCTGATCGTGGGCAGGTTCAGGTGAGGGAATACGGCCCTTCAGATAGCCTGAACCTAAGCCTTTTAGGGCCTTATAGATACAGGGTGTGTTGCTGCCCTTGGATTCCTGCTTGCTGGTTTCCCATGAGCCTCTGGCTGGAACCCGAGAGAACAGGATGCTGGACTTTGGGGGGCCAGTGGCCCGATCCAGCAGTCTCTTCTTACGTTTCTTTCTAAAGGGAAACCTGATCGACACTGAACCTGTATGCCGAGCAACTTCTGCGCATCTCCCCAGAAACCCCAACACACAGCACCACATTCTGGCTGCAGGAAGTTCTGGAGTTCCGTTCTCCACAGTTCATCATCATCATCATCATCAATCATATCATACCGTATTTTTCGCTCCATAAGACGCACTTTTTCCTCCTAAAAAGTAAGGGGAAATATCTGTGCGTCTTATGGAGCGAATGGTGGTCCCTGGAGCCAAATTGCCCAGGGGCCAAAAGAGGATCATGCTTTTTATTTTACAAAGAGAAAAGGGGGTGTTGAAAGGACCCCGCTCAGCAGCTGATCAGCAAGAGATCGGGAGAGAGATAAGAGTCCCGGCTCCCTTTCAGCCCCGCCCTCCATTGTTGAATGTGCTGCAGAGGGAGGTTGTTTGTTTCCCCAGCGACATGTGACTGGCTGATTAGATTATCTGTCTGGAAACTGTAGAAAAGGCTCCCTTTCCTTTAGAAGCTGCAGAAATGTGAGTTGAACCCCATAAAAATGGGGCTTTTCCTCTTTGCTTTTCCCCCTTTGCAAAAGGAGCTTTGCTTTTCCCCCTTTGCAAAAAAGCTGCAAAACTTTTAGCTGATCCTCAAAAAAACCAGGGCTTTTCCCTTTGCAAAAAAGCTGCAAAACTTTTAGCTGATCCTCAAAAAAGGGCTTTTAGAGGAGGAAAACCAGAAAAATATTTTTTTTTCTTGTTTCCTCCTCTAAAAATGAGGTGTGCCCTATGGTCTGGTGCGCCCTATGGAGCGAAAAATATGGTGATAATAATTTATTATTTGTACCCCGCCCATCTGGCTGGGTTTCCCCAGCCACTCCGGGCGGCTTCCAACCAATATTAAAATACATTGAAATGTCACAGATTAAAAACTTCCCTGAACACCACCAGTCTACATGTCTTTTAAAGGAGGCCTCGTGAAAATCCATCAGAATTTTAATTTATTTTAATTTATTAAATCTGTATGCTCCCCTATAGCTGCAGATCTCAGGGTGGCTCGTATTTTGGTGCAAATTTGTCCCAATATCCACATTATATAAGGAGGTTTGCCTAATGTGAATTTTTGATGTGTTATTTTCACTAATATCTGTACTCTTTGCCTAAGTATGTGTGTGTGTGTGTGTGTATGTGTATATGTATGTGTGTATATATATATATATATATATATATTATATATATATATATATATATATATATATATCTGGATACATTTCTTAGCTGGACAACTGCACTGCATTCAGAGACGTGCAGAATATTTTCACAGAAGTTCTGGATGGGTTTCGGCTGGTGTATCATTACTTCAGGAAGCGCAGATTGGTTTAAATGTGAACCGGGTCGAATTTCTTCTCCATCTTGAGTTGGGGAAGGCCGAACATATGCTACATTATCTGTATTTATGCCTTTCTTACCCATACTCATTTTATTTTGGGATTACATCCACCGCAGCCCCATTTTACAGACAAAATGCGCTCATTGTAGGCAATATACCGTATTTTTCGCTCCATAAGATGCACCTGAACATAAGATGCACCTAGTTTTTAAAGGAGGAAAGGGGGAAAGCCCCGTTTTTTTCAGGATCAGCTCCCAGTTGTGCAGCTTCTTTTGCAAAGGGGGAAAAGCCCGTTTTTATGGGGTTCAACTCCCAGTTGTGCAGCTTCTTTAGGAAAGGAAAGGAAAGGAAAGGAAAGGAAAGGAAAAAGCTCCGGTTTTTGAGGATCAGCTCACAGTTGTGCAGCTTCTTTTGCAAAGGGGGAAAAGCCCCGTTTTTATGGGGTTCAACTCACATTTCTGCAGCTTCTAAAGGAAAGGGAGCCTTTCTACAGTTTCCAGACAGATAATCTAATCAGCCAGTCACATGTCGCTGGGGAAACAAACAGCCTCCATCTGCAGAACATTCAACAATGGAGGCCTGGGCAAGGGGGCGGGGCGGAAAGGGAGCCAGCGACCCTTACCTGGAAACGATGCCTTAGGAGGAACAGCTTAGGGAGCTGGGTATGTTTAGCCTGGAGAAGAGAAGGTTAAGGGGTGATATGATAGCCATGTTCAAATATATCAAAGGATGTCATATAGAGGAGGGAGAAAGGTTGTTTTCTGCTGCTCCAGAGAAGCGGACACGGGCCAATGGATTCAAACTACAAGAAAGAAGATTCCACCTAAACATTAGGAAGAACTTCCTGACAGTAAGAGCTGTTGGACAGTGGAATTTGCTGCCAAGGAGTGTGGTGGAGTCTCCTTCTTTGGAGGTCTTTAAGCGGAGGCTTGACAGCCATCTGTCAGGAATGCTTTGATGGTGTTTCCTGTTTGGCAGGGGGTTGGACTGGATGGCCCTTGGGGTCTCTTCCAACTCTAGGATTCTGTGAAGACTACAAAAACAAACAGCAGTTGAGGGTGCTTTAAGAGGAGATCCCCCCCCAACAAAGGCCATTGCCCTGGGGGGGGAGGCTGTCAAGCTGGCCTCCGCAGCCCACCCCCTGCAGCCCTTTCTTATTAGCATTCAGAGAAGTCCTCCACCAGGGAAGACCAGACGAGCATCAGGGAGTCTTGACTCTCCTGGGAAGGAGGCTAAAGCAGGAGCAGCTGTGCTCGTAAGCAGCCTTCTGCCACCTCGAAAGGCTTGCGCCATCTCACAGAGGCTCCATCTGTTTCCTCTGGACTGCCTGTCACCTCCTTAATCCACTTATTGCTGGAAACGTAATTAGAAGGATCGCTGCTGATTTTGCTCCCGGAACGCATTTGCTCCCGGAAGGGAAGATGGCAGGTCCCAGGAAAAGGTTGTCGAGGCTTCACAGTCACCGGTGGGGGGGAGGTGGGGGGCAGAGCCACAAGGGACCAGCCCTGTGGCTAAGTCAGACCAAAGACCTGTCCAGGATCCATCCACTCGCAGTGGAAAACCGGGGGCAGGTGGGAAACCCGCCAGCGGGATCCCAGCACAATTTGTCTCACCATCTTTGAAAGCCACCTAGAAACATAGAGCTTAGGTCTGCCGTACGTCAAGAATCTTCTTCTTTGGCGATCCCTCGCAGCCGAGTAAGGTTGTCTTCCATAAACACGGTTTTAACAGCGAGTCCATAAACCCAATTCTGGATCCACACGTCCTTCCACAGTGGGGACGTTGGTTCCCGGACGGGAGTGGATCACGGTGTGGATTTGCCACGTTTCTCCCTTGCGTCCTGAGTTCGAGCGTCTTCCAAGCCCATGACAGCTTTGGTAAAGGCTGTTCTCCAACTGGAGCGCTCGCAGGCCAGTGTTTCCCAATTGTTGGTGTGTTTATACAACATTTTTTAAGATTTGCCTTGAGAGAGTCTTTAAACCTCATTTGTTGACCACCAGCATTACGCTTTCCATTTTTAAGTCCGGAATAGAGTAGTTGCTTTGGAAGACAATCATCAGGTATCTGCGCAACATGACCAGTCCAACAAACTGTTAATAATAATAATAATAATAATAATAATAATAATAATAATAATAATAATTATTATTTGTACCCCGCCCATCTGGCTGGGTCCCCCCAGCCACTCTGGGCGGCCTCCAACAGATATTAAAATACATTAAAATATCACAGGTTAAAAACTTCCCTAAACAGGGCTGCCTTCAGGTATTTTCTGAATGTCAGATAGTTATTTATCTCTTTGACCTCTGCTGGGAGGGCGTTCCACAGGGCGGGCGCCACTACCGAGAAGGCCCTCTGCCTGGTTCCCTGTAGCTTTGCTTCTCGCAGTGAGGGAACCGACAGAAGGCCCTCGGCGCTGGATCTCAGTGTCCGGGCTGAATGATGGGGGTGGAGACGCTCCTTCAGGTATACAGGACCGAGGCCGTTTAGGGCTTTAAAGGTCAGCACCAACACTTTGAATTGTGCTCGGAAACGTACTGGGAGCCAATGCAGATCTCTCAGGACCGGTGTTATGTGGTCCCGGCAGGCCACTCCCAGTCACCAGTCTAGCTGCCGCATTCTGGATTAATTGCAGTTTCCGGGTCACCTTCAAAGGTAGCCCCACATAGAGCGCATTGCAGTAGTCCAAGCGGGAGATAACCAGAGCATGCACCACTCTGGCGAGACAGTCCGCGGGCAGGGAGGGTCTCATCCTGCGTACCAGATGGAGCTGGGAGACAGCCGCCCTGGACACAGAATTAACCTGCGCCTCCATGGACAGCTGTTGAAGAATCATTGCTTCGACACTGGTGATCTTTGCTTCTTCCAGTACACTGGCATTAGTTCGCCTGTCTTCCCAAATGATGTGTAAAATTATTATTATTATTATTATTATTATTATTATTATTATTATTATTGCATGTTACAGACACCCACTTCTGTCTTTCTGCTCGGCCAAATCCTGCTTTTTTCTACTGTTTCTTCCAGTACACTGGCATTAGTTCGCCTGTCTTCCCAAATGATGTGTAAAATAATAATTAATAATTATTATTATTATTATTATTATTATTGCATGTTACAGACACCCACTTCCGTCCTTCTGCTTGGCCAAATCCTGCTGTTGCTCAGAAGGCCGGTTTGCTGCCTTACCTACCTCCAGCTGCCAGAAAGGCAAAGTGAACATCTGGAAAGCCATTGCACAAACACACATACGCAGAGAGAGAGATTCCCACACCAAACCCAGGTGCCACTTCCTCGAACCAGTGGCTGCTCTCTCTGCTGCTGTGAGGCGGCATTATTTGCCCACAAATCAAATGGCCCATGCATCATTTATCGCCCTTGTGGTGTGCGCTTGCAGAAATGTGGGTTTTTGTCTAGTCCTGGAGTTTTGGCTCCTGGTTTGACGGCAGAAGAGCAACACACGCAGACGGACAAAAGCAGCCTTTTGATCTCTCGGCTCTATTAAAGCCGCTTCCCGGGCTTTAAGCCACAAATAATGGTGTCTCCGTGGATGAGCCGTTCTCGCGCTTGGATTCTATTAATGCTATCTCTGAAGATTATGAACCGCGGTTCAGGCGCGGAGAAAAGACCAAGACAGGGATCGCGGGGAGGGTGACGTTGGACTGCTCCAAAAACAGAAGCCAGGATCCTCAGGTAGCAGCCAGAGTGGGAATCGAGACCCTGAACTGCTGCGCCCACCAACTCCCAAGAACTGCTGCACCCACCCACTGCAAACGAGCTTATCGGACAGTAGCGGGTTTGGAGGGGTGTCAGTTTGAATGGTGCCCGAATGCTTGGGGTCCTGTGCCCAGGCAGAGGTTTGGAATCTAAGAGGAGGTTGTTGAAATGGTCGGGCAAGTTTATTAGTAAGACCAGGGGTCTGCAAACTTTTTCAGCCGTGGGCCGGTCCATCGTCCCTCAGACCGTGTGGTGGGCTGGACTATATTTGAAGGGGGGGGAATGAACGAATTCCTATGCCCCACAAATAACCCAGAGATGCATTTTAAATAAAAGCACACATTCTGCTCATGTAAAAACACCAGGCAGGCCCCACAAATAACCCAGAGATGCATTTTAAATAAAAGGACACATTCTACTCATGTAAAAACACCAGGCAGGCCCCACAAATAACCCAGAGATGCATTTTAAATAAAAGGACACATTCTACTCATGTAAAAACACCAGGCAGGCCCCACAAATAACCCAGAGATGCATTTTAAATAAAAGGACACATTCTACTCATGTAAAAACACCAGGCAGGCCCCACAAATAACCCAGAGATGCATTTTAAATAAAAGGACACATTCTACTCATGTAAAAACACCAGGCAGGCCCCACAAATAACCCAGAGATGCATTTTAAATAAAAGGACACATTCTACTCATGTAAAAACACCAGGCAGGCCCCACAAATAACCCAGAGATGCATTTTAAATAAAAGGACACATTCTACTCATGTAAAAACACCAGGCAGGCCCCACAAATAACCCAGAGATGCATTTTAATTAAAAGGACACATTCTACTCATGTAAAAACACACCAATTCCCGGACCATCCATGGGCTGGATTTAGAAGGCGACTGGGCCGCATCCGACCCCCGGGCCTTAGGTTGCCTACCCCTGAGTAAGACCATGAGCTCAGCTGGCCACTTGAGTCATAACCCCTTCAAACTGAGCATGGTTGCAAGAGAGTGTGGGTTAATGGGTGGGCTTTTCCTCCAGCCCCCTCACCTATCTGCTGGGTAGGAGAGAGAGAGTTGTAGGAGACCTGAGTTGGATGCAGGCTGGAGACATTGAGACCCTGCTTGTTCGGTGCTGGACCCAAAGCTACGACAGATGGAGAAGCGAGATCTGTTTTGGTGCTGATGCTGTGAGCCCCTCCATCTCATGCTCAGGCCATTTATATTTGCAAATAAATATATCCTAAATAGGGACACGGGTGGCGCTGTGGGTTAAACCACAGAGCCTAGGGCTTGCTGATCAGAAGGTCGGCGGTTTGAATCCCCGCAATGACGGGGTGAGCTCCCGTTGCTCGGTCCCTGCTCCTGCCCACCTAGCAGTTCGAAAGCACATCAAAGTGCAAGTAGATAAATAGGTACCGCTCCGGTGGGAAGGTAAACGGCGTTTCCGTGCGCTGCTCTGGTTCACCAGAAGCGGCTTAGTCATGCTGGCCACGTGACTCGGAAGCTGTACGCCGGCTCCCTCCGCCAGTAACGCAAGATGAGCGCCAAAATATTTTGCCCAACATGGGGCTCGAACCCACGACCATGAGATTCAGAGTCTCCTGCTGTCCCCACTGAGCTATCCCAGCTGTTGAGCTCAGGTTCTGCACTTTTGGGCTTCCCACCGACATCTGGTCAGTCACCATGTCCAGAGGAGGGCAACCAAAATGGTCCAAGGCCTGGAAACGATGCCTTATGAGGAACGGCTTAGGGAGCTGGGTATGTTTAGCCTGGAGAAGAGAAGGTTAAGGGGTGATATGATAGCCATGTTCAAATATATCAAAGGATGTCATATAGAGGAGGGAGAAAGGTTGTTTTCTGCTGCTCCAGAGAAGCGGACACGGGGCAATGGATTCAAACTACAAGAAAGAAGATTCCACCTAAACATTAGGAAGAACTTCCTGACAGTAAGAGCTGTTCGACAGTGGAATTTGCTGCCAAGGAGTGTGGTGGAGTCTCCTTCTTTGGAGGTCTTTAAGCAGAGGCTTGACAGCCATCTGTCAGGAATGCTTTGATGGTGTTTCCTGCTTGGCAGGGGGTTGGACTGGATGGCCCTTGGGATCTCTTCCAAATCTATGATTCTATGATTCTATGATTCTACCATGAGAGCAGGACGCTAGGTGGGCCACTGGCCTGATACAGCAGCCAGCCCTTCTTACGCTCTTAGTAATTCAGGTGATCCTTCCAGTTTCACAAACCACGGTTTACAGGGCCAGGAGCGCTCTTCCTCCCTAGACCATGTTGCGGTTTAGAGTGGCGCTCCAGGTTTGCATTCAGCCATTACGGTACGTCTGAACTGGGAACCGTCTCGAGACAGGTCATCGTGTTTGCTCCAAGGTCAGAGTGTGACAGGACGGGAGGAAGGGTGAGAGATGAGAAAAGCCCGTAAAATAACAACAACAACAACAAAACAAACCCACGGTTTACAAATCCTAGAAGAACCGTACAACCTGGCCCATTATTTGCAATCAACAGCTGCTTCTGAAATTTCCCAGTGCCTCTCAAACATAAATGGACTTCCTTGGGGAAAAGCTATTCAATGTATACATTGCAAAATCAATATTCCAGCCGAATATGGGCTCTGCCAGCTCACTGCATAGAAAGAAAGCCACTTGGGAGCTGCAAAGGCCATTCAAGTACCCCGTCGAAAAGCAAGATCCTTTCTCCTCTCGCACGTCCGGGAAATCTGGAAAACAGGCTCTCCGATTTTGCTTGCCTTAAGATCATTGGGTGTAGAGTTGGAAGGGTCCCCCAAGGCTCATTTAGTCCAACCCCCACCAATGCAGGAATCGCGACTTATTGTTATTGTTATTAATATTCATTTCATTTCTCTAACGCTTTATATTTTAAAGGGGGGAATCTCAAAGTGCTTTATAACACATTCAAACATCAAATAAAACAATCCAGAGTCACGCTTCCAAGAAAATATTTCAGATCCGTCTCTAAGGGACATTTTGCTTCCCCATGGCAGAAGGACTCTAGGGAGACAGTGGGGTGTAGTGGTTAGCGTGCCGGACCAGGATCTGGGAGATCAGGGTTCAAATCTTCTGCTTACTTAAGAAAGCTGGATGGTCCAGCCAGGTGGAGGTGCCAGTCACCAACCTGGCACCCAGAGCTCTCCGCGTGGCTGTAACTGGACCCACGCCAGTCGCAAAACGCGCTTGGGAAATTCCAAACACTGAATGTGAGAACAGGATGTTGCACCAGATGGGCCACTGGCCTGATCCAACATCTGGCTCTTAGGAGCTTCGCAAAACACTCATTTAACTGGACTTGAGCTCTTCCCTGAGCCTCTCCCATCCTGGCCGGATTCAGCACCCGCTTCAAACAGCTGGCCCCCTAAGCCCCACACCTCCCTTACATCAAACAAGCCATTAAGAGTGTTGCAATTAGTTGTGTAATAGGCAGCGGTGGCGGTTTAGAAGCACGGCTAGGCGGAGCAGGATGCAACCCTCCACCCGCCCGGAGCCGGCTTTTAATAAACCGGAGAGCGCTTCCCGCCCGACCTCTCGCAAATGGCCTGGGAACGAGCGCAATTGCTAAGAAGCCCTGGCCGGCTGTATAAACAGTTTGATCACAACTTCCGAGAGGCTCGTCCAAGGCCCGGAACGCGCTCCTCAAGACCGCAGGCCTCCTCTTCCGAGGACAATGCGGGGAAGGGCACATGCCTTTGCCAACCACATGGAGACGTTTGTTTGTTTGTTTGTTTGTTGAATAAATTTCATTAAAGAAATATATGGGCAAAGCTGAGAGGGCGAAGCACCGCAAAGGGTGTTCCAAGCAGCGTTCGAAATCCACCAGGCGCATTTTGTACCTGGCTATTGGCCACTTAGGGATGCGGGTGGCGCTGTGGTCTAAACCACAGAGCCTAGGGCTTTGCTGATCAGAAGGTCGGTGGTTCAAATCCCCGCGACGGGGTGAGCTCCCGTTGTTCGGTCCCTGCTTCCTGCCAACCTAGCAGTTCAAAAGCACGTCAAAGTGCAAGTAGATAAATAGGTACCGCTCCAGCAGGAAGGTAAACAGCGTTTCCGTGCGCTGCTCTGGTTCGCCAGAAGCGGCTTTGTCATGCTGGCCACATGACCCAGAAGCTGTACGCCGGCTTCCCTCGGCCAGTAAAGCGAGATGAGTGCCGCAACCCCAGAGTCATCCGTGACTGGACCTAATAGGGGTCCCTTTACCTTTATTAGCCACTTGAGACCAAGTGAAGATGCCCAGGTGCCAGGATGGTCCCTGATGTTGCCACCATCTGAAAGTGCATGCCTGGGCATCCTCGGATCAGGGCTGTTTTGACACATGAGCAACACATCCTGTAGAATTCTGCTATTTTTTATCTGCACAATCTGCATGAATTTCAGGAACCAAACAGCCATATTGAAAAAATACAGTGGTACCTCGGTTTGCAAACTTAATCCGTTCCGGAAGTCCGTTCTTAAACCGAAACCGTTCTTAAACCGAGGTGCGCTTTCCCTAATGAGGCCTCCCGCCGCCGGTGCCCTTCCACCGTTCGGCTTCCGTTCTTAGACCGAGGTAAAGTTCGCAAACCGGGACACTACTTCCGGTTTTGCGGAGTTTGTAAACCGAATAGGGCTGTTCTTAAACCGAGGTACCACTGGAAGACTTCTGAACCATCTGGCCCGAAAATGGCAACTAGGCATTCTGTTTTGGCGCCTAGCTAAAACACCTGAGTTTCTAACACTGGTTCCAAGGCCCAGATAGAGAGTCCAGGAAGGATAGCCAAATTTGGGGCCCTGGACCCCAGCTTCCCAGACCCTGGAATATGCAACTCAACTAAATACCCACTTAAAAAAAAAAAAAAATTAGAATTTCTAGAGTGCAAAAAGAACGATGGGGAATAAAAGCAGGACATTTATTTTATTTTTTAAAGAAAACCACAGTAAGACCTGCCTTAGAAGATGGTGGACTTTCATTTGCTAGGGAGTTTTACGCAGAAGCTGGGTTGCGACGGATCCAGCACGCTGGAGCCGTGAGCTCCCTGAGTCGGCAGCCGGGACATGTGGCGTACGGAGCGGCAAACGCGGGGGCACCCCCCGGGGGCAAGGTGCCACTCCGTAGCACCGTGCGTCGCGGCGTCACAACGCATGCGCAGTCCGTCCGGGCTTCCACACATGCGCAGTCTGTCCGGGCTGCCAGGTGTGAGCGGCACCCTTTCCCTGCCGCACGGAAGGGGTGCCGGGTGGCGGTTTGGGGGTCGTGGGGGCGCCGCCGCCGAGTGTCACCCCCTCCAGGGTGGAACCCTTGGCGCTCCGCCCCTAACGACCCCTCCTTGCTCCGCCCCTGGCCGGGGCTGGACTAGATGACCTGTTGGGGTCCCTTCCCAATTTTAAAACGCCAGTTTAAAACAGCGCACAGCTTGTTCTGCAGGCCTGAGCACAAGGCAAAAGGGGGGGGGAGGCCCGGCAAAACCAAATCTCTCCCCACACGAGCGACACAGATGCAGGATGAATTATGCATAGGCTAGGGAAATATATGAGAGCGAACCACTTTGCTTGGCGCAGCGTTTGGGTCCCCTGGCGCAGACCCTCAGCTTTACGATTCGGCTGGTGCCTGGCAAAGGCAGGCAGGCAGGCAGGGCGGGCACATAACGTTTTGCATTTCTAGATCTGACCTGGCAACGCGAGGCAGGATCGTGATAACATTTTGCATTTCTAGATCTGACCTGGCAACGCGAGGCAGGATCGTGATGAGCAGAGGGTGTTCAGGAAAGGAGGTACACGAGACCCCGGGAGCAAAAGGCCCGTCCTGATTTATGCCGTGCACAGAGGCAGGTCTGCAAAGCAGCCAACGCTCCCTTGGAGACAAACAAAGCGAGCGGAGTTCTGCACAATCCGACCGGCGAGAGAGAGTCTCGGCAGATAAGGAAGCAAGCAGTTTCTGAGCATAGATGCAGGGGAAAAAGGCCGGTGTAGCCCACGAGCGGGACACACTAACCCAGCAAATCCTCGGAGCTGTCAACGTCCTGATCGGAACGTTTTTCTGCTCAGAAACGTCTCGGGTAAATAGCAACCCTCGAGGCTCAGAAGAAGATTTTTAATGTCAAAGTGCTTTTTCTCCAGGGTCCAAGAGAAAGAAAGAAAGAAAGAAAGAAAGGGTGGTGTGGAGCCAAGGGCAATGTCAGCCAGGAAACCTAAATATTCAGCAGATCCACTCGTTCTTTGGGGGGAGGGGGGGAGCAGATGGTGTCGCAGAGAAAACGAGAAACAGCAAAACAGGGTGATGCCTGCCAGTTCTCAGCATCCAAAACGCTGGGAGCTTTTGAGTGATTTTCAGCTCTTCACGATGCAGCACAAAGAGTGTCAAAAACATTAATTATTATTATTATTATTATTATTATTATTATTATTATTATTATTATTTTATGGGGGGGGCTGGTGCTATTTTCAGGTAGGATTCAGTCACATACAGTGGTCCCTTGGTTCTCAAGCTTAATCCGTTCCGGAAATTCCGTTCCAAAACCAAAGCGTTCCAAAACCAAGGCCCGCTTTCCCATACAAAGGAATGCAAAATGGATTAATCCGTTCCAGGCTTTTAAAAACAACCCCTAAAACAGCAATTTAACATGGATTTTACTATCTAGCGAGACCACTGATCCATTAAATGAAAGTAATAACCAATGTACTGTACTATAAAATAAATAAGGCAGTGTTGTAGATGATAAAGATTTAAATTAAATGATAAGTCATTGCTTGGAATGGGGGGGCTTTCACCCATTTCCGCCGTCGCACAATCAATCAATCAGTAGCTGAACTGGGTTCCACACGGTCACAAAAACAAATTAATTGAAAAAGCTTCAAAAACAAAAACGCCCCCCCAAAAAGTGCCAAACTTAATCCGTTCTGGAAGTCTGTTTGACTTCCGAAATGTTCGAAAACCAAGCCGCAGCTTCTGATTGGTGCAGGCGCCCCGGAAACAATAGCCGACAGCCGCATCGGATGTTCGGCTTCCCAAAAATCATACGAAAACCGGAACACTTACTTCCGGGTTTTTGGCGTTTGGGAACCAAGGTACCGGCAAATTCAGGTTGTTCAACTGAAGTCCATTTGGCCCTCTTGCATAGCAAACCCGCTTCCCCAAAAACTCGAACTCCTTGCAGTAAGTAGGTAAGCAATGGGAAACACCACTTTAAAATGTGGCAGTAAGTAAAGCAATGGGAAACACCACTTTAAAATGTGCAATAACAATTGTTTGGTGCAACAGCGTCTAACCTCCCTGCAAACATATAAGAATGAACACTCGGTAAACAGCGGACATTGTCTAACCTCCTGAAAGCTTAGCAAAAACAGATCAGGATAAATGCTCAAAAAATTAGTCATCGATACGGTGTTTGTTTGTTTTTTAAAGTCTCACTAGGGAAGTTTTAAAACTGAATTTTCCATTTCTAAAAACAAAAACAAAAATCTTTTAACCAAGGAAACAGGAACTTTTCCAGCAAAAGCGCCCCAGAAATGAAAGGGAGACGCACAGGAACATGATTTCTTTATTTCCGAAAATTTATATACATCTTGATTGTAAAAAAACAAACAAAACTCAAAGCAGTTTACAACCAAATTTGTCGGGTTTACAAAAAGAGTAAAACAATACAATTATAAGTTTTTTAAAAAATCAAAACATTCAAAAGGTGAATGTTTAGGTCTGCGGACCAGATAAGGCCTGAGGGACTTGTTTATCTGGTCCGCGGTGACCCCCACCCCACCCGCTCTTGCCGGCGCTGTGCTGCGCAGCCGGCCACTTCCTGGTCAGAGGAGCACCAGAAATAGCTTGTGCGCATGCGCAAGCGTTATTTCCGGTGCACGCCCGGGTCGGAGGAGGTCTGTACACATGTGCACAAGCTATTTCTGGTGCTCCTCCGCCCAGAGTGGATTTGATTTAAATCAAACTGATTTAAATCACAATTTAAATCACTAGTCAGTAAGGCTCAGGGTGGATTTAAATAAAAAAAAAATCAGGTTTTTTTAAAAAAAAATGGATTTTTTATTTAAATCGGATTTTTCAGACTTTTTTATATTTAAATCCACCCTGAGCCTTACCGACTAGTGATTTAAATCAGTTTGATTTAAATCAAATCCATCCTGCCTCCGACCAGAAAGTGCGCCGGAAATAGCATGTGTGCACGCATATGGGTGTGCGCTCCCCCGACCTCCGGCCCATCGTGCAATCGGCACTGGAGACACCGGCCCGAGGCGCGGTAAGTTTCCTGACCCCTGGTTTAGGTTAACTATAGTAACAATCATGTAAAGTTTTGTTTGTTTGTTTGTTTGTTTACCTGGGTGTTTATTTATGTTTAATTATTGTTTGGACTTCCTATTTTACCTTGTGCACTTACAATTTCATACTTACTTTTCAATAAAGAATGTTTAAAAATTCAAAAACTTAAAAGCAGCTAAAAACACATTAGCATTCCAGTTACAGGTAGGTAGCCGTGTTGGTCTGCCATAGTCAAAACAAAATAAAATAAAAAATTCCTTCCAGTAGCACCTTAGAGACCAACTAAGTTTGTTCTTGGTATGAGCTTTCGTGTGCATGCACTGAAGAAGTGTGCATGCACACGAAAGCTCATACCAAGAACAAACTTAGTTGGTCTCTAAGGTGCTACTGGAAGGAATTTTTTATTAGCATTCCAGATATCTGGGTAGCCATGTCTAAACAGAAATGACGCCACGTCCTTGCACCTTCCCCCATTATTTTCAGCGTGTGGAAGAACTTCCCACTCAACATTTTAAAGCACAAACTATTAGGATGGCCCATTGTCAGTGGATATTAGGGACACCGTGGCAGATTTCGCACAGGGGTCTGCCTTTCTTTCGATGTTAGCGCTGTGTTGTTCTCCTCGCCCCGTATTTCTCGCCTAGCACTGAGAACCCAAAAGGGCTTGCAGAAATGTTTGGAGCCTCTGGTTCGGTCTTACAAACAAGCAGCGAAGAGATAATTGCTTTTTCCCAGAAAGCTGCAGCTTCCTTCTCGGAAACAAGCAAAACTCCCAGCAAAGCCAATTCCCCAAGGCATTCTGGATTTGCAAGGATCCAGCCTAGGGGAAGCTTTTGAAAAGTTCACCCCGGTCCCAAACAGCAGGGTCATCTCTGCAACGCTCGGAGCTGCCTTCCTCTTCACATTCCCTGGACGGCAGCCAACTCTTGGGACGGTTGCACTGGGCCAGGGGTAGAGATGAAAAATTTCCAGAAATTTTGAAGCTCGGGGGGAAACGGAAATTTTCGGGAAAATGATAGAGGGACTTTTCTTCTTTAAGTCCTCAAAGCTCTTAACCTAGGTTGTCACCTGAACGAGCCAGATGTTTAACTGTGAATCAATCACAGCCAGTCAATCCTTTGAAAAATAAGACTTTAGAGCTGTCTTGCCCCAAAGTGGCAATTAGGCATTCTGTTTTGGTGACTGTAACCCTGGTTTAAGGAGGACTGTAACCCTGGTTATTGGGAATGGAGTACGACAAGGCTGTATATTGTCTCCCTGCTTATTTAACTTATATGCAGAATTCATCATGCGAAAGGCTGGACTGGATGAATCCCAAACCGGAATTAAGATTGCCGGAAGAAATATCAACAACCTCAGATATGCTGATGACACAACCTTGATGGCAGAAAGTGAGGAGGAATTAAAGAACCTTTTAATGAGGGTGAAAGAGGAGAGCGCAAAATATGGTCTGAAGCTCAACATCAAAAAAACTAAGATCATGGCCACTGGTCCCATCACCTCCTGGCAAATAGAAGGGGAAGAAATGGAGGCAGTGAGAGATTTTACTTTCTTGGGTTCCATGATCACTGCAGATGGTGACAGCAGTCACGAAATTAGAAGACGCCTGCTTCTTGGGAGAAAAGCAATGACAAACCTAGACAGCATCTTAAAAGCAGAGACATCACCTTGCCGACAAAGGTCCGTATAGTTAAAGCTATGGTTTTCCCAGTAGTAATGTATGGAAGTGAGAGCTGGACCATAAAGAAGGCTGATCGCCGAAGAATTGATGCTTTTGAATTATGGTGCTGGAGGAGACTCTTGAGAGTCCCATGGACTGCAAGAAGATCAAACCTATCCATTCTGAAGAAATCAGCCCTGAGTGCTCACTAGAAGGACAGATCCTGAAGTTGAGGCTCCAGTACTTTGGCCACCTCATGAGAAGAGAAGACTCCCTGGAAAAGACCCTGATGTTGGGAAAGATGGAGGGCACAAGGAGAAGGGGACGACAGAGGATGAGATGGTTGGACAGTGTTCTCGAAGCGACTGGCATGAGTTTGGCCAAACTGCGGAGAGGCAGTGGGAAAGAATTTTCGATTTTGTTTTAACAATAACCCTGGTTTAAGGAGGACTGTAACCCTGGTTTATTTGGCGCCTAGCTTCTACATCGGAGTTTCTAACACTGCTCGCCTGAAGTAACAAAGACGACACCTCTCAAGCCTGCCTTACAGCAAGCTGGATTACTCAGAGGCTTTGAAAACAGGAGGAGAAATGCCTTGCCAAACGGGAAAAAGTAAAGAACGTGTAAAATTTTGCATGCCAGCAATGAGATGCTCCTAAACACACACACGCACAGGTAGTGCGCAGCTCAGAGTTAGTTAACTGAGGAAGTGCATTGGGGGAAATCAATTCGCTCTGCTCTCTTCTTCAGACATTTCGACATTTCTGAACTTTCCTAGCGAAGCTGAACATCATGTTTTGTTCCCAGCATGCAAGCGGATTATGGGAAGCAGGCAGCAATCTTCCCCCCTCCCTCTCTGTGCAGAAACAGAACCTTTACCTCTGAAGACCTATCTAAAATGCTGAGAAGCTTAGAAGTGGACTTGGCACAGTCGGCCTGCAAATATATTGCGCAGCTCCAGGGAGGGAGCGTCCAGCTCAGCGCCCGCCTTGCATGCAGAAGGTACCGGGTTCAATTCCCGGTGTCTCCAGGTAGGGCTGGCAAAAAAGCTCTTGCCTGTAACCCTGGAGAGCCACTGCCAGTCAGAGTAGGCAAAACTGAGCCAGTAAAAAACAGCTCCTTATGCTCTTATATGTTTTTAAGCAGCGGTTGTGGTTCAAGACAGCTGGAGGGCACCAGGTTTGGGAAGACGGCATGGCAGGAAATCGAGATAGCTATGCCTAAACAAGGGGGGGGAATGGATACCTGTTCTGTCGTGGTCACAAGAACAGCTCCGTTAACGAAGTAAGCAATGCAGAAGGAACCATTTTGGAGAAAATCTCTTTAAAGGGGAACAGGCACACACGGTCACATTTTTTTAAAGGATTATTGTTAACATTTATCTACATATTGCCATCAAGGCACAGGGCTCTGTGCACAATTAAAATAATAAATTCCGCCACCTCCTTTCCGTAGCTCTGGATTATTATTCGGTTTCGGCATTTCATGTCTCGTGCTACTTATTAACTTCGGTAACCGTTTTTGGATCTGTTTCTCCCGTGCGCACAGCTGAAACGGATGCTTCCAGCCATTGCCACATGCAACCTGCATGATATGCTATCCACGCAATGAAAATATTTGGGTGGGGAGGGGGAGAAATCCTGCCCCAAAGGGCATTCAATCCGAAACAACAAATACAAAAACAATGTGATTTAAAAAAAAAAAAAAGCCATAGATTGAAACGCAATCTTCACAAACCATTACCTGCAGGCGCGCGAAAACAGCTGCGCCTTATTTTCTGACCTCGTCTTAACGCATCGGGAGAGGTCCCTAAGTTGTGTACTCAAGACAACGCAAGTCAGGCATTAAACCTCTCGACCATCTTTTCATACCATTCATACTTTGAGCTGAAAAGGCAACACTATTCATACCAGCGATGGTTACATGCACAAGTGGACTTGCATAATTCCATGGGCGTACCCAGGGGGGAGCAGGGGGGACAGCTGCCCCCCCCCGAAGCAAAATAATAATAAAATTAAATGGTTATCGGCAGCCTAAAAGGAAAAAAGCTCTCCTAAAAAAGCTCAACTACTGGTCTTTCTCCCCCTCCCAAAATCTCAATAACAATTGAGCTCTTGGCCGACACTGTGTGTGTGTGTGTGTGCGCCGGCTGATCGTTGCAAGGGAGCTTTGGAAACTGAGTTCCCTTGCATGGTGAGTAGTTCCTTTGCGAGGGCTGAGGATCCTGGGAAACTGAGTTTTTCAGCCATTTGGGGCTTTCTGTTTGGGGGGGGGTTGTTTGTTTTATTGAAGCTGTTTTTGTTTGCTGTTTACATAACGTGGTCAGTAATCAAATAATTCAGGATTTTGTGCGCTCTTGCTTTCCAGTGCTACTCCTTAGAAAAGTAATTAAAAGGAATAAATATTTTTTTTAAAATAATCGTTGTGCATTTTATGTTATCAAAGAGGGTAATTGAGCCATTGGTGCTTCAGCTTGTCCCAGGTTCCTTTTGTGGGGCAGGTTCCAGCCTCCATTGGGGGTGGCATTGTTTTGCAGCAAGGTTTGATTTCTAGGTGGTTTGCCTGTGCAGTTGCAGGGGAATACAGATTTTGTTTTAAGTTCAGTTCTGAGGTTTGCTACTGCATTTGCTTTTAGCTTTTTGGTTTACTTTGGAGGTAGTGTGGTGTGGGTACAGTTGTTTGGGCGCCATATGTGAAATCGAAGGCCTAGCACGCATCAACTGGCTCCTCAGATCTGTGTAAACTAGTTAGCTGAGTTGGTTTTCCTTGTCTGGGTGTTTTGTACCTCAAAGGTTGTCACACTTTACAAAGCAGGCAGTCTTCTGTCTTGCTGAGTTAGTTTTTAAATCAATTATTTCAGAAGGTCTAGTCAACAACTAAAACCGAACCCCTAAAAAACGGGGCATTCCTCATCCCCAAAAAGGTCAACAACTTTGAGCTGAACCCCAAAAAACGGGGGTAGATCACTGCCAGATTTTAATTCTGAAAGTAGATCACAGTCTCTTGGGAGTTGGCCACCCCTGGTATAAGACATGTAACTAGAATAAAAATTTAAAAAAAATTCAAGCAAATAATTGTAATAACTACCGTAATAAAGCACTGCTATAATTATATATAATTTTCCTAAAATTTTGGTTTCATTCGCCTTTCCGTGCTGAAATGTCACAACCTGAACGACCATGGCTTGCCCCCCCCCCTAGTTTTGATCCTGGTTACGCCCCTGCATAATTCTTTTAAGTCCCTGAAGATATGAAGCTATTGTGTCAGGACAAAGGCAGGTAAATAATAATAATAATAATAATAATAATAATAATAATAATAATAATAATTTATTTATACCCCGCCCATCTGGTTGGGTTTCCCCAGCCACTCTGCGCGACGTTAAAATGCAATAATCTATTAAACATTAAAAGATTAGAACCATTCCCTCCACCAACGAACTCACATGGCATGTGCCGGATTTTCCCTGGGGAAGCAGGAGCGTCCAACACGCCGGCCCCTCTTCCAACGTGAAGTGGTACGGCCCAGTGACCGCACCACTTCAATCTCCAGATAGTGTGATTCATTTTTATTTTTATTTTGCCTCCACATTCCACCTTTCCAAAGACCTTTGCAGACCAAGTGGTTCTCCCCCTCCTCATTTAATTCCGACGACGGGCCTGTGAGGTAGCTTAGGCTGAGAGGCAGTGACACGCTCTGGTTATCTCCCGCTTGGGCTACTGCAATGCGCTCTACGTGGGGCTGCCTTTGAAGGCGACTCGGAAACTGCAATTAATCCAGAATGCGGCAGCTAGACTGGTGACTGGGAGCGGCCGCCGAGACCATGTAACACCGGTCCTGAAAGACCTTCATTGATCCCCGTCATTCTGCCACAACACAGAGATCCAGCTCCGAGGGCCTTCTGGCGGTTCCCTCACTGCGAGAAGCAAAGCTACAGGGAACCAGGCAGAGGGCCTTCTCGGTGGTGGCGCCCACCCTGTGGAACGCCCTCCCGCCAGATGTCAAGGAAATAAACAACTGAGGTCCCGTTCCGAGGGCCTTCTGGCGGTTGCCTACCTGCGAGAAGTGAGGTTACAGGGCCTTCTCGGTGGTGGTGCCTGCCCTGTGGAACTCCTTCCCACCAGATGTCAAGGAAATAAACAACTAGACTGGGGACTGGGAGCGGCCGCCGAGACCATATAACACCGGTCCTGAAAGACCCAGTACGTTTCCGAGCACAACTCAAAGGGTTGGTGCTGACCTTTGAAGCCCTAAACGGCCTCGGTCCTGTATACCTGAAGAAGCGTCTCCACCCCATCGTTCAGCCCGGACACTGAGGTCCAGCTCCGAGGGCCTTCTGGCGGTTCCCTCCCTGTGAGAAGTGAGGTTACAGGGAACCAGGCAGAGGGCCTTCTCGGTGGTGGCGCCCGCCCTGTGGAACGCCCTCCCACCAGATGTCAAGGAAAGAAACAACTATCTGACTTTCAGAAGACACCTGAAGTCAGCCTTGTTTAGGGAACTTTTAAACGTTTGATGTTTTATTGTGCTTTCAATTCCATTGGGAGCCGCCCAGAGTGGCCTGCTGGCGGTTCCCTCGCTGTGAGGGTTACAGGGAAGCAAGCAGAGGGCCTTCTCGGTGGTGGCACCCTCCCAGAGTCAAAGAAACAATCTGACTTTTAGAAAACTTCTGAAGTCAGCCTTGTTTAGGGAACTTTTTAACGTTTGATGTTTTATTGTGCTTTCAATTCCGTTGGGAGCCGCCCAGAGTGGCCTGCTGGCGGTTCCCTCGCTGTGAGGGTTACAGGGAAGCAGGCAGAGGGCCTTCTCGGTGGTGGCACCCTCCCAGTGTCAAAAGAAACAATCTGGCTTTCAGAAGACATCTGAAGGCAGCCCTGTATAGGGAAGCTTTTTAATGTTCCATTACAGGCATAGGCAAACACGGTCCTCCAGGTGTTTTGGGACAACAGCTCCCATGATCCCTAGCTAACAGGCCCAGTGGTCAGGGATGATGGGAGTTGTAGTCCCAAAACATCTGGAGAGCCAAGTTTGCCTATGCCTGTTCTATTATGTTTTTATATGTGTTGGAGAGGCTGGGGCAATGCAGTTACAGAGGCACAGAATAAATAATAAAATTATGATGTTGATGATGATCACTATTGGCGGGGGAAGAGGTCACAATGAACCTTGAGCCACAGGTGTCATCTCTCTGGCCCCACTGGCCCCAGAGTCGCAGCCACAAAAGCTGATTCGGCCGACGCCTCTCTTCCTCACCTGCCCTGCCATGGTGGTTTGCCACTGCCAGACGCTCTGGTTATGCTCAGGAACTAACCAGCTCGATATGCATGCGCCTGGGATGCTCCATCGCTAAGGATCACTCTATTTAGTCGCCGGTAATTGAGTGGTGTTTGTTTGATCCCCGTTTCGAAGATTTATGGGTTTTTCTATTTCTTTCCATGTGGCAAGAGCAGAATATTAAAGCAATTTCATCGATTTCCTTTGAACGCACTGAATGGAGAAGGAAATCCAACCCGCTCAACATTTTAGCGCAATGCTCGGGCCACGTTGCAGCAGCTGGCATTGCTGGCTGTGCCAAGGGCCAAAAGGAGGAGGAAGGAGCATGCGAGGGCAGTAGCTCAGGGGAAGGAGGTCTCGGGTTCAAATCCTGACCCGGCAGCCTCTCCTTCTGTTCTTAGGCCCAGCTCCTCCGTGGTGACCCTCCTTTTTCTTGCAGAAACCCACACCCACCAGTGCTTGAGAAAGACTCAACAGGGTGGCCCCTTTTGAGGAGAGAGAGAGAGAGAGCTTTTCCGCAAGTGTGAGCTTACAACAGAATAGTATTTGGCCTGAATATCATACGGAAATAAAAAGAGAATGCTAGATCAAGCCAATGGCCTAATCCGGGATCCTGTTCTCATAGTGGCCAACAAGATACCCATTTTTGTTGTTGTTGTTCAGTCGTTCAGTCGTGTCCGACTCTTCCGTGACCCCATGGACCAGAGCACGCCAGGCACGCCTATCCTCCACTGCCTCCCGCAGTTTGGCCAAACTCATGCCAGTCGCTTCGAGAACACTGTCCAACCATCTCGTCCTCTGTCGTCCCCTTCTCCTTGTGCCCTCCATCTTTCCCAACATCAGGGTCTTTTCCAGGGAGTCTTCTCTTCTCATGAGGTGGCCAAAGTACTGGAGCCTCAGCTTCAGGATCTGTGTATCTAATCGACTCTCAGCCCAGTATACCCGAAGGAGCGTCTCCACCCCCATCGCTCAGCCCGGACACTGAGGTCCAGCTCCGAGGGCCTTCTGGCGGTTCCCTCCCTGCAAGAAATGAGGTTACAGGGAACCAGGCAGAGGGCCTTCTCGGTGGTGGCACCCCATGTGGAACGCCCTCCCATCAGATGTCAAGGAAATAAACAACTATCTGACTTTTAGAAGACATCTGAAGGCAGCCCTGTTTAGGGAAGTTTTTAATGTTTGATGTTTTATCGTTTTTAATATTCTGTTGGGAGCTGCCCAGAGTGGCTGGGGAAACCCAGCCAGATGCGGGTTATAAATAAATTGTTTGTTGTTGTTGTTGTTGTTGTTGTTGTTGTTGTTGTTGTTGTTAGAAACCAGCAAGCAGGATCCAAACACAAGAGCAATTTTCCCCTGCTGTGGTTTCCAGAAACTGGAATTATCTGAAGAAGTTTGCATGCACACGAAAGCTCATACCAAGAACAAACTTAGTTGGTCTCTAAGGTGCTACTGGAAGGAATTTTTTTTTATTTTTTATTTTGTTTTGACTATGGCAGACCAACACAGCTACCTACCTGTAACTGGAACACACACACACACACACACACACAGAGAGAGAGAGAGAGAGAGAGGGAGAGAGAGAGAGAAATCTCCACCTCTTCCTAGTCATGGTGTCCTAGACTTGCCCTTCTTTGCAAATCATATATTTTTATTTATTTTTTATCTTGTTTTGACTATGGCAGACCAACACGGCTACCTACCTGTACCTGTCCATGGAGGCAGAGCTTAGCCATTCTGGCTAGTAGCCACCGATAGCCCCCTTTCCCTCTTTCAAAGTCATCCAACTTGTTCCTGCAGAAGCGAATTCCACAGTTTAACTGCGAGCTGCGTGAAGAAGGGGTGGGGGGCTCGATCCAGCAGCCCGGCTCTCCGTAACTTCTTCTGGTTCTCAGGGTTCGCCATGCTGCTCCGCTCTGCCGGGAAATGTAGGGAACACACAGCCTGCGTGGCAGCAGAATGCGCAGGCAGGGCGACCTCCCTCGGCCCCCCTCATGTTTAGGGAGCTGGAAGACAAACATGGCTCAGCGGCGGAGAGATCAAGGCGGAGTGTTTACAAAGGCCGTAAGTGATGAGAAAGAGCACTGGGCGTCCACAGCAGAGCAGCATGTGTGTTGATGGCTGCGCTGCAAAGGGATGTTGGCAGCGCCTACGAGAGGCTCTCGAGCCTTCAAGTTGCACAGGGAACAGCCCTCCCCGGCAAAGCCAACACTCAGTGCGTTTAACTTTGGAGAGGCTGAATTTTTACTGTTACTGGCATTATATTTTTGAATTGTTATTGCCAAGCCTGGTTATGAGTTAGGTGGAGGTGGTTCGATTTTACTGCACAGTTACTGAGATGTTTTAGTTACAGGTTGGTAGCTGCGTTGGGCTCCATGATCACTGCAGATGGTGACAGCAGCCACTGGTCCCATCACCTCCTGGCAAATGGAAGGGGAAGAAATGGAGGCAGTGAGAAGATTTCACTTTCTTGGGTTCCATGATCACTGCAGATGGTGACAGCAGTCACGAAATTAGAAGACGCCTGCTTCTTGGGAGGAAAGCAATGACAAACCTAGACAGCATCTTAAAAAGCAGAGACATCACCTTGCCGACAAAGGTCCATATAGTTAAAGCTATGGTTTTCCCAGTAGTAATGTATGGAAGTGAGAGCTGGACCATAAAGAAGACTGATCGCCGAAGAATTGATGCTTTTGAATTATGGTGCTGGAGGAGACTCTTGAGAGTCCCATGGACTGCAAAAAGATCAAACTTATCCATCCTTAAAGAAATCAGCCCTGAGTGCTCACTGGAAGGACAGATCCTGAAGTTGAGGCTCCAGTACTTTGGCCACCTCATGAGAAGAGAAGACTCCCTGGAAAAGACCCTGATGTTGGGAAAGATGGAGGGCACAAGGAGAAGGGGACGACAGAGGATGAGATGGTTGGACAGTGTTCTCGAAGCTACTAACATGAGTTTGGCCAAACTGCGGGAGGCAGTGAAGGATAGGCGTGCTCTGGTCCATGGGGTCACGAAGAGGCGGACACGACTGAACGACTGAACAACAACAACAGCCGTGTTGGTCCGCCATAGACAAAACAAAACAAAATAAAAAATTCCTTCCATTCTTCAGATACACTGAATCCCCCATTCCCACCACCCTTCTGAGTCATACCCCTCCCCACTCCTCACTATATTTAAGGGTCTGGTGACTTCCGTTTCAGTGTATCTGAAGAAGTGTGCATGCCACACGAAAGCTCATACCAAGAACAAACTTAGTTGGTCTCTAAGGTGCTACTGGAAGGAATTTCTTATTTCATTTTGTTTTGAGATGTTTTAATTTATTGTCGATGGCCAGGGCTGGGCGATATCTGGTTTTCAACACTGCGATATACAGTATCACCAGCTAAACGTCATGAAATGTCAGACATCATGATATATCGGTACAGTGGTACCTCGGGTTACAGACGCTTCAGGTTACAGACTCCGCTAACCCAGAAATAGTACCTCATGTTAAGAACTTTGCTTCAGGATGAGAACAGAAATCGTGCAGCGGCAGCGGGAGGCCCCATTAGCCAAAGTGGTGCTTCAGGCTAAGAACGGACCTCCAGAACGAATTAAGTTCTTAACCCGAGGTACCACTGTATAAGGATGGAGCTACACAGAGGCATTGGGTAGCTGCAAAGATTTTCCCATATTATGATTTTTGCATAGGACCCATACACACACACTCATCATGATTCATGATATGTTGCCAGGACAAAAATTACGAAACCGACATCGCGATACGGACTTTAAACCTGTTTTGCATGACATATCGCCCAGCCCTACTGATGACTACTTTTGTTATATTTTTGCAATTATGCAAATCTTTTTTTTCCATTGTGAGCAGCCTCGAGCCTCGTTTAACTATGGAATGGCAACATACAAATAAATGACGCTGGCGATGAAAGCTGAAGTTCCCTGAACTGGTTTTTCACAAGGGCTTGTTTCATATTCACCGGTTCCTCGCAAATCCCAGGCTCCTGGCTTGAAGCAGGTTTAGGATTTGCGATAATAAGCTCAGACGCTACAAAAGGCAAATGTAAAGGCCTCTGATCCGCTGAAGGTTTTAGAAGCAGGAGGAGCTAGACAGGAGGAAGATGGCTGGAAACGACATTGTGTGTTGATGGAACCCCCCTCGGTCTATGAATTGTGGCAGGTGAATCACAAAATTGATATGGAGCATCTATTTCTCTCTCTCTCACACACACACACACACACAATGCAATTCAGCACAATCTGGTCCAACTGCAAAAGCAACTCCAAAACAATCAATATCTGGACTAGACGGACTTTTGGCCCGATCCAGCAAAGCTTTTCTCATGGTGTTAGGGTGCCAACCAAGCAGTTTGTGTACCCCGGAATCAACTCTGGGATGCAACACCGGCACGACAGGCTACAGTCATGGACCCCGATGCTGGAAGACACAGGACCCGGCAAAAGGATAAGCGCCGCGGAATTTGGTACCATCGGTTAAGAGCAGGGGTAGGCGACCTAAGGCCCGTGGGCCGCATCCGGCCCAACCGCCTTCTCAATCCGGCCCACGGACGGTCCGGGAATCAGCATGTTTTTACATGAGTAGAATGTGTCCTTTTATTTAAAATGCATCTCTGGGTTATTTGTGGGGCATAGGAATTCGTTCATTCCCCCCCCCAAAAAAAATATAGTCCGGCCCCCCCACACGGACTGAGGGACGGTGGACCGGCCCACGGCTGGAAAAGGTTGCTGGCCCCTGGTTAAGAGCATCAGAAGAGCATACCGGATCAGGCCCACCGAGTCCAGCATCCTGTTTTTCCACTAGCCCAGGGCGGAACTTCCTCCGAATGATGCTATGCCTCTCCCAAACATCGGCATCCTCCTCTCAACAACTGAAAACGCCCTCGTTTATTCCAGTGGGGTAGGAGAGCTGAAAATAACGCTTTGCTTCCAGATAGTACCTGAGTAGGTGACTCTAAAAAGCCCCAGACAGAAATGTTCGTGGCCCTCCAGGAGCTCTGGTGGCTCACTGACCAGAAGTAAAGTCTTCAGCGTTAACTCTGGAAGAGAGGCGTGGAAAATGTTTCTGGCTGTATATCCACAACAATTTATTTTCATACTGGCACTCCCAAACTTCGGCCCTCCAGACGTTTTGGGACTACAATTCCCATCATCCCTTTCCACTGTTCCCGTTAGCTGGCGATCATGGGAGTTGTAGTCCCAAAACAGCTGGAGGGCGGCAGTTTGGGGATCCCTGACCTATACTATACTACCGTACTGCACTGGAATGTTTAAATGGTTCTTCGTCCTTGCATCTTCCCGCTACACTTGCCATCCTCCCCTGCCACACCCTTTGAGGGCGGCTGCTCTAACCACTACGCCACGCTGCCTCTCATATATCCAAGGCAAGGAGGGGGAGAGAAAGGGGAGCGGCTGGGGAGTCATCTTGGATTGAGTGTTTACATTTTGAATCGGGTTTGGTATTTCAACGTTTACGTGAAGGCGTCCAGAGAATCCGGTCAGCCATAGTTCAAGTGACATGAAGATTAAAAACAATACCATACTGTCCCGAATATAAGCCACACCTTTAAAATTCAAGGGGTGGGGGAGGAAAAAAAGACAATACCCGAATATAAGCCGCTCCCTTAAAATTCCACAGGCGCTCACACCCGTTCCGTTTTGCCGTACGTCTGTTTCAGCAGCGACATCGCAAAAGAGCCAATTTTTGTCAGGTTGCGAATTTAAGCCGCACTTTAACTTTTCACGGTCGGAAATTTGGAAAAAAGAAAAAGTGAGGCTTATATTCGGGACAATTCGCTGACTATCCATTTTGTCCTCTTCCAAAGAAGGAAAAACTGCAAGCAATAAGGCAGGCACCCCCAAACTCGGCCCTCCAGATGTTTTGATACTACAGTTCCCATCATCCCTGACCACTGGTCCTGTTAGCTAGGGGTGATGGGAGTTGTAGTTCCAAAACATCTGGAGGGCCGAGTTCGAGGGCTGCCTGCACTAAGGAGATAAATGAGCAGGGGCGTCTTAGCCATAGAGGCTAGTGGCGCGGGGAACCACGGCGCCACGTTCTGGAGGGCGCCAGGGAAGAGGCGGAGGCTGGACGCGGCGCCTCCCGGTATCAGCTCGCCGCCCTCGCCCACCTCCGCCATGCCGCGCCGCAGAGGGAAACGTGGGGGTGGGGATGGGGGGGCGCTGGAGGGATCCTTGCACCACGGCGCCAGATAAGCCCTGTAAATGAGCTGTCCCTGGAAACTGAGGATGCACCAGGCTAAGAAGCAGCCGAGTGAGACTGGTGTGCCTAGCTCATTATTGTCCACACTGACCGGCAGCTCTGTCTCTCCAGGGTTTCAGACAGAGAGTGTCTGAAAGAAAAAGAAGACGGCAGAGCCATTCAGCTCATGTCCTTCTTTACTCTCTAGCGAACTAAGCGGGAATTACTTCCGAGCAGACATGGTAAATCCATACGCAAACAACATTTTTCTTTACAAATCCCGAATATGCCGCGTGAACTTGGGCCACCGTTTTATTTACTAGGGTTTGGGAAAAGGGGGGCCCCCACACTGAACCTGTCGGCAAAGGCAACAATCATTTTAAGCAGCTGTCCTCCCCGCCACGGCCCCGAACAACGCGCAATCTGTCACCAGCTCAGGCGTTACGCAAGGAAGAGGTGCAGCACGCCAGAGGCACTCGAGAATGTGCTCGAGAAACGGCTGCATTTATACACACAGAGAGAGAGATGCCAGAAAGAGCCTTGCGAAACGTCTGGTCCAGCACTCAGGCCCCAAACGCACGCAGGCAGGCAGCCGGTGTGCATCTGATAAGCGGCAACCCCCCTGCCCTAAGCTGCATCTCATAGAATCACAGAACTGGAGAGTTGGGTGGGACCCCCAAAGGCCATCTAGCCCAACCCGCTGCAATGCAGCCAAAGAATCCCGGGGAGATGGATGTCCAACCTCAGCTTAAAAACCTCCACCGTCCCACTGTCAAACAGCTCTTCGCATCAGAAAGTTCTTCCTGGTGTTTAGTCGGAATCTCCTTTCTCGTAACTTGAAGCCATGGGTTCGAGTCCTACCCTCCGGAGCAGAAGAAAAACAAGCTTGCTCCCTCTTCCATGTGACAGATTTTTTTTAAAAAAATTATTAAAGATTTTCTTGATTTACAAAGGTAATGCAATGTCTCCCTCGTATTTTTCCATATAACATTTTTACAAATCGGTTTTTGTTGTTGAGACATTAGGAAGAGAAGGGGGAGAGAGGTGGGTGGGATGGGGAGATGGGTGGGGTAGGGTGACGATGTTTCTGTTTTACTTAATATGTGTAGGGTTTGGTGTCAGCGTTGTGACAGATATTTGAAGGTGAATATCATATCTCTTCTCAGTCTCCTCTTTTCCGGGCTAAACAGACCCAGCTCCTTCAACTGTTCCTCAACAGGCTTGGTTTCCAGACCCTTGATCATCTTCGTCGCCCACCTTCCTTCTTAAACTGAGGTCCCCAAAACTGGTGACGGGACTCCAGGTGGGCTCTGACCACTTCCCTTGACCTCCCCTGCCCCCAACTCCCAGCGGTACACTACCCCTGAACATGGAGGTTCTGTTTTACTAACATGGCCAAGGTCCGCAAAAATAAAAACGTAAACGATTCAGAGGGACACAAAAGGCATCAGCCTTCAACCTGCCTGACCCTGTTGGGCCAATGCAGCCCCAATTAGTTACGACGTCATTTCGCCCCTGGGGGGGGGGGAACTAACTGGCAGCCAACGAGTCATGGAAGGTTTCCAGGCGAGACCTTAATATCAACAGCAGGTCGTGGGCAATTTAAGAAATAAATAAAAATCATTAGCTTTTCTACAGAAAATCTGAATCCCAGCTAAAGGAATAAAGGCTGGCATATCTGTGTCAACGGTGTTGTGCGGCTGCTGTGAATAACCCATGGGCAACATTGATCCAGCCACAGACTCCTGACCTTACGGCAGACAAGTCACAACCATAGAGCGTCTGTCTTGCAAGCCAAAGGGGGCAGGTTTGATCTCTAGGTAGGGCTGAGGATGCTCAGGAGAGCCATTGCTGCCAGTCAGTGCTGGCAATACTAAGCTAGGCAGGGCAAGGGTCTGACTCAACAGAAGGCAGCTACTTCCTATGTTCTGAATACCGGCCTGAAGGACCCCCTCCAACCTTCATTTCTGGCTCTCCCGAGAATTTGTGTTGTTGTTGTTGTTTAAATTTGCTTAAAAGCAGGAATCCCCCACCTCTTTGGTGCTACTCATCGGAGGCTGCAAAGCAGATACACACTCACTCAGGAATAACCTACGCCAAACCAAAGCAATTTACTTTGGAATACACCTGCAGAGCTGTCTGCAACTTCCATATACCCTTTCACACCGTTCCCGAGCTGTCTCCCAACAATAGCTGTCAACTTTTCCCTTTTTTAAAAATGGGAAATTCCCTTATTCCGAATAGGATTCCTCGCAAGAAAAGGGAAAAGTTGACAGCTATGCTCCCAACGCCGCCCCCACCCGCTTTTCAAACAGGCGCCACCCGCGCCACCTCTTCACACGTTACATTTTGCGCGCGTGTATCAAGTGCCAACGCAGCCGCCAAACACGTGCAGCATACACTGCATCAACGTGACCGGATCCGTCGTGCAGCAGCGCACGGGTGCCTCCGGGAGCCGCGCTCCGCGATGGGAAGAGGAAGACACCGCGTCTTGCTGCTGGGTCCACCACGTCGCCCAAATGGAGGCGCCTTTCTCGGCCCGAATCTCCCGCGGCAGGACCAACGCTCGTCAGAACGCGCCCGAGACGCGCGTCCCAAGCGCGGCTGCCCCGGACCCGCATCTCCCTCCCTCCAGGCGCGGCCCTGCCCAGGAAAGACCCCCCAGCCGAGCCAGCCAACCTCCCTCTCCGCGGAGCGCGGCGCACTCACCGGGTGCCTTTGTCGCCCATGGCCTCCGCTGGCTGCTCTCCTGCCGGGCGCGGGGAAAGCGAGAGACGGGGGCGCGCTCCTTCGTCGTCCGGCGGCGGGCGATCGGGCTCGGCTTCTCCCGGCCTGCGCAGCCCGGGCAGGGTAGGGACGGAGCTCCGCCCGGCGGCGGCGGATGCTGCGCGTCGGGAACCACCAGCTGCAGCCAGAGCGCAGCGCAGGGACGGAGCCAGCGAGGAAGCGGCGCTCGCCTCGCAGCAGGAGTCCGCGCGGGGGCGGAGAAGGGAGCTGCCTAAGCTTAGAGACGCCCTGACATGCCTCCCCCGCGCCGCCGCCGCCGCCGCCGCCTTCTTCCGGGCCGGGATTGGAGCGCCGCAGCTGCCGCGTAGGGACCGGCCGCTCGCGAGGAGGAGGAGGAAGAGGAGGAGGCGCCACCAAGCCCCAGCAGCAGCCCAGGCGCGCGCCCCGGATTCCCCTCCTCCGTGCGCGCGTCACGAGCGGCAGGCAGACCGCCGAGGCGGCGGAAGAAAAAAAAACAAACCCCAACCCCAAGGATGGCTCGCCCCCGCCCTGCTCGCCTGATCTCGACACGCGGCGCGCCTTCGGGACGCGTTCACACGATTCCCCGGCGCGGAAAGGGGCGGGCGCGTGGAGCGAGGCTTGCGGAAAGGCTGGCAGGCTGCTAGGATTTTCGCTTTTGAGGAAGGAAGATGCGGCGGGTGGGGAGATGCGCAGGATTGTAGAGCTGAGAGGGACCCGAGAGAGTAGGGTTGCCAGCTGGGTTCTGGCAAAATGAAGGACTGGGAGGGGTGGTTGGGGGGCGGCGGTATATTTTCCCTTCTGTTTGGTGCTGCTGACATCAAAGCAATCCATTACAGCTGCCTAACCCCTCAGGAATTTGTCACACACATGCCGGCACACACACACACGTGAATGTGTAAATCTGTCTGTGCTTGGCAACCCAGAGTTTAAATGCTGTACGTGGCCTTTCGCACACCCTCTCAAACACATGCATTTGGAGAGGACCCCTAACTTGGGGGAGAGAGGGGGGGCCTGAAATAAAGGACAAAACTCCATCAATACAGGACGTAGCATTTGAAATATGGGACAATCCTGTATTAAAAAGAACAGGTGGCAACCCTCCCCAGGGGTCATCTAAGTCCAACCTGCTGCAATGCAGGGATCTCTCGCCCAAGGTGGGGCTTGAACCCACAACCCTGAGAGTAAGAGACTCGGCTGCTAATGGTTGGCAACTGTCTGTTGATGCCTCAGGATTCGAGGTGCCTGCTGCTGCCCTGCCCCTCTGATATTGTCTGAAATCCAGACACCTGGGCAGGAACTTCCCCAGTGGAGTCTGCGAGGGACACTTCCATTCTGGAAATAAAGCTTTCTTCTTTTTGCACTTTCACTAAAACCAAGCAATGAGGATGCGATCGAAGACCCTGAACGAACACAGGGCAGGCCAGACTCCAGCCCTTTCCCAAGCGCAAAAAACCACCCCAAAGTGCATAACTCAAGCCAGTGAGCCCAGCTGCAAATAACATGTCGTGGGGGTTTGAGAGAGAGTGTGCGTGTGCTTATGAAGATGCAGGATAGGAACAAAGGGTGCAGCCATACCTCTGCCCTGGAAACTCCCTGCCCATTGATATTAAGGCAGGGCCCTTCACCGTATTGTTTTTGGCACCTGCTAAAAATATTTTCTGTTCAGGCTGCCTTACCCTTCTGACATGTATTTTATGTTTTTTTAAGCTGCCAGGTTTGATGATTAAGCAGTATATAAACCCAGTTAAATAAAATGAATAGGAAACTGCGGTATGAGATCATTGGTCCATTCAGCTCAGCAATGCCTGCTCTGACCGGCAGTGGCTCTCTGGGGTTTCCCCCTAGCTCTTCTTGGAGATGCAGGGTTTGAACCTGAGACCTTCTGCATGCGAAGCAGATGCAAATATTGCTAAGGAATTACACGTTCGGAATTCTAAACCCACTCGGAAGCCGCTGGTGTGGGGCAGGTGATATTATATCAGGGGGGTGGGGGAGCTTTTTCATCCCCCCAAGGGCCACATTCCTTAATGGGCGGCCTTGTGGGGGCCACATGCCTGAGGTGGGCGGGGCCAGAGCCAAAAGAGGGTGGAGCAAGGGATCTGACCCCTTATCTCTGCACAGCAGGCTACACCCCAGCTGCATGATGTATTGTGTTTGTTTGCAAAAATATGTTCATTAGGCAAAACTGCATACAGAAACCTGTATATTAAGAGAGAGAAAAAACACACGTTTGGGTTATTCTTTTTTTAATTGCAAACTGATCCAGAAATGTGCTGAACTATGGGAAAATGAGAAACGGGGAGAAAAACGGAATTGACCGATTCGAGCTGGCAGGAAATGCAGTGTTTGGACGCTTGAGTCAGACGCTTTGCCCATCTAACCCAGTCTTGCACGCTCTGGCTGGCAGCAGCTCCAAAGCCTTGGGCAAGCACTCTTCCCTTGCCCTACTGCCCAAGATATTTAGAGACGATGGGACTTGACGTGGGGCCTTCTGCACTCAAAGCATGTGTTCTGCGTAGACACGGGCCTAGGATCTTGTGGTCTCTCATGGAGAGAGTCAGGCCGGCCAGCCCGAGACTGCCTTTCTTGATGGAGGCAGCTCTCACAGGCCTGCAGCAGAGACGCCATGCGCTTTGAACAGAGATGCCACAACCTTCTACCAGCTTCCAGTTGCAGCTCTGTTGACCAGCCTAGTTCTGTTGCATCTCAATTTTTGCATGTGCTCAGTCTTTATTCTGTCCCATTGCCTGTGGATTTTTTTTTAAAAAAAGCTACATGCTTTCTCAGCACCACTAAAAAAAAATAAAAATGAAAAACTGCATTTCAAAATTTGGAAAAATGTGTAGTCTGTTACAATACTCTGTTTGTCTGCAGTTACCTTCCCTTAGGACAAAGTGCTCCATCATCTGTCGCTCCGTCTACCATCATCCAATATAAAAGCCATCCGGTTGCTCTCTGACTCTCACAGGCTTCTCCCCCTCTGTCTTGTGGCAGGGAGTTCCAAAGGCATCGGTTTCTTCAAGGAGTGTTTTCCCCAAGCATACGAGCCTGGGATTGGCCCAGGTGGCCCGAGAAGTGAATCAATGGTTCCCAGCAAGCTGGGAAGCTGGACGTCAGAACTGCCTCGGGGGATTGGACCTGGGTTCACCTGGCACGCCATAGCAGCTGCCACCAGGCACACAAGGGGGGGAGGACTGCTTAATCACAGAATTGCAGGGTAGGAAGGGACCACTAAAGGTCATCGAGCCCAACCTCTGCATCTAACTTCCTGGAACAGCTGCCTATAGTGGAAAGGAAGACACACAAGGCAGGTGTGGCTATTCTCCGACGTTTACACCTGCCTCTGGCTTGCTGGCTCCGATCTTGAACTGTATCCCGTTTCCAAAAGTGGCTGTTCGGATGCAAAGCGGGACGTTGGTCACCTTCCTCACTTCCTCGTTCTCAGCACCTACAATTCAGAGGTACACTGCCTCTGGAGATGGATGCTCGTTTGCTTGTTTTATTGCTAACCATATTTATTTCCTGCCCGGCAACAAAGTTCTACTGGCAGCTTGCAACAAACTTTTTAAGTACAGTGGTCCCTTGGTTCTCAAACGCCTTGAAACTCAAACAAATTGGAACCCAAACACTGCAAACCCGGAAGTGTTCTGGTTTGTGAACTTCTTTCGGAAGCCAAACGTGCTCCATTTTGAGTGCCACACTTCCCTTTTGAGTGTCACGCTGTGGTCTGTCTGTTTTTGCTATTACCGTATTTTTCGCTCCATAAGGCACACCTCGTTTTTAGAGGAAGAAACAAGAAAAAAATATTCTGGTTTTCCTCCTCTAAAAGCCCTGTTTTTTGAGGATCAGCTAAAAGTTTTGCAGCTTTTTTTGCAAAGGGGGAAAAGCAAAGAGGAAAAGCCCCGTTTTTATGGGGTTCAACTCACATTTCTGCAGCTTCTAAAGGAAAGGGAGCCTTTTCTACAGTTTCCAGACAGATAATCTAATCAGCCAGTCACATGTCGCTGGGGAAACAAACAACCTCCCTCTGCAGCACATTCAACAATGGAGGGCGGGGCTGAAAGGGAGCCGGGGACTCTTATCTCTCTCCCGATCTCTTGCTGATCAGCTGCTGAGCGGGGTCCTTTCAACACCCCCTTTTCTCTTTGTAAAATAAAAAGCATGATCCTCTTTTGGCCCCTGGGCAATTCAGCTCCAGGGACCACCATTCGCTCCATAAGACGCACAGATATTTCCCCTTACTTTTTAGGAGGAAAAAAGTGTGTCTTATGGAGCGAAAAATACGGTATGTGTTTTTGTTTTGTTTTTGTGACTATGTGGATCCCAGTTCAGATACTGATTGATTGATTGACTGTGTGACTGCAGTACAATGTTGATTGCTTTCATTTTATGGATCAACGGTCTCATTAGATAGTAAAATTCATGTTAAATTGCTGTTTTAGGGGTTGTTTTTAAAAGTCTGGAACGGATTAATCCATTTTGCATCACTTTCTATGGGAAAGAGCGTCTTGGTTTTGGAGCGATTTGGTTTTCGAATGGACTTCCAGAACGGATTAAATTTGAGAACCAAATTACCACTGTATAGCTATTATTTCCAGCAACGATGAGGTTCCACCGATCGCTCTCGAATTTGTCCAGTTCTCTTGCGAAGCCGTCCCAGCTACCAAAAGTCTGCAGGCAAAAGCTGGGAACTGCCTTCCCTTTTTCAGACCCTCCGTGATGTCCGGACCCTCTTCTCTTGGACCTGAAGGCGTTGTGTGCCAGGCCCACCTTTCCCTTGCCTGTCTTGGCTACTTGGAGACACAGGTCTTCGCTCACATACTTATGACGTCCCTGGACATTCTCTTCAGCCCAGAGACCACCAACAGCAGCAGCAGCAGACACAGGCAAGCTCAGAAGGAGACAGGAGCCTGGCATCGTCCTCATCTCCACATGGCCACAGAGCTCAGCTCCAGAGGACCACCTTCCTGCCTCGGTCCACACTCCCGATGTAGGCTCCAGAGGGGCTCCAGGCCACAGCGTTCACAGGTGAGCTGCAGGCACAAGGAAGGAAAACAGAGAGGCACCACGATGTCAGATCACATCCACTCCTTGGACCTTATTAAGAGTGGCGCTGTGGGTTAAACCACAGAGCTGTGCGCAGTGCCAGGACAGGAAAGAGATTTCCTAGGGGATGGTGGCCTTCAAGTTGCACCGAGTGGTCCTTGGGCGTTGAAGGCAGGCTGGTTGGAATTGCAGAAGTCAAATCATGCAAGTAACAGCATCCAAGCAAAGCAAGAGACCTTCAAAGCTTTTAAAGCACCGGGTAACCCCAAACGGATAGCTCAGTTAGTTAGATCACGGTACTGACAATACCAAGGTTGCAAGGTTTGATCCCCGTATGGGACAACTCCATATTCCTGCATTGCTGGGGGTTGAACTACATACAGGTGAAACTCGAAAAATCAGAATATCGTGGAAAAGTCCATTTATGCAGGCAATTGTTTTCATTAGCTACTGGAGTTTAATATATGAGATAGACTCATGACATGCAAAGCGAGATATGTCAAGCCTTTGTTTGTTATAATTGTGATGATTATGGCATACAGCTGATGAAAACCCCAAAGTTGAAATTGTTAATTTGGGGTTCTCATCAGCTGTACGCCATAATCATCACAATTATAACAAATAAAGGCTTGACATATCTCGCTTTGCATGTCATGAGTCTATCTCATATATTAGTTTCACCTTTTAAGTTGAATTACTGAAAGAAACGAACCTTTCCACGATATTCTAATTTTTCGAAGTTTCACCTGTATATGATTCTCAGATGATCCCTTCCAACTTTGTGGTTCTGTGACCTTTCAAGCTCTTTGCCTTGCTTGGATAATTTGACTGGCACAGGTTCAAGCAGCCTGCCTCCTACAGCACAGTCGGAATCGCGCAACTTAAATGCACGTAAGCGGAGATTGTACTGTACTTTCGGTAGATGACACAGTTCATAGAATCATGGAGTTGGAAGAGACCCCAAGGGCCATCCAGTCCAACCCCCTGCCAAGCAGGAAACACCATCAAAGCATTCCTGACAGATGGCTGTCAAGCCTCCGCTTAAAGACCTCCAAAGAAGGAGACTCCACCACACTCCTTGGCAGCAAATTCCACTGTCGAACAGCTCTTACTGTCAGGAAGTTCTTCCTAATGTTTAGGTGGAATCTTCTTTCTTGTAGTTTGAATCCATTGCCCCGTGTCCGCTTCTCTGGAGCAGCAGAAAACAACCTTTCTCCCTCCTCTATATGACATCCTTTGATATATTTGAACATGGCTATCATATCACCCCTTAACCTTCTCTTCTCCAGGCTAAACATACCCAGCTCCCTAAGCCGTTCCTCATAAGGCATCGTTTCCAGGCCTTTCTTTCCAGTTCTGTACTCTCGTTAAAGGTAAGTGTGTTGGGGGGATGAACAGCCTGAGAGGAAAGGGTGAGGCTCTTTTTTTAAGAAAAAAAAATCTGGATTTTGGTGTGCTGCAACCCCTAGAAGGTTCTCACCTGTGCACTCCAGGCAGGCTGGTCTCTAGCTTCCCCGTCTCCATGTTCCACAGGTAGAGAGCGCCGTCTGCGGAGCCAACCAGGGCATAGCTTTTATCGGGGCTGGAGAAAGAGGGAAGGAACGCCTGTCAATCAGCGGGATGAAGGAGAAGAGGGATACCAGGTTCAGGGGCCGAAGTTAGGTTTGATGAGGCCCTCAGCTACTGAAGGTAATGGGGCCCTTTAAATGTCCAGCTGTCCTTTGTCAACAACAAATTGTCGCTGTTTTTTGTGTTGAATATATGCTATATGGTAATTTATGGACCTAATAGGTATCTAAAGCCATTTGCACATGTTGCCATGCAACCAGTCCATGCAGAATGTAGGCACCCTATATATAGAAATGAGCAAACCAGTGATATTTTAGGGAGCAGGCGGGGCCCATTACTTACATCATAGGAGCCTACACAACACAAAACACTGTTGCTGTGTGTAGGTTTTATTTTATTTCTTTTTTATCTTATATTTTGGAAATGTACATCCAGTGTTTTTTTCCCCTTCAGTTTTTTTTTGGGGGGGGTCCCCAAGAGAGTGGGGCCCTAAGCTAGAGCTTGTTTAGCTTATACGTAAATCCTGCACTGGTTATAGTGAAAATCTTCTGAAAGTTACCAGGCTGGCTGGGGAAAGCTGGATGATCTCCTTACCTGTTGACTCCAAAACGCCAGAGACTCACCTGAATACTGCTTTGGTCCCATCAGAACCGCACTTGAATCCCTCAGCCCTATGGAAACAAAAAGGTGGCCGTGAAGCCTCGCCAACTCCGTGCAAACAGAAAGGGAGATATCTCATCCAGGTTCACATGTTTCAATGACTTACATACTGTTCAGATTTTCCTGTGATAGCCAATAACTGAAGGATCTTAAAAATCCATCCCTGTTAGGAACAGAAATGAGAAACCTGCCTCTGGGTTCAGTTCGGAAACAGGCCGAGGAGTTTCCTCAAACCAAGGAGAAGCCAGAAATTCTTTTCCGGCTTCAACTGCAACCTGAGCTAAAGAATATTTTGGGTGATTCTAGCCTCTTCTTTTAAAATTGGGAAAGGAGTGCAACAAGGCTGTATATTGTCTCCCTGCTTATTTAACTTATATGCAGAATTCATCATGCGAAAGGCTGGACTGGATGAATCCCAAACCAGAATTAAGATTGCCGGAAATCTAAGATCATGGCCACTGGTCCTATCACCTCCTGAAGGGGAAGAAATGGATTCAGCTCTGGCAACCCAAGATTGGTAAATGTATGGATGCAGCCCTCATCACATTCCACCTCAAAAGAGGCCTATGTAGGTGGGTCACAATGTTCCCATTTTACAGATGGAAACTGAGGCTGGAATCGAGCTCTTGGGCGTCTGGCAAAGTCAAGCCTAATGTAAGGTTACCAGATTTTTGTCAATGAATCCGGGGACACTTTTCAAATTCAATGGATTTTGTATGGGGACTGATTTGTAAATCCAGGGACTGTCTCTGGGAAATGGGGACGTCTGGTAACCTTAGCCTAATGGGCTCTGTACTGGAAGAAGCAAAGATCACCAGTGTCGAAGCGAATGATTCTTCAACATCAACTTCGTTGGACTGGTCATGTTGTGCGGATGCCTGATTATCGTCTTCCAAAGCAACTACTCTATTCTGAACTTAAAAATGGAAAGCGTAATGCTGGTGGTCAACAAAAGAGGTTTAAACCAGGCATCCCCAAACTTCAGCCCTCCAGATGTTTTGGACTACAATTCCCATCATCCCTGACCACTGGTCCTGTTAGCTAGGGATCATGGGAGTTGTAGGCCAAAACATCTGGAGGGCCGCAGTTTGGGGATGCCTGGTTTAAAGACTCTCTCAAGCAAATCTAAAAAAAATGTAGAATAAACACCAACAATTGAGAAACACTGGCCTGCGAGCGCTCCAATTGGAGAACAACCTTTACCAAAGGTGTCGTGAGCTTGGAAGACACTCGAACTCAGGACGCAAGGGAGAAAAGCGCTAGGAGGAAGGGATGCTTGGCAAATCCACACTGTGATCAATTTCCCACATGTCCCCACTGTGGAAGGTGTGGGTCCAGAATTGGCCTCCACGGTCACTTGCAGACTCTTTGTTAAAACCGTATTCATGGAAGACAATCTTACTCGGCTGCGAGGGATCGCCAAAGAGAGAGAGAGCCCTGCCATGACCAAGCCTGACCTCCTGTGGATTTGGCTGGGTGCTGCCCAGGTGCCCCCCTCCCCCGGTCCCTGGCTCCTCACCTGAAGACCTGCCGTATGTTGTGCATTCGAAGGTCGATGACTTTGAGGGCGTTGTCCCTGGAGCAGCTCAGCAGGTGCATCTGATCGGGACTGATGCTCAAGGAAGTCACCTTGCCTTCCACAGGGATCACCTGTGTGCAGCGGGGATCTCTGGAGAAACAAGGTAGCAGGGTGCATTGTGCAGTTACCATGTCGTCATTAAACATCTTGCTGAAATATGAGAGCCCCATCTGGAGCGGCATTCTGCCGGTTTCCGGAGGTGTACCTATTGGTGCAAGTGGTACTCTGGACCAAAGTCTTCCTGTTTAAATTGCTGTGTTGTTTTTCACAGGGTTGCTTTATTGCATACTGTATTTAAAATTACAGATACTTAGAAGCAATTGCATGAAAGCATTTAAATATATCTGTGTGTATTTTAATTGCAGGTTTTTACTTTAACGTTTGCGGAACCGGTTTTTTATAAACTGCTTAAACACCTATTTTGGCATCAAGTGGTATCTAAATAAATGAATTAATTCAGGAATGATGCATAATAATGATTAAAAAAAAAAAACACCAGTCAGTTTATTTAACACTGAGGATTACATAGTACAAACATATTAATAGCCAGACAGCTGCAAGCAATTAGTGGACTTAACTTGCATGTCATTAACATAATCTGCATACGGGTAGGTAGCCGTGTTGGTCTGCTGTAGTCAAAACAAAATTTTTTTTTTTCTTCCAGTAGCACCTTAGAGACCAACTAAGTTTGTTCTTGGTAGGAGCTTTGGTGTGCATGCACACTTCTTCAGATAATTTGCATAGTAATTCTGGGCATCCCAAAGCTGGTAGACATGAGGAATCTGCTTTCCTCCCTCCCAGCGCCCTGGTTTTGCACTGAAACATGTTGGAGGGTTCTTGTGGTATCATTCACGGAACAAAAACTACCACAGAGATATCCACAACTTCAAAAGTAGAGAGACCATAGCTTGGCTTTTGGAAAACAGGGGATCTGCAGTACTCAGTTAATTGGGAGTCACTGAATTAGAGTCTCCAGGAAGGATATCCCTTTGCGGCAATGGAAGAGGCAGGGCTGGTAGCTGGGCAGATGAAACGCAGCCCTCTAGCATCTCCCTGAGACAGTGAGAGATTTTACTTTCTTGGGTTCCATGATCACTGCAGATGGTGACAGCAGTCACAAATTCAAAGACCCCTGCTTCTAGGGAGCTGGGTATGTTTAGCCTGGAGAAGAGAAGGTTAAGGGGTGATATGATAGCCATGTTCAAATATATAAAAGGATGTCATATAGAGGAGGGAGAAAGGTTGTTTTCTGCTGCTCCAGAGAAGCGGACACGGGGCAATGGATTCAAACTACAAGAAAGAAGATTCCACCTAAACATTAGGAAGAACTTCCTGACAGTAAGAGCTGTTCGGACAGTGGAATTTGCTGCCAAGGAGTGTGGTGGAGTCTCCTTCTTTGGAGGTCTTTAAGCAGGAGGCTTGACAGCCATCTGTCAGGAATGCTTTGATGGTGTTTCCTGCTTGGCAGGGGGTTGGACTGGATGGCCCTTGGGGTCTCTTCCAACTCTAGGATTCTAGGATTGGGAGGAAAGCAATGACATACCTACACAGCATCTTAAAAAGCAGAGACATCACCTTGCCGACAAAGGTCCGTATAGTTAAAGCTATGGTTTTCCCAGTAGTGATGTATGGAAGTGAGAGCTGGACCATAAAGAAGGCTGATCGCCGAAGAATTGATGCTTTTGAATTATGGTGCTGGAGGAGACTCTTGAGAGTCCCATGGACTGCAAGAAGATCAAACCTATCCATCCTTAAAGAAATCAGCCCTGAGTGCTCACTGGAAGGACAGATCCTGAAGTTGAGGCTCCAGTACTTTGGCCACCTCATGAGAAGAGAAGACTCCCTGGAAAAGACCCTGATGTTGGGAAAGATGGAGGGCACAAGGAGAAGGGGACGACAGAGGATGAGATGGTTGGACAGTGTTCTCGAAGCGACTGGCATGAGTTTGGCCAAACTGCGGGAGGCAGTGGAGGATAGGCGGTGCCTGGCGTGCTCTGGTCCATGGGGTCACGAAGAGTCGGACACGACTGAACGACTGAAACAACAAAACATCTCCCTGGCTCAGAGGCTGCCACACACCGACCTTTTCTTTTCAGTTACAGCTCATACCAAGAACAAACTTAGTTGGTCTCTAAGGTGCTACTGGAAGGATTTTTTTTATTATTATTATTTTGTCTTTTCCTTTCAGTTAAGGATCTCTCCTCTTTGAGAATGGCACTCTGAGCACATAGGGATGCAGGCAAAACAGCAGGACATCCATTAGCATCCCGACCTTCCTGATCCAAGGAACAACAACAACTTAACAAAGGAGAAGCGGTTGGGGGGGGGTCACTCTCAGTACAAGCCCGTCAAAGGACAGCAGCTATAAATAGAGAAGGTGAGGCATGGAAATAGCAGCAGCAGTAGCAGCTTGTTGCTTGTCTGTTAAGAGGCTGGTGGGGAAGGGAAGAGATTTTGCAGCCCTCAGAGACTTGTAGAGTTGGAAGGGACCCCCGGTGGTCATCTAGTCCAACCCCCTGCAATACAGGAATTCCAAATTAGGGGTACTGCTTAGGGAGGGGTCAGATTTTAATTTCAGAGGTGTTGATTTTGCTGTTACCGCTAGTAGTGTTTTTATATCTTATTATGACTTAGGTGGGGATTGTTTAATTTTTGATTTTATTCATTACTGATAACTACTTTGCACAAGGAGAAGGGGACGACAGAGGACGAGATGGTTGGACAGTGTTCTCGAAGCGACTGGCATGAGTTTGGCCAAACTGCGGGAGGCAGTGGAGGATAGGGGTGCCTGGTGTGCTCTGGTCCATGGGGTCACCAAGAGTCGGACACGACTGAACAACTGAACAACAACACTTTGCTTATAGTAAGTTTTGTAATTATAGTTTGTAATTATATTTTTGTAATTATGCCCATGCTTCCTTGTTGTAAGCTGCCCAGAGCATAGTTTTAACTATGGAAATGCAGCGGACAAATAAACGACGATGGTGAAAAACAGTAACAGCACCAAGCCACCCATCAACCCAGCCAAGAACAAAGACAGCAGCAACAATAAATGAGAGGCAGGGTGTGAACAGAGGGAGGCGCTGTGGTCTAAACCACTGAGCCTCTTGGGCCTGTCGATCAGAAGGTCAGCGGTTCGAATCCCCGAGGTGGAGTGAGCCCCCGTTGCTCTGTCCCAGCTCCTGTCAACCTAGCAGTTCGAAAGCACACCAGTGCAAGTAGATAAATAGGTACCACTGTGGCGGGAAGGTAAACAGCGTTTCCGTGCGCTGCTCTGGTTTCCGCCACGGTGTTCTGTTGCGCCAGAAGAGGTTTAGTCCTACTGGCCACATGACCCGGAAAGCTGTCTGTGGACAAACTCCGGCTCCCTTGGCCTGAAAACAAGACGAGCACCACAACCCCATAGTCGCCTTTGACTGGACCTAACCATCCAGCGGCTCATCTTCCAGCATCATAAATTTTATATGCCTGTTGCCTTCGTCCATGGAGTTTTCTTGGCAGGGATACTGGAGTGGCTTGCCAGGTTCCTCCTCCAGGTGGATCACATTTAGTCTAAACTCTCCACTATGACCTGTCCATCTTGGGTGGCCCTGCATGGCATAGCTCATAGCTTCCCTGAGTTATTCAAGCCCCTTCGCCACGACAAAGCAGTGGTCCGTGAAGGAGAATAATGGTGCTGGAGAAACATGGAAACGGAGAGGGGGACTCAGTCCCCATCAGAGCAGATGAGGGGGAAGCCCAGCAGCCCTCGTTCCGACAAGCCGGAAGAAAGAGCAGGAAGATGGAGCCTAGATCTTCATTGGGAAGACATTGGACAAGATGTAGAAACCCAGCAGCGCTACGGGTACCAAATAGCACCAGTTCTGCATTTCTAGGAAATCAGTCTTTCAGTATGACACTCTGGAACTCCCTATTGGCATCACCGTTCTCTTTTTGGCAATTGCTTAAAACATTTTTGACCCACCCAGACATGTAGACTGCTTGCTTTTACCAAGCATTTATTGATTTGTTCTCTTTGTCAACCATTTTGATGTTTGTTTGTTTTTTTAAAGCAATCAACTAGTGTGCAGGTTTTACAAAGTAAAAATATATATAATGAAAAAAATATTGGTGCCACAACTGAAAAGGCCCCGGAAAAGGACAAGGCCAACCCTGGTTGCCTGGTGGGCTCACCTGCTGTCCCAGAAACGGATGGTCTTGTCATGATGTCCACTGATGATGAAGGTGTCGCAACACACAATATCATTGCAATAGGAGAAGACGCCAATGGTTCTGTAGCCTGCCAGAAAAGCCATAGAGAGTCGTGTCAGGGCAGGAGAAAGAATCCTAGAATCCTAGAGTTGGAAGAGACCCCAAGGGCCATCCAGTCCAACCCCCTGCCAAGCAGGAAACACCATCAAAGCATTCCTGACAGATGGCTGTCAAGCCTCCGCTTAAAGACCTCCAAAGAAGGAGACTCCACCACACTCCTTGGCAGCAAATTCCACTGTCCGAACAGCTCTTACTGTCAGGAAGTTCTTCCTAATGTTTAGGTGGAATCTTCTTTCTTGTAGTTTGAATCCATTGCCCCGTGTCCGCTTCTCTGGAGCAGCAGAAAACAACCTTTCACCCTCCTCTATATGACATCCTTTGATATATTTGAACATGGCTATCATATCACCCCTTAACCTTCTCTTCTCCAGGCTAAACATACCCAGCTCCCTAAGCCGTTCCTCATAAGGCATCGTTTCCAGGCCTTTGACCATTTTGGTTGCCCTCCTCTGGACACGTTCCAGCTTGTCAGTATCCTTCTTGAACTGTGGTGCCCAGAACTGGACACAGTATTCCAGGTGAGGTCTGACCAGAGCGGAATACAGTGGTACTATTACTTCCCTTGATCTAGACGCTATACTCCTATTGATGCAGCCCAGAATTGCATTGGCTTTTTTAGCTGCTGCATCACACTGTTGACTCATGTCAAGTTTGTGGTCTACCAAGACTCCTAGATCCTTTTCACATGTAAAGAGATAGCAGGGATGTTATATAAATTGATGACAAGCGACAAAGAAAGAATGATAAGGATAATCCAGATTAAATGGGAGCAGGAAGGTATGATCCATCAAAATATGGTCCAAGAACTGATGAAGAATATAAACAATATTAAAATAGAAAATATAAAGAATTAAGTAGAATTTTTTTATTAAAATGGTATAGAACTCCGGCACAAATGGTGTATATAGCGAAAGGGTTTAGTCCCAAATGCTGGCATTGTGGTCAGGAAAAAGGATTATATGCCCACATGTGGTGGAAATGCAATCTGGTCAAGGAATACTGGCAAAAGATTATAAAGAAGAAGAGTTTGGATTTGATATCCCTTTATCACTACCCGAAGGAGTCTCAAAGCGGCTCAACATTCTCCTTTCCCTTCCTCCCCCACAACAAACACTCTGTGAGGTGAGTGGGGCTGAGAGACTTCAGAGAAGTGTGACTAGCCCAAGGTCACCCAGCAGCTGCATGTGGAGGAGCGGAGACGCGAACCCGGTTCACCAGATTACGAGTCTACCGCTCTTAACCACTACACCACACTGAAATTATAAAGATAATTTCTGGATTATTTCCAATGAACATAGAAGTTAATCGGGATTTGCTCTTTTCTGGAATACTGGGAAATAATGAAGTAAGAAGTAATATGCAAGAGTTGTGTAAGATTATGATTCTAGCCGGAATGGCGGTTATTGCACTGGGGTGGAAAGAAAAGGCTAAATGGAATTTGGAAAAATGGGACGATTATGTTTTCAAATATGTACAATCAGAAATATTTGCACAGATTGGGGCAGAGGGTTGATGGGGAAAAAATGTCAAAGAATCACAAAAAGATTTTACAGGATTTTACAGGAATTGGATAGAAAGAGGGGGGGGGGGTGGGGGGGAGGGGGGAGAAGATGGTAAAGGGGATGACACTTTGAACTGATTTAGTTATGGAACCTCCCCCCCCCCGAAACCATATATATTAATGTTATGTAGTTATGCATTGTAGTATGGATGAATTTTGTTTTGTATTCTTTGTTTCATAGTATATAATAATGTTAGGTTACCAAGCAAATTTAATAAAAGTTATTGAAAAATTTAATATATATTAAAACAAAAAGACAGTCGTGTCAGGGTAAGGAGATGGGCATCTTGATAGGGCTCGCACCGCCCCGCCCCCCTGTAACTACACAGCCGTGAGGCCCATCTAGTGTGCTGCTGGAAGGGCCCCCAGAGTGGCTGGGGAGACCCAGCCAGATGGGCGGGGTACAAATAATAATTATTATTATTATTATTATTATTATTATCATCATCATCATCATCATCTCCACAGGAAGAATTGGCTGTCACTTACACGCCCCTTTGGTCAAATCCCACTCCTTCACCGTCCTGTCCCGGCTGCCCGTCACAGCTTGGTGCCGGGTGGCTCTGAACCTTGCAGCTGTCACTTTGTCCCTGTGCCCCGTCAGAACCTCCTAGGCAAGAGAAGAGTTGGGGGCGTTAAGGGATTCGTTGCTTTTCAGTGCTCCTCCTATTGCACACCAAGAATGGAAGCTCTGAGAACGTAAGAACCTAAGGGGAGCCTCCTGGATCAGGCCAATGGTCCACCTGGTCCAGTGGCCAACCAGAGGCCCATTACGGAAGGACAGCCTCTTTCCATACGAACCTACCCAGACCCTGAGATCATCTTCTGAGGCCGTCCTTCGTGTGCCTCTTCCTCGAGTGGTCCGGAGGGTGGCAACACGAGGACGGGGCCTTCTCTGCAGTGGCTCCCCATAAAAACGTTCCTTTTCAACCAGGCATTTGATTGACCTGATTGACATCCTATGCCCTTTTAAAACGTGGTTCTTTCTTTTTTTTAAGGGGGGTTGTTATTAGGTTGCTGTTTCTATTTTGATTGTAGACTTTTATAAGAACACTGTGTGGTGTCTTATCTTTTAGGAGGGATTAAGGGGAAAATACCAGGACAATATTATTATAGAGGTTTTAGCGAACCTGAGCAAACGTATCCGCTGTGTGTGTTTAAAATGTAAACTCTGCTGATATATTGAACTTGTACAGGTGAAACTCGAAAAATTAGACCATTTATGTAAGCAATTGTTTTCATTAGCTACTGGAGTTTAATATATGAGATAGACTCATGACATGCAAAGCGAGATATGTCAAGCCTTTGCTTGTTATAATTGTGATGATTATGGTGCACAGCTGATGAAAACCCCAAAGTTGAGATTGTTAATTTGGGGTTCTCATCAGCTGTACGCCATAATCATCACAATTATAACAAATAAAGGCTTGACATATCTCGCTTTGCATGTCATGAGTCTATCTCATATATTAGTTTCACCTTTTAAGTTGAATTACTGAAAGAAATGAACCTTTCCACGATGATCTATTCTACCTGTATTTTTCGAGTTTTACCAGTATATTGTGGTTTTATATTAATTGATTTTGTTCTTAAAGTTAATATTTTGAACATAATTAAGTTTATTGAGATAAGATAAGATGATATATTGAATTTGAAGAGTTAAGGTGAATGATTAATAAATAGTTACAAAGTTACTAAAGTAAATTAGAATTGAACCTGAGACGGGGGAGGTCCCCCTAAAGAAGATTTAGAATAAGATTAAGATATTTGATAATTGTTGTGTTTTCTGTTTTCTTTTGTTTTTCTATTTTGTATTTGTTTGTAGTTTTTCTGTTAATTTTTGTTATTTTGTAAAACCTAATAAATTCTTTTAAAAAAAAAAGAATTACTGAAAGAAATATTTCCATATTCTAATTTTTCGAGTTTTAAGTATATTGTGGTTTTATATTTTGATTTTGTTCTGTGAACCGCCCTGAGACCTCTGGGTATAGGGCGGTATATAAATTAAATAAAAAACACAAGCAGAATTTGTGCACAAGAGCAACTCTCCCCTCCCGTGGTTTCCAGCAACTGGGATTCAGAATCCCTGCTGCCTCCTGGTGTGAAAGGCAGAGCCTGGCCCTCCTGGCTAGTGGCCATCGAGAGCCCTCTCCTCCACCCATGAATTTGTCTAATCCTCTTTTCAAGCTGTCGATGTTGGTGGCCATCACTGTCTCCTGTGGCAGGGAGTTCCATGGTTTAACCGTGCACTGCGTTAAGTACTGTCTTTTATCCCCCAACATTCAGCTTCACTGGGTGCCCATGAGTTCTAGCGTTACGAGGAACGGAGGAAAACTGTTCTCCATCATTTTTCTCAAGGCCAGACACAATTTTGTAAACTTCTATCATGTCACATGTTACGGCTGGCGTCCCCATCCCCCTTGCTGTTTTCCCCATGAAAAACCGATCTCCGCAGCTGAATTGGAGCAAATGGCAATTCAGCTTTGCCATAGACTGCCATTTGCTCCGATTCCACAATAAAGAGTGGGCTCAGATTCCTTCCTCGGCCCTGAAGCCTGGCTTAATAGTTTCCCATCGCACAAACGCACCCCTCCGCAGCAAGCGAAAGGAACCCAGCCGATCTCACCTTGAAATGGCAGTCGTCAACCTTCCATAGCTGAGCAGCATTGTTGTATGTACCAGCCAAGACGTGAAATCCCTGCTGGGGACAGAGAGAAAGAGAGTTTGGAGACGAATCAGACCAGCCACCTCTGTTCTGCCCTGGCTGTTGGACTTGGCTTGGCACTGGGAATGTTTCAAGATCTATAAGGCGGGCAAGGGTGGCTGAACCGAAACGACTCACAAAAAAGTTTCCCCTGTTGTTCAGTCGTTCAGTCGTGTCCGACTCTTCGTGACCCCATGGACCAGAGCACGCCAGGCACTCCTGTCTTCCACTGCCTCCCGCAGTTTGGTCAAACTCATGTTGGTAGCTTCGAGAACACTGTCCAACCATCTCATCCTCTGTCGTCCCCTTCTCCTTGTGCCCTCCATCTTTCCCAACATCAGGGTCTTTTCCAGGGAGTCTTCTCTTCTCATGAGGTGGCCAAAGTACTGGAGCCTCAACTTCAGGATCTGTCCTTCCAGTGAGCACTCAGGGCTGATTTCTTTAAGGAATGGATAGGTTTGATCTTCTTGCAGTCCATGGGACTCTCAAGAGTCTCCTCCAGCACCATAATTCAAAAGCATCAATTCTTCGGCGATCAGCCTTCTTTATGGTCCAGCTCTCACTTCCGTACATTACTACTGGGAAAACCATAGCTTTAACTATACGGACCTTTGTCGGCAAGGTGATGTCTCTGCTTTTTAAGATGCTGTCTAGGTTTGTCATTGCTTTCCTCCCAAGAAGCAGGCGTCTTCTAATTTCGTGACTGCTGTCACCATCTGCAGTGATCATGGAGCCCAAGAAAGTAAATCTCTCACTGCCTCCATTTCTTCCCCTTCTATTTGCCAGGAGGTGATGGGACCAGTGGCCATGATCTTAGTTTTTTTTGATGTTGAGCTTCAGACCATATTTTGCGCTCTCCTCTTTCACCCTCATTAAAAGGTTCTTTAATTCCTCCTCACTTTCTGCCATCAAGGTTGTGTCATCAGCATATCTGAGGTTGTTGATATTTCTTCCGGCAATCTAGTAGTCCGGTATTAAAATCGGGGATGGACAGAATTGCACAGCCTCGTTAATTTTTTTTTTAACAAGTCTGTTTCAGTCCCTTTTCTTTGAAGAGATATTTAACGCAGTAAAATAGAAAAATAAGCTGCTGGCTAAAAACTCTGCAGAAGCGTGTGGGGCCTCTGTATGTATTCAGTTGCCCCCCCACCCCCACTATCATGGTAGCTGCCAGTGAGCAGAAAACATTTTGAATTCCCCAAAATTCAGAAAGCACCTTGGAACAACAGGGACTTTTGGGGGGAAACAAAACGGCAATCACCACTGTTTTTTATTTTGATTTGAACCTCCCTGAGACCTCCGGGTATAGGGCAGTATATAAATTCTAATTCTAATAATAATAATAATAATAATAATAATAATAATAATAATAATATCAAATTGCAATGGATTCTGTAAGTTAAACTGGGTAATGAGGCCCTTCCATGTCTGCCCCCCTGAAGCTTTTGCCAATCCATGGAAATTGATATTTCCCCACGTTCTTGGAGTACGAGGGAGGCCGACTTCTCTCCATCCGCTTAGTCCACCCTTCCTGCTCTCATGTCGGACCGCGTTGCAGGGGGCTGGATGACCCTCGAGGTCCCCCTCCAACTCTATGATTCTTCGAGCAGAACTCATTGTGGGGGAGCAGAGCCCCCGTTTGGAGGAAGGCCGCCCAAAGGGCTTCCTTCTGTACTTCTCCCTAATTCTTTCCAACCACCTGGCACTTTGCTTGACTTTTGGGGACGGCCGTTTGTCCCGCTAATGAACTCGGAAAAGTTCATTCTTCAGTCCCTTTGGCCAGGTGGCTGCAGCTGTGCGGAGCCCCGCATCCTGCCTGCCTTTGGTTCGTATCGTAGGAGGAGGAGAAATCTATTTTTGGGGGGGATGATGATTGCCAGGGGCGTAGCAAGGGGGGGCAGTACGCCCCATGTTCCATAATGGAGGGGGTGACAAATTATCAAGGAACAATTACTGCCCTACTAGGGCGGTTCATAAAAAAACTTTTTTAAAATGCCTGCTCCAAAGGTCTTATCTTACTATACTAGGGATTATATAGCTATATATGAAATTTCATGCATATCGGTTAATATCTTGACCCTCCTCCACCAAAATAGCTGTTCACTTGGCTGTTTTCCTATGTCGTGAAGGCTGAAATTTCAGTTCAGTGGAGCACTTACTGTTCCCAACCCTAACCCTGTGGAAAGCCATCTAATTAGACTTTAATTTGATTTTGAGATGTTTTTAGGAGGTAATTTTTGTTTGATTTTATACCAATGTTATATATCTGATGTTAGCCACCCTGAGCCCGACTTCAGCCGGGGAGGGCGGGATATAAATAAAAGTTTATTATTATTATTACTTGTTATTATTCCTTTGTAAGAAAATATGAAATAATGTAAAACCATTTTTGCAGGGGGGGAATCAATGGGGGGGTGACAAGAAATTTTCCGCACCGGGTACCACCTGACCTTCCTATGCCTCTGGGGGGGTGACAAAACATTTTTTGCCCCCGGGTACCAATTTACCTTGCTACGCCCCTGATGATTGCAAAGGACCGCGTTGGCTTGGCAACAGCCTCCGCAGGAAACCCCGTGCTGCCCCCTGGTGGACATGGGCAGGAAACACCCCTTTCCAAAGAGCCCTCACTGGAAACTGTCTCACATCAGGAGTTCAGCCCTTCCATAATATTTGGGCTCTGCCTGCTCCGAATACCCGGGGCTACGGCAGAGAGAGGGTCTTTTCCTTCCTCCTGTTACCCGATCTGTCTAAATGGCAATGCTAACGGAGTGCGGCTCGATCCCTGTAAGTCGGAGGTACAGTTGGTAGGCAGTTCATAGGATCGTAGAATCACAGGTTTGTAGAGTTGAGAAGGAACCACGGTGGTCTTTTCATCCAACCCCCTGCAACGCAGGGATCTTTTGTCAAACATGGGGCTCCAATCCACGACCCTGAGGTTAAGAGCCTCACGATTTACCATAGGGACATATAATTAAGACAGGTGGTGTTCAGTCTAGACAAGGTCACACCCGCCTTTAAAGGTGTTGACCTTTTAAGCCCTAAACGGCCAGGGTCCTGTATACCTGAAGGAGCGTCTCCACCCCCATCATTCAGCCCGGACACTGAGGTCCAGCTCCGAGGGCCTTCTGGTGGTTCCCTCACTGCGAGAAGCGAAGTTACAGGGAACCAGGCAGAGGGCCTTCTCGGTAGTGGCGCCCGCCCTGTGGAACGCCCTCCCATCAGAGGTCAAAGAGATAAGCAACTACTTGACATTCAGAAAATACCTGAAGGCAGCCCTGTTTAGGGAAGTTTTTAATCTGTGATATTCTAATGTATTTTAATATTTGTTGGAAACTGCCCAGAGTGGCTGGGGAGACCCGGCCAGATTATTATTATTATTATTATTATTATTATTATTATTATTATTATTATTATTAAAACAGCAAGGTTGCAGCTGGGAGGCACCGTTTGATCTAGCCCTGACTCCTGATCCGTCCTGTGCTTATGATAATCTTTTTTATTCCCCTGCGAGCGATGCATTTTATATTGGACATTTTGTGTTGAGCAATGTTCTCTTCTGAAATGTTTAAGATAATTTTTGCGGTTGTTGTTAACTTTGCCGTGTTCAACGTGCCATCTGCATAGAATCATAGAATCCTAGAGTTGGAAGAGACCCCAAGGGCCATCCAGTCCAACCCCCTGCCAAGCAGGAAACACCATCAAAGCATTCCTGACAGATGGCTGTCAAGCCTCCGCTTAAAGACCTCCAAAGAAGGAGACTCCACCACACTCCTTGGCAGCAAATTCCACTGCCGAACAGCTCTCACTGTCAGGAAGTTCTTCCTAATGTTTAGGTGGAATCTTCTTTCTTGTAGTTTGAATCCATTGCCCCGTGTCCGCTTCTCTGGAGCAGCAGAAAACAACCTTTCTCCCTCCTCTATATGACATCCTTTTATATATTTGAACATGGCTATCATATCACCCCTTAACCTTCTCTTCTCCAGGCTAAACATACCCAGCTCCCTAAGCCGTTCCTCATAAGGCATCGTTTCCAGGCCTTGGACCATTTTGGTTGCCCTCCTCTGGACACGTTCCAGCTTGTCAGTATCCTTCTTGAACTGTGGTGCCCAGAACTGGACACAGTATTCCAGGTGAGGTCTGACCAGAGCAGAATACAGTGGTACTATTACTTCCCTTGATCTAGATGCTATACTCCTATTGATGCAGCCCAGAATTGCATTGGCTTTTTTAGCTGCTGCATCACACTGTTGACTCATGTCAAGTTTATGGTCTACCAAGACTCCTAGATCCTTTTCACATGTAAAGAGATAGCAGGGATGTTATATAAATTGATGACAAGCGACAAAGAAAGAATGATAAGGATAATCCAGATTAAATGGGAGCAGGATGGTATGATCCATCAAAATAGGTCCAAGAACTGATGAAGAATATAAATAATATTAAAATAGAAAAATATAAAGAATTAAGTAGAACACATGTACCATGTCCCCATCCTGTATTTGTGCCTTTCATTTTTTTTTGCCCAAGTGTAGTACTTTACATTTCTCCCTGTTAAAATTCATCTTGTTTGCTTTGGCCCAGTTCTCTAATCTGTTCAGGTCATTTTGAAGTGTGATCTTGTCCTCTGGGGTATTAGCCACCCCTCCTGGAGACATGCAATTGACCTCTTTTGTAACGTTTGATTTGGAAATCTTTTAAGATAATATTTTCGTTTCCAGCCAGCTTTGAATGTGTACGTACTTGACTTTCGTCACTAATGTTTTATTCCGGACTGTTTTACTTGATGTAGGTTGTGAACGGCTTTGAGATTCTCCCCCCCCCCTAAAAATATAAAGCGGTAGAGATATGAAATGACGAGGAAGAAGAAGAGGAAGAAGTACCCGCTGGATCAGACCTATGCCCTACCTAGTCCAGCATCCTGTCACTCCTCTAACGCACAGGTGCTAAAATCCTAGAAGTGTAGAGTCACAAGGGGCTCCAGGGGTCATCTAGCCCAGCTAAGACTTTAATGTGTGAAACTCACAGATCAGTCTTCCCCAATCTGGTGCCCTCCCAGTGGATTGGACTACTGCGCTCGCTGGGGCTCATGGGATCTGTAGCCTAAATTGTCTTGAGGGAACCAGGCTGGTGACTAATAATAATAATAATAATAATGTATTCTTTTTATGATTCTATGATTCTAGTTAGGGTATATGTGAAGTTAGTATCCTTTGCTCCACTGTGATGGGGGAAGACTTCCCTCGGCCTGAGAAGCCGGTGAATTGCTGCCAGTCCGAGTTGACAATATTGGGCTCGATCAGCAATGTCCAACCGGTCGGCTGCGATCCACCGATAGATTGGCAGGGTTCTCCAGGTCGATCTCGGGAGTGAAAAAAGAGATTGCCCTGTTGCTCCTGAGCAATTGTGACGTGCCCTGACCCCATCACTATGTCCCATCGTCGCTGTTGGCGGTGCTGTGAAAGGTTTTATTCCCTTCGTCTGGGGCAGAGTGGGGGAAGAAGGGATGGCTTTGGACTGGTGGGTGAGCAACATTAAAGGCAACCCTTCCCCCCCTCAAAAAAACCTCAGCAACTGTGGGCTCCCCCCTAAAAGAAGCTCAGCAACGGTGGGCTCCGCTCCCCCCCCAAAAAGCTGAATAACTATGGGCAATGACAATGGATAGATCGCTGTCACCTTGCCAACAAAGGTCCGTATAGTTAAAGCAATGGTTTTCCCAGTAGTGATGTACGGAAGTGAGAGCTGGACCATAAAGAAGGCTGATCGCCGAAGAATTGATGCTTTTGAATTATGGTGCTGGAGGAGACTCTTGAGAGTCCCATGGACTGCAAGAAGATCAAACCTATCCATCCTTAAAGAAATCAGCCCTGAGTGCTCACTGGAAGGACAGATCCTGAAGTTGAGGCTCCAGTACTTTGGCCACCTCATGAGAAGAGAAGACTCCCTGGAAAAGACCCTGATGTTGGGAAAGATGGAGGGCACAAGGAGAAGGGGACGACAGAGGATGAGATGGTTGGACAGTGTTCTCGAAGCGACTGGCATGAGTTTGGCCAAACTGCGGGAGGCAGTGGAAGGACAGGAGTGCCTGGCGTGCTCTGGTCCATGGGGTCACGAAGAGTCGGACACGACTGAACAACAACAAAAGATCGCAGTCTCTATAGAGTTGGATGTGCCTGGGCTAGATAAACCCCTTTGCCTGGTTCAGTATAATGAGGCAAGGAGGGAAGGCCCTTTGCAGAGGGAGTGCAACTTCCAGGCAAGGCCTCCTCCAAGCAACCAGCGGCGTTCGCCTCGCTGCGATGGACACTCACCGACGGGTCAAACTCGACGCTGGTGATGCCTCCGTTCGCCCCTTCCAGTGTCTTCATTTTCTCCATTCGCCCTGCGGGCAGGCAAAACAGAACAGGCAAGGTGATCCACAGCGGCAATGGTTAGAACCCACACTTCCCCCGAATATTCTAAAAAAGAACCAGGAAACTCTGCAAGAGGCAGACAACACACTTTCCAAAACAGAGAGAGAGAGAGAGAGAGAGATCCCCCCCCCAACCCGGGATCTGAGATCTTTCCCCCTTGTTCCACGACTCTGCCTTGCGAAAATCTTATCTCGCCTGCAGAACTGAAGCTCGGCTAAGCAAAATCGCTCGCACACCTGGCAAGATCCAATTCGACAGGTAATATCCGATTCTACTTCCACGCAATGGCAAGACTGTTTGTTTGTTTTTGTTTCGTTTCTTAAAGGAATGAACGAGCCTCAAGAAAGGATTGATGCAGAAGCCAAACCCAGAGCCAAGGCCAGAAATCTCTTATAAAGGCAGAGGCATATCACGGAAAGGTTCATTTCTTTCAGTAATTCAACTTAAAAGGTGAAACTAATATATGAGATAGACTCATGACATGCAAAGCGAGATATGTCAAGCCTTTATTTGTTATAATTGTGATGATTATGGCGTACAGCTGATGAGAACCCCAAATTAACAATTTCAACTTTGGGGTTTTCATCAGCTGTACGCCATAATCATCACAATTATAACAAAAAGGCTTGACATATCTCGCTTTGCATGTCATGAGTCTATCTCATATATTAAACTCCAGTAGCTAATGAAAACAATTGCTTACATAAATGGACTTTTCCACGATATTCTAATTTTTCGAGTTTCACCTGTGTGTGTGTGTGTGTGTGTGTGTATATGTATGTATGTATATATGTATGTATGTATGTATATATATATAATATATATATATTATATATATATATATATGAAATATTTCTTGATTTACAAAGGTAGTGCAATGTCTCTCTCATATTTTTTCCATGTAACATTTTTACAAATCAGTTTCGTTTGTTGAGACATTAGGAAGAAAAGGGGGAAGAGGTGGGCGGGATGGGGAGATGGGTGGGGTGGGGTGACGATGTTTCTATTTTACTTAATATATGTAGGGTTTGGTGTCAGCGGTTTGTGCAGGTTCTCTGTTGTTCGCTTGTGCTCCTTTGGTGGTGAGAGAGGTCGGGGTTGGCGTAGGGTGTGATTGTTCATTTGTGGTTGGCTGTGGTGGTCTTTGGTTTCCTGTGTGAGTGGGGTGGGTGAGTGTTTTTGATCAGGTTAGCCATATTGATTTGTATGCTGTCGGTAGATTTTTGTCATTGTCTTGTTGGGCTGTGTGTGTGATGAAGGGGAGCCATACCGGGGTGAAGGCGTCTTCTTCTGTTTGTCCCCGTGTCAGTTTGTTTGAGTCAGATAGTTGCCAGCCCTAGGAGACAGCTGGCAGAGATCTCTAATACTTTTACACAGGGGGGGGGGGAATTACTGTATATTCTGTGTATAAGACTACTTTTTAATCCAGGAAAATCTTCTCAAAAGTCGGGGGTCGTCTTATACGCCAGGTGGAGAATCTGCGGTCGAGTATATCTCAAACTCTATATTTTAACTGGAAAAGTTGGGGGTCGTCTTATACGCCGGAAAAGACGGTAAATAGTGTGCAATAGGTAAAATGGTAAAGTCAAAGGACCCCTGGACGGTAAAGTCAAAGGCGACTCTGGGGTTGCGGCGCTCAACTCGCTTTCAGGCCGAGGGAGCTGGTGTTTGTCCGCAGGCAGCTTTCCGGGTCATGTGGCCAGCAGGACTAAACCGCTTCTGGCGCAACGGGACACTGTGATAAAAGCCAGAGTGCACAGAAACGCCATTTATCTTCCTACCTATTTATCTACTTGCATTTTCGAACTGCTAGGTTGGCAGGAGCTGGGACAGAGAGGTAGGAGCTCACTCTGTTGCGCGGATTCGAACCGCCGACCTTCTGATCGGCAAGCCCAAGAGGCGGTGGTTGAGACCCAGCGCCACCCGCTGCATAGCTGTCAAGTTTCGGATTTGAAAATAAGGGATCAGCAGTCTCACCTATCCCGGGGACAGTCACATGTCAGTGGTGGGCGGAGCCAGAAGCAAAAGTGGGCGGAGCAGCAATGTAAACTCCAAGCGGGCTCGGGCTCGGAGCGGAGCAAAGAGGAGGGCAGCCATGTGCTCCGCGATGGAGCCCCATCGTCTTCTTGTCTGATCCCATCAAAACAGGACAGGAAGCAGCAGCTGCTCAAAGGCAGCCAGGCTCCGCCCGCCAGCTAACCCTATTGGCCGGCTGAGGGGCTCGGCGGCAACGGATAGGGGCTGATGCAGGGGGAGGAATACACCCCCCTGTAAGCACGGGAAACGGCTCCCACTTGCTTTGAGGGCTGAGGCTTTTCTCTCCAAGTAGGCGAGGTCTTCCCACCCAGTCCCTGGCCAGCAGGGGAGGAGCTGCTTCCATTAAAAACGGGAAATTTAAGGGAAATAAAAAATAAGGGAGAGCAGCGGGAAACTGCTTGAAATAAGGGAGAATCCCGGGGGAAACGGGATACTTGACAGCACTGCGTGTGCAATCGTCGACTAATGTCCCGCTGTGCATCCGCTCACCTCCTGCCACATCCCAGAGCCGGATCAGCTTGTCGGCCCCGCCAGTGGCCAGCACGGATGAATTGGGACTGAACCTGGCAGCGTTGATTTCAGAGGCGTGGCCTTCCTGGAGAAAGGGGAAAGGACAAAACAAGGAGACCAGGCAAGGATGCGATGGAAGTCCAAAAAGTTCCTCTTCTGGAGTAGATATGTGAACTCTGCTGGCGGCGACAATTGCAACCCAAACCCTTTCTGTCAGGGCCAGGGGCCAGACGCACAAATTATCAAGAAGAATTATGAAAAAGAGCCCTGCAGCTGGATCCGGCCAATGGCCCATCTAGTCCAGGATCCTGTTTTCACGGTGGCCACCCAGATGCCCCCATGGGAAGCCCACAGGCAGGATTCGAACACAAGAGCCCTCTCCCCACCCATGATTCCCAGCAACTGGCATTCAGACAGCGCTGTCTCCGACACTGGTAGAACCAGGGTGGTGTAGCGGTTAGAGTGTTGGGCTAGAACCTGGGAGACCAGGGTTCAAATCCCTGCTCAGCCATGAAGCTCACTGGATGGCAGTCTGAATCTAACCTACCTCAGAGGGTTGTTGTGAGGACAGAATGGGCAAGGAGGACTTTGCACACCACTTTGGAGGGAAAAGTGGGGTATAGAGGCAATAATAAATAATAGAAATAGTTATTTTCCCCAGTTCATCCATAAAAATGCAGCTCCCTTTGGTGAATGGCTAGAAGACATACACAAATTTGCAATGCATGAGTGTATAAATGTAGACTTGCCATGGACAAATTTAATGATATTTGGGATTAATTACTATATTAGGTTAAAACAAAATAAAAAATGTAAAAATTTCTTCCAGTAGCACCTTAGAGACCAAGTAAGTTTGTTCTTGGTATGAGCTTTCGTGTGCATGTGTATCTGAAGAAGTGTGCATGCACAAAAGCTCATACCAAGAACAAACTTAGTTGGTCTCTAAGGTGCTACTGGAAGGAATTTTTTGATTTTGTTTTGACTATTAAACATTAAAACTTCCCTAAAAGGGCTCTTTCAGATGCTCCTAACTTACAGTGGTGCCCCGCTAGACGAAAAACTCGCTAGACGAACGGCATTCGTCTAGCGGAAGCTGCCCCGCAAGACGAAAAAGTCAATGGGGCTGCCTCGCAAGACGAATTTTTTTTTCGTCTAGCGAAAACCGCTATTTGCATTGGTGCTTCGCTAGACGAAAAAATCGCTAGACGAAAATACTCACAGAACGAATTATTTTCATCTAGCGAGGCACCACTGTAGTTGGTTTTCTCTTTGACATCTGGTGGGAGGGCGTTCCACAGGGCAGGCCACCACCGAGAAGGCCCTCTGCCTGGTTCCCTGTAGCTCACTTCTCGCAGGGAGGGAACCGCCAGAAGGCCCTCGGAGCTGGACCTCAGTGTCTGGGCTGAACGATGGGGGGGAGACGCTCCTTCAGGACAAGGACGTTTAGGGCTTTAAAGGTCAGCACCAACACTTTGAATTGTGCTCGGAAACGTACTGGGAGCCAATGCAGATCTCTCAGGACCGGTGTTATGTGGTCCCGCGGCCACTCCCAGTCACCAGTCTAGCTGCCGCATTCTGGATTAATTGCAGTTTCCGGGTCACCTTCAAAGGTAGCCCCACATAGAGCGCATTGCAGTAGTCCAAGCGGGAGATAACCAGAGCATGCACCACTCTGGCGAGACAGTCTGCGGGCAGGGAGGGTCTCATCCTGCGTACCAGATGGAGCTGGTAGACAGCCGCCCTGGACACAGAATTGACCTGCGCCTCCATGGACAGCTGTGAGTCCAAAATGACTCCCAGGCTGCGCACCTGGTCCTTCAGGGGCACAGTTGCCCCATTCAGGACCAGGGAGTCCCCCACACTTTTTAAACATCCAGCCGGCTCTTCTCATGCAGCACCCAGGTGACAGGAGGCGTCACCTGGTGCTTGGGGATTTCAGATTTACCTGTTCGTCGCTCACTCTTGACGGAAGGCAGGCGGCCGCACAGGAGGGGATGTAATAGGAGCGTTCCTCCGACGGGCTGCTGAAGGAGCTGCCACGTTTCATCCTGAAACTAAAAAGAGCAGGTGAAAGCTTTGCTCCGTCTCGGATGCAGACATTATCTCCTAGCATTTCTTGCTCTCCCCCTCCCTCCAACTTCCCCACCATAATAAATAATAACAATAATAATAATAGATATGGAGCAACTAACTTACTCAAACAAACCTTTGAAAACACCCACGTATCTGGTGAGGGTCATGGAAGTAGCAGAAGCAGATCTAAAACAAGAAGTCAAGTGGGGAAAAGGTGATGAACGCAGAAATTATTATTAATTAATTAATATATTATTATTACCAGTGCTTTTTTCTAAAAAAAATGTTTAGGGGTACTCAATTTTGACTCCAGAAAACCCCCATTTTATAATTCAAATTGGGAAAAATTCTTAAGATTTAGTGTCAGGAGTATAACGTATTCCTGGACACCGCAGAGTTAGACGCAGACTTTTCTGGAAGCTTCTGGCTGTTGTGAAATTGACTAGACAGCTCAACGCAGGAACTCAGCAACTCACTGGATAACTATATACAGTATTTATTGATTGAAGCAACTAGCATCCATAAGTTACTATTTACAGACTTTACAAAATAAAAGAAACAAAACATAAAATCTTTCCTCTCTGTCTCTCTCTCTCTCATCAACCTAACACCACACACTAACACCTAACCACACAGCTCTCACACAGAGCTCAGTTCTTTAGGAACTCCACTGACCAATCACAGGTCGTTGCTAAGGGTCTGAGAGAGAGCAGATCTGGGCTTTCTGCCAACTAGCTAATTGCTTAATTGCTTGGAGATAACAGCTGCATTTCTGCACGTAGGCAACTCTGAAATCTCTAACAAAAATAAATACGGTAAAAGTACAAAGATTCACAAAATGTTTAGGGGTATGCGTGCCCCTGCGTCCCCCCAGAAAAAAAGCACTGACCGCTACTATCATTTCTACTCCTAAATTTATTAGCTGCACTTTTCCAGCAGGTCCCCAGGGTGCGTTACAACCATTTAAAAATTCAGAATTAAAAACATTAAAAAAATTATTAGGCTACATGAACCATTTGCACCCCAGCTGGCTGTAATAAGCACCACAACTTTTAAGAACCTATGCTTTCGTATTTATTTTTCTTTTCCCTCCCCATCCCGTTTTCCTTTTGTGTCGTGTATTTTGGGGACTGTCTGGCTGCTGACCTGTGGAAGTCGCACTGGGCAATGGGAAAATGTGAGCCAGCCAATGATGGAAGCTGAGGATGCGCGGCTACGAAGGTCTGTTCTGCGCATAATGCTAACCCATGATTTGCTCCACAAGCCGCAAGTTAACCACCAATTGTTCCACGGATGATCTAACAAACCACGCCGTGTTTCTCCAAAGTTTAGCTTGTTTTGCACATGGCCTTGGGTCTTTGCAACCTGACGATTGTCTGGCGTAAGCATCTAGTTCTGTATTGTTGGCACAGTATGACAGCAGGGGTGAATGGTTTTCTTTAATTTAAATCGGATTTTTAAAATAAAATGTTTTCGGAGGAAACATCTTTCTAAAGATAGTTTTCTATTTAGGTTACATTATAGTCCAAAGGCTATTCATCAGGAAATAAGGATTTGTTTTAATCATAGAATCCTAGAGTTGGAAGAGACCCCAAGGGCCATCCAGTCCAACCCCCTGCCAAGCAGGAAACACCATCAAAGCATTCCTGACAGATGGCTGTCAAGCCTCCGCTTAAAGACCTCCAAAGAAGGAGACTCCACCACACTCCTTGGCAGCAAATTCCAAGTTTTAAGTTTCTCATGTGTGCTAAAACTCAGTCTGTTTTTTTTTAAAAAAAAGAAGTTTAACCACATCAGTTAACAAACATGGATACATACGCTCTAATGTTATCGCTGTACTTAAATAAATAGTTTAAATTGTTATTAAGGAAATGGTTATTTTTCTCCTTCCAATAAAGCACAGCGGTTGTCCAAATATAAACAGTTAACTTATTGAACCTCACAAAAATTTCATAATTATCTGTCTATGTATTTCTAAGCCTAAAACCAAATCAGTAATTAACTGTAAAAACTACTCTGGAAATTTATTACTCCAAAAATGAAACTTTCATCTGGTTGTAAATATTAAGATTATACCAGCAAGAATGAGTCTTTCTGTAAAAAAAAAAAAGATTTAAATCAAGTCTTACTGACTAGTGATTTAAATCAAGTCTTACTGACTAGTGATTTCAATCATGATTTCAGCCGTGATCCCCTGTTTTCCAAAAGCCAATATGTGGACTCTTTACTTTTGAAGATGTGGATATCTCTGCGGTAGTTTTTGTTCTGTGAATGGTGCCATGAAAACCCTCCAATATGTCTGAGCGCAAAACCCAGGGCGCTGGGAGGGAGGAAGCACATTTCTCATCAGGCGCGGAGGAAGCGGGGCATCGTGACGTTGCGTTGTGATATCGTGACGCAATGTCACGTCAGGACAGAGTGCGCATGCGCAAAATCCGGCCCATGCTCGCTCCGCCGCTGGGCCGCCACCGCTGCTTCTGCAGTGACCTTGCGAGCCCACTGCTCACGCTCAGCACCCCCACGAGCCGCCGATCGCTCAGCGGCACGCAAGGTCGCCGCGGCAGCGGCCTGGCGACGGATTGAGCATGCGCCAGATTTTGCGCATGCACACTCCGTCCGGGCCGGCTCTGCCGCTTCGGCGGCGACCTTGCGAGCTGCTGAGCAAAAAGCAGCAGGGGCGGGGCAGCCCCACAAGCCGCTGATCACGCATGGCAGCCCCACAGCTGCGCTGGCGGGCGGGCCGCAGGGCAGAGCGGACTCGCTCCGCGGTTCGCTCGCAGGCCGCCGAGCAGGTTTGCGAACAGGCTGCGGGGCGAGGCTGCCTCGCTCCGCGGCTTGCTCGGGGCCCGCCGGCGGGGTGGGGCGGGCCGGGCCAAGTGTCACCCCCCTCCCCTGGAACTCAGGGTGCCCCACCCCCTACGCCCCGCCCTCGCTACACCACCGTTCCTCGTGTCTACCAGCTTTGGGCCCAGAATTACTATGCAAATTATCTGAAGAAGTGTGCATGCACACGAAAGCTCATACCAAAAACAAACTTAGTTGGTCTCTAAGGTGCTACTGGAAGGAATTTTTTATTTTATTTTGTTTTGACTATGCCAGACCAACACGGCTACCTACCTGTAACTAAAACATCTCAGTAACTGTGCAGTAAAATTGAACCACCTCCACCTAACTCATAACCAGGCTTGGCAATAACAATTCAAAAATATAATGGCAGTAACACAAAAATTAAGCCTCTCCAAAATCAAACCCACCGAGCGTTGGCTTTGCCGGGGAGGGCTGTTCCCTGTGCAACTTGAAGGCTCGAGAGCCTCTCGTAGGCGCTGCCAACATCCCTTTGCAGCACAGCCATCAACACACAAGCTGCTCTGCTGTGGACGCCCAGTGCTCTTTCTCATAACTTACGGCCTTTGTAAACACTCTGCCTTGATCTCTCCGCCACTGACCAACACAGCTACCTACCTGTAGCCAATAATAATAGCAATACTACCATGAGCACTCCCTGGAAAAGACCCTGATGTTGGGAAAGATGGAGGGCAAAAGGAGAAGGGGAGGACAGAGGACGAGATGGTTGGACAGTGTTCTCGAAGCTACTAACATGAGTTTGGCCAAACTGCGGGAGGCAGTGAAGGATAGGCGTGCCTGGCGTGCTCTGGTCCATGGGGTCACGAAGAGGCGGACACGACTAAACGACTGAACAACAACAACATATAAGGGCTTGTCTTCAGGGCGTATTTGTGTATGAATAGGGTGAGCCTGTGACCTGGGATTCAGGAACTAAAGTATTGACCATCACAAAAGAATGGCCGGTCAGCCCGGGTAATGCAATCAGTGACCATTATCAGGTATCCTGGCAGGCAGGATTTCTGCTGTAGACTGCCTCCTTCTGTGATGTATGTGTGTTGTTTTTTTGGGGGCGGGTCTTGGGCTACAGGGTGGGCTATTTCAAAAGTCTAGATAAGGGCTTGCGCACCATTGTTCTGGGTTCTCTCCTCCCTCCTGCGTGTGGTGAGTGGGGACCCTGTTGCAACAGTTTAATAAAGATCAGGCTTACTAGCTGCTTTGCTTCTCAATATTCTCTGGTTGGCCTCTGTTATTTTCTCCTACCGATAGGGAACCCACTTAAGGACTCTGTATGGGCTCTTTGATACCCCAAAAGGGACAGGGAGAAGGGTTTTCTTCTGTTATAACACAGATGTCCCCCATCCTGTATTTGTGCATCTGGTTTTTCCTGCCTGTGCAGAACCTGACATTTGTCCCTACTGAAATTCCTGTCCTTAAGGAAGAATTATGGTGCTGGAGGAGACTCTTGAGAGTCCCATGGATTGCAAGAAGATCAAACCTATCCATCCTTAAAGAAATCAGCCCTGAGTGCTCACTGGAAGGACAGATCCTGAAGTTGAGGCTCCAGTACTTTGGCCACCTCATGAGAAGAGAAGACTCCCTGGAAAAGACCCTGATGTTGGGAAAGATGGAGGGCACAAGGAGAAGGGGACGAGAGGATGAGATGGTTGGACAGTGTTCTCGAAGCGACTAACATGAGTTTGGCCAAACTGTGAGAGGCAGTGAGGATAGGCGTGCCTGGCGTGCTCTGGTCCATGGGGTCACGAAGAGTCGGACACGACTGAACAACAACCATGAGCACTACAGTTAATGCCTCACCGAAAGGGCCTTTTCAACATCTTCTCGCCAGACTCCTCCTGGGCATCTCTGCGTGGCATCTTTTGCTCATCAGCCTTCCCATCTTCTGGCTCTCTGACGAACAGAAAAGGTGCAGAAAATCAGGGGGCACAAGGTCAAGATCCTCTACAATATTTTAATGCACCGGTATTTATTGCAGCGACAACCCTGTAAGCTTTCAGGGTATCCGAAGAAGTGTGCATGAACACGAAAGCTCATACCAAAAACAAACTTAGTTGGTCTCTAAGGTTTTTTATTTTGTTTTGACTATGGCAGACCGGCACGGCTACCTACCAGTACCTATAAGGTAAGTTAGGCTGAGAGGCAGCAACTGGCCCAAGGTCACCCGGTGGCAGAGTGGGGATTTGAACCTGGGTCTCTCAGATCCTAGTCCGACACAGTGGTTCTCAATTATTATTATTATTAATTTTAAAAAAATTGTGTCGGTGCATTCAGGAAGTGTATCAGCTGGTAGATAACCAAGTTCCAAATCTGGAAATATAATGACATTTGCATTGCATTTATAAATATACATACAGTGGAACCTAGGGTTGCGGACATAATCCGTGATGGAGGCCTGCAGCGCAAGCACGAGCAGCAAAACCCGCAAGTAACCCTTTCCGGTACTTCCGGGTTTCCCATGGTCTGAAACCTGAAAACACGTAACCCGAAGCGTTCGTAGCCCAAGGTACCACTGTACCGTACTTTTCCGTGAATAAGACTAGGGGTTTTTTTTTATTTAAAAATTATGTTCAGAAAAATGGGGTCGTCTTATACATGGGGCAATTTCCCCCCCATTTTCTTCATTCGGAGTCCACCAAAATAGGGGGCGCCTTGGGGGCATGTTATACACAGAAACAATATGGTTTTTATATGGTGTGTGTGTGTACGCACACACACATGTATGTATGTATATATGTATATATGTATGTATGTATAAAATAGCTTGCAAATCAATGTCTATGTTCCAGATCTGCACACGTAATCTGGGAGGTGCAGACCAAGCCAGAGCAGATTCCCCACGCCTTCCTAATGACAGGAAAAGATCTCTTCGTCCCAGAGGCCACCCGGAGGGACACTGACAAACCGGCTGTCTTGCGGAGACAGCAAAGTGCCGTTTAGCAGCCTCGGAGCATTTTAGGTCTGGCCGGAATGGTGTTGCGCCCAGCATGAGGAGCACGAGGCCAATATTGCGCATTTCATCAGAGGTCTTGCTCTCTCCCTCCGTCCCCCCCTGGGTATTTAATTAGCCAGCAGCCCTGGGGACACAACGATCAACGTACCAATTAACTCAGGCTCTTTGCAGCTCCCTCTGCATTGTCACCAGGAGAATCTGGTTTATATACAAACATTTCGGTGGCCAGCCTGACAATTCGTTTCAGCTCAACCAAGAGGAGAGGGGGAGAGGGAAGATGAGGCCAGATAGATAGATAGATAGATAGATAGATAGATAGATAGATGATACGCTCTACGCGGGGCTGCCCCTGAAGCTGACCCAGAAACTCCAGCGGGTGCAGAATGCCGCGGCGAGGCTCCTTACCGGGTCTTTGCCGCGGGACCACATTCATCCAGTGCTCTACCAGCTGCACTGGCTCCCGGTGGAGTACAGGGTCAGGTTTAAGGTGCTGGTTTTGACCTTTAAAGCCCTATGCGGCTTAGGACCCTCGTACCTAAGGGACCGCCTCTCCTGGTATGTCCCGGGTAGGACCTTAAGGTCCTCAAATAATAATCTTTTGGAGGTCCCGAGCCACAAGGATGCTAGGTTGGCCTCAACTAGGGCCAGGGCCTTCTCAGTATTGGCCCCGACTTGGTGGAACAGTCTATCACAAGAGACCAGGGCCCTGCGGGATTTGGCATCTTTCCGCAGGGCCTGCAAGACGGAGCTGTTCCACCTGGCCTTTGGGTTGGTTTCTGTTTGATACTTATGCTTCATTCTTTTATTGGTGGGCTATTTGAAAATGAGACTGCAGTTTTAATTTTGAATTTGTATTTTAATCTGTATTTTAAATTGATTGTTTTTATGTTTTTGCTGTGATTTTAATTAGTGTTAGCCGCCCTGAGCCCGGTTTTTGGCTGGGAAGGGCGGGGTATAAATAAAAATTTATTATTATTATTATAGATAGATAGATAGATAGATAGATAGATAGATAGATGGATGATGGATAGATAGAGATAGATAGATAGATAGATAGATAGATGGATGATATAGAGATATATAGAGAGATATATAGAGATATATTCCACCTTTCAACCAGGCAGAGGGCCTTCTCAGTGGTGGCGCCCTCCCTGTGGAACGCCCTCCCATCAGATGTCAAGGAAATAAACAACTATCTGACTTTTAGAAGACATCTGAAGGCAGCCCTGTTTAGGGAAGTTTTAGTGTTGATGCTTTGTCGCCTTATTATTATTAATAATAATATTCTGTTGGGAGTCGCCCAAAGTGGCTGAGGAAACCCAGCCAGATGGGCAGGGTCTAAATAATAAAATAAATTCATCACCATCATCATCATTATTCTTATTATCCGAAGATCTTCGAGGACCCACAAGCATGACTTACACCTTAATGCCAACTGGGGTCCTGGCTGCCTTCTTCAGCTCCTTGGCCAGCCGGTCTTGCTTTGCCCTGCAAGGAGAGGAAGGGCATCAGGGTTGTGTGCAAAACATACTCCTTCCATCTGTCCTGCTTGCAAGATTTTCCAGGTCCTTTGGGGAGACAGGGCTGTGCTTCTGTCAAGGATGGGGTGAGGTCACGGGTTGTGCACTGAGCTTGGATCCTACAACAATACAGGTGAAACTCGAAAAATTAGAATACCGTGGAAAGGTTTCTTTCTTTCAGTAATTCAATTCAACTTAAAAGGTGAAACTAATATATGAGATAGACTCATGACATGCAAAGCGAGATATGTCAAGCCTTTATTTGTTATAATTGTGATGATTATGGCGTACAGCTGATGAGAACCCCAAATTAACAATCTCAACTTTGGGGTTTTCATCAGCTGTACGCCATAATCATCACAATTATAACAAGCAAAGGCTTGACATATCTCGCTTTGCATGTCATGAGTCTATCTCATATATTAAACTCCAGTAGCTAATGAAAACAATTGCTTACATAAATGGACTTTTCCACGATATTCTGATTTTTCGAGTTTCACCTGTAGGCAGGTAGGATCCTAGAAGTCAGCAACCTGATTGGTCTGCAGGAGCCGCCCAATCCGGCTCCAGGAGGAAGTGATTCAGCCCCGTTACCTTCAGTAGCTTAGGGCCTCATCAAACCTAAATCCGGCCCTGGAACCAGAAGAAGAAGAAGAAGGGAAGAGTTTGGATTTGATATCCCTCTTTATCACTACCTGAAGGAGTCTCAAACATTCTCCTTTCCCTTCCTCCCCCACAACAAACACTCTGTGAGGTGAGTGGGGCTGAGAGACTTCAGAGAAGTGTGACTAGCCCAAGGTCACCCAGCAGCTGCATGTGGAGGAGTGGGGAAGCGAACCCGGTTCACCAGATTACAAGACTACCGCTCTTAACCACTACACCACACTGGCTCTCTTCTCCTTCATCCCCCATCAAACCTAAATCGGGCCCTGTTCATGCTGTGAGCCCCTTCCTCCGGTGCTCAGGTTGTACATATGTACAAATAAAGCCATATTCAGTCAAACCTTGGTTTTCGAACGGCTTAGTTCTCGAACCTTTTGGCTCCCGAATGCTGCCAACCCAGAAGGGACTGTTCCGGTTTGTGAACTATTTTTGAAAGCCGAACATCTGACGGGGCTTCCTGCAGCCGACTGGAAGCCACACTTTGGTTTCGGAACATTTTGGAAGTCCAATGGACTCCCGGAACGGATTCCGTTCGACTTTGCTACCAAGGAGCAAATTCCTTGCTACCAAATTTGCTGCCAAGGAGTGTGGTGGAGTCTCCTTCTTTGGAGGTCTTGAAGCGGAGGCTTGACAGCCATCTGTCAGGAATGCTTTGATGGTGTTTCCTGCTTGGCAGGGGGTTGGACTGGATGGCCCTTGGGGTCTCTTCCAACTCTAGGATTCTAGGATTCCCAGGTACAAGTGTATCCTAAAGACGCCGCCGTATTCATTCCAAGGAAACCAAACTTGGGGAAAGTACCTGAGTTAAACCCTGGAGTTTCTCACTGCTCAAAGACTGGGGTAACCCCATTTCAACCCCTGATGAAAATTGGGACGTGTCTCTTTTGGTGCCGAGAGAGTCAGCGTGTGACACCTCCCCAGTCTCACCCCGTTTTTTGACACAAAGGTTATTGCCGCAAACAGCCAGCAGGGGGCATTTCAGCCCACAGTTTCCCCCGTTCCAGACTCTCCGGATCTGAACTGCTGCTGCCCACACCAGGGCTAGATTTAGGTTTGATGAGGCCCTGAGCTACTGAAGGTAAGGGGGCCCTTTATATGTCCAGCTGTCCTTTGTCAACAACAAATTGTCGCTATTTTGGTGTTGAATATATGCCATATGGTAATTTATGGACCTCATAAGGTATCTCAAGCCATTTGCACATGTTGCCATATAACCAGTCCATGCAGAATGTAGGCACCCTATATATAGAAAGGAGCAAACCAGTGATATTTGAGGGAGCAGGCTAGCAGGCGGGACCCATGACTTACATCAAAGGAGCCTACACAACACAAAACACTGTGGCTGTATGTAGGTTTTATTTGTTTTTTGTTACGTATTGAAGTTCTCACCCTAGGCCACTAGGGGTGTTGTGTATATAGTTTCACTCTGCCCACCGTGACTGCAGTTCTCACTCAGGTCCACAACATGCAAATGAAGGATTGAGAGTGCCGTTCACGGATTGGGTAGCTAGAGAGAGTTGTTACTGTTGCATGTTACTGAGTACTATATACCGTATTTTTCGCTCCATAAGACGCACTTTTTTCCTCCTAAAAAGTAAGGGGAAATATCTGTGCGTCTTATGGAGCGAATGGTGGTCCCTGGAGCTGAATTGCCCAGGGGCCAAAAGAGGATCATGCTTTTTATTTTACAAAGAGAAAAGGGGGTGTTGAAAGGACCCCGCTCAGCAGCTGATCAGCAAGAGATCGGGAGAGAGATAAGAGTCCCCGGCTCCCTTTCAGCCCCGCCCTCCATTTGTTGAATGTGCTGCAGAGGGAGGTTGTTTGTTTCCCCAGCGACATGTGACTGGCTGATTAGATTATCTGTCTGGAAACTGTAGAAAAGGCTCCCTTTCCTTTAGAAGCTGCAGAAATGTGAGTTGAACCCCATAAAAATGGGGCTTTTCCTCTTTGCTTTTCCCCCTTTGCAAAAAAAGCTGCAAAACTTTTAGCTGATCCTCAAAAAACAGGGCTTTTTCCCTTTGCAAAAAAGCTGCAAAACTTTTAGCTGATCCTCAAAAAAAACCAGGGCTTTTAGAGGAGGAAAACGAGAAAAAACCCGAGGTGCGCCCTATGGTCCGGTGCGCCCTATGGAGCGAAAAATACGGTAAGCAGGCTGGCTGAGCCCTTCAGCCCAGTTCTGTTCCAGCCTGAAATTAAAGAGAGCTGCTCGGAGAATCACCGTTTCGTCTGCTACGTCCACCCACTATTTAATATTTTTCATCTTATTATTTTGGAAATGTACAACCAGGTTTTTTTCCCCCTTTAAATTTTTGGAGGCTTCCAAGAGAGTGGGGCCCTAAGCTTATTTAGCTTATTTAGCTTATACGTAAATCCTGCACTGGCCCACGTGCCCTGATTGCCCTCCCCGTCGCCCACCTCTCGAGGGCCTTGTTCCTGTGTTCGGCAGCCTCCGCTTTCTTCTGCATGAGGCACGTAAGCAACTCCAGTCCTCTCTCGGCCGCCCGGCGGAACTCCGCGTCCTGCTGCCGGTAGCGCTGGTGCAGAGAGCCGTAGTCGTCCTTCATGGCCGCGGTCCTGCGGCTCAGCTCCTCCACCTGCTCCCGTAGCAGGCGGTGCTCGGCCTCCAGCTCAGAGACCTGTCCGCTCAGGCCGGCCAGCCTGGAGAAGACCAAAGCAAAGGGCGATTGCAGGACACCGGAAGAACCTGCTGGATGAGGCCAGTGGCCCCTCCAGTCCAGCATCCGGTTCTCACAGGTGGAAACCAGATGCCCATTATGGGAAACCCGCAAGCAGGATTCGAACCATAGCTGTCAAGTATCCCGTATTGGCCGGGATTCCCCCGTTTTTAAACGCGTTTCCCGCTGCTCCCCCGGATTACTCAAAAACCCGGATATTCCCGGGTTGTCCAAGGACTCCCTTCCTTCCCCGTCTCCCCCGTTCTTTGCCTGCTGTCACTAAGAGCCAGACTAGCTGCAGACAGGCAGCAGCCAGAGGAGGGGTGAGGAGAGACTGGTTGCGAAGGCCCCCCCTATCTGTTTAAGCGGGGCTTGTGGGCGGCGAGGAGCCGCGGCCGCCGCCATCAGCTTCCGACGACACGCCCTATTCTCTCTCTCCCCCCGCCCCACAAGTTGCCTTAAGGCCCGTTCCAGAACTTGAGCCCCGCCCCTTCCCTCTTGCCCGCCCGCTTCCGAGTGGCGCCGCCGATTGTGTACACACAGCCACGGAGACCAGTGAGAGCCCGGAGACGTCAGGCTCCGCGCCGACGCGTCGGACCAATGGGCGAGCCCGGTCGCCAGACGCCGCCAAGCTTGTGCGGGGGAGAGAGAGCGACGATAGCGAACCTGACAGAGGCGACCGTTGGGGCTGCTGTGGGAGAGGCGAGGCGAGGCGGGCCGGCCGGCCGGGTTGTATAGCGACCCGGAGGCGGCGGCGGGCGGCTGAGGCCCAAAGCAGCTTGATCTAGGGAAGAGCGCGGACGCCGCGTTCTAGCTGCTCCGCCCACTTTTGCTTCTGGCTCCGCCCACCACTGCCACGTGACTGTCATAGGTGAGGCTGCTGATCCCTTATTGTCAAATCCGGAAGTTGACAGCTATGACTCGAACACAAGACCCCTCTCCCCTCCTGTGGTTTCCAGCAACTGAGATTCAGAAGCACTGCTGCCGTCAACTGTGAAGGAAGGCAGAGGTTGTTGTTTTTTTAGCAGGAATTTGGAGGGGAGACTGAGTCTCCTTACCTTTTCAAAATTAAATCATTGCTGTGTTTTGTCTGGGTGAACCATGACTGAACCAAAAATCCACCTATACCTGTAATCAATAAAGTTTTGGCCATTTCTAATCCTGATCATTGCCTGCTTGACTTTATTAATCACTCCTTACATTTAGCCACTGCCCCCCGGGGGGGGGGGGTTGGCACTGCGCTGGGGCCCACGATAAACAAACAAACAAACAAACAAAATTAGTGGGGAGCTCCCCCCACCTCCCCCCCCCAGAACAAAACACTGTGCGAAGAGTAAAGCATAGCCATTATGGCTAGAAGACATTGGTACCCCCTCCTCCTCTAATCCACCAATACAGTTTGGTGGCCCTCGCTGCCTCCTGTGGCAGGGAGTTCCACAGTTTAACTATGCGCTGCATGAAGAAGGACTTTCTTTTATGTGTCCTGAATCTTTGAACAACCCCCGGAGGGCACCAAGTTGGATTGGTAACACGCTTGATGCAGCACAAGTTAAGCTCCCTGACACAAGACTGATCTCAAGCCGCCTGCTAGGGTAACTTGCGTCGGAGCCAACTTCTGTCTATCTATATATCTATTACAGTTTATTTAAGATCCCCCCCCCGAACTATGATACACAGAATTAATTATCACCTCCTTCCCAAAAGATAGGCACTTCTCCTCCATCACCTCTGTGGCTTCTCTGTCTCTCCTTGTCCTGCTGCATTTTATTCTTAACAACCCTTTAAAAGGTAAAGGGACCCCTGACCGTTAGGTCCGGTCGCGGACGACTCTGGGGTTGCAGCGCTCATCTCGCGTTACTGGCCGAGGGAGCCGGCGTACAGCTTCCGGGTCATGTGGCCAGCATGACTAAGCCACTTCTGGCGAACCAGAGCAGCGCACGGAAACGCCGTTTACCTTCCCGCCGGAGCGGTACCTATTTATCTACTTGCACTTTGACGTGCTTTCGAACTGCTAGGTTGGCAGGAGCAGGGACCGAACAACGGGAGCTCACCCCATCGCAGGGGATTCGAACCGCCGACCTTCTGATCAGCAAGCCCTAGGCTCTGTGGTTTAACCCACAGCGCCACCCGCGTCCCAACAACCCTTTAAACTACACTAAATATCTGAATTATTTTCCGCTGCTATTCAGAATTCAAATTGTATGGATCTCACCCACCCCAATAAAATAAAATATTTCAGGGGGGCAGGCCCCCCAAAGTTGATGGGCAATGCCATTCAAATGGTCTGTGTGCGCCACATCTTGTGAGCAATTATACAGGGTGGGGCTTACCTCCCCCCCCCAAATATTTATTTCAAGTTGCCACCCCTGGTAAATCGCGGTCATCACCCCGCCTTGTATACCTAGCTCTTAAAGGATTGTGTCCGCCCTAGACCTGAAGGGTAGAACTTCTCCCCCCGATGCCCCCACTGAAAAAAGAGAGGATTGAGAAGAAGCGTTGCGCTATAGAAGCAGCCGGACGAAACTTTTCAAAAAGAATGGGGAAATTATATGACATATATAGACAAGATGTGTATAGTAGACTAATATGGAATTAAACCTCATATCGGGAAGAGAAATTCAGTAAATGGAAATAGAACGGAAAGGTAATTAGTGGATGTTTGGAAAAAGGAAACAATATATGTATATTTTGTGAACATTAGATGTATAAGCTTGAGAGATTAGTTAATTTATTATGGAAATGGGACAAGAATGTGAAATTTAAGGATCGAATTAAAGAAGACAGAATATGGAAGATTGGAAGTCGATATTAGTTATAGAATATAAGTTATTTTATGTAATTACCAGATGTAATTATATGTAATTATATGTGTATACTAAAATCAATAAAAATTATTGGGGGGGGGGGAAGAAGCAGCCGGACGGAGGGACATTACCTGCCCCTCTGCTCCTCCAGTTCGGCATCTTTCGCTTTGAGATGCAAGTTCCATTCATAGATGCTGTAGGCGAGCTGAAAAAGAAGAGAGGGGATGCCCTGCTCAGTTGGTCTGCCAGCTTATCCTTCAATGAAAGACTGGATCATGCCTTGGAGCAGGGCGCACCAGCCCTGTCTTATCCATAGGGGCTACTGACGCGGCATGCCAGGGCGCCGCCCCCCCAGGGGTGCCCCCGCGAGCCCACCGGCATACCGTGCACCCCCTCCCCTCCCCGACCCCGACCCCACGGGCAGGCAGGAGGACAGGCGCTCACACGCCGCTGCCGCCCATGCCACTCCCGGGCGGGCTGCGAGCCGGCCGGCCGTCCTCGCCTCCCATCCCGCGTGGGGAGCCCCCCAGCTGGAGCACTGGAAGGTCGCGCAGAGCCCCGTGCCGCTCCAGCGCCACGCCCCTCATCCCCTGCTTGCCCACCCCCCCTCTCGAGGGGCGGCCAGTGCGGGAGGGAGGTGGCCCCAGAGGCGGAGAAGCAGCACGTCGGGGGGCGCCGGAGGGATCGCTGCGCCACGGCGGCCGATCTGCCTAAGACGGCCCTGGGGGTCAGCAAACTTTTTCAGCAGGGGGCCGGTCTACTGTCCCCCAGACCTTGTGGGGGGGCTGGAGTATATTGGGGGGGGAATGGAACGAATTCCTATGCCCCCACAAATAACGCAGAGATGCATCTATATATATAAAAAATCCTTCAAGCTGCATGTTTGTTTGTTTTCGCCTTTCTCCGTAACCGCTTGACCGATTGGCTTCAAATTTGGACACAACATGCCTTGGCCATATGGGAAGGATCTTAGGTACCTAGATTGTAAAAATATCACACCTTTCCCAGGTAAATCCATGAATTTGTACAAAAAGCATAGCGCCCTCCAGTGGATGTAAAATGCAGACAAGGAGGGAGGGGGAGCGGAACTTGAGGTCAGCTCAGCCAATAGGCTGCTGGTGGGAGGCGTGGCCAAAACACCCTTCAACTGCTGCCGCAAAGACAACTCCTTGCCTCAGGCTGCGCCATTTGCAATTATACAACAGTAAGCAACAGAGTTTCGGGGTGACCAGGGAGAGTGCGGGGGTGGCGAACAAATCACACCACAGGAGTTCAACAGGAGAAGCTGTGGGGAGGGAGGGAAAAACGGGGAAAATATGGAGAGAAGGCAGGCGGAGGTTCAACAGGAGAAGCTGTGGGGAGGCAGGGAAAAACGGGGGAAATATGGAGAGAAGGCAGGCGGAGGTTCAACAGGAGAAGCTGTGGGGAGGGAGGGAAAACGGGGGAAATATGGAGAGAAGGCAGGCGGAGGTTCAACAGGAGAAGCTGTGGGGAGGCAGGCGAAAACGGAGGAAAACACAGAGAGGAGGCAGGTGGAAGTTCAACAGGAGAAGCTGTGGGGAGGGAGGCGAAAACGGGGGAAATATGGAGAGAAGGCAGGCGGAGGTTCAACAGGAGAAGCTGTGGGGAGGCAGGCGAAAACGGAGGAAAACACAGAGAGGAGGCAGGTGGAAGTTCAACAGGAGAAGCTGTGGGGAGGGAGGCGAAAACGGGGGAAATATGGAGAGAAGGCAGGCGGAGGTTCAACAGGAGAAGCTGTGGGGAGGCAGGCGAAAACGGAGGAAAACACAGAGAGGAGGCAGGTGGAAGTTCAACAGGAGAAGCTGTGGGGAGGGAGGCGAAAACGGGGGAAATATGGAGAGAAGGCAGGCGGAGGTTCAACAGGAGAAGCTGTGGGGAGGGAGGCGAAAACGGGAAATACGGACAGGAGGCAGGTGGGAGTTCAACGGGAGAAGCTGTGGGGAGGGAGGCGAAAACGGGAAATACGGACAGGAGGCAGGTGGGAGTTCAACGGGAGAAGCTGTGGGGAGGGAGGCAAAAACGGGAAATACGGACAGGAGGCAGGTGGAAGTTCAACATGAGAAGCTGTGGGGAGGGAGGCGAAAACGGGGGAAATATGGAGAGAAGGCAGGCGGAGGTTCAACAGGAGAAGCTGTGGGGAGGGAGGCGAAAACGGGAAATACGGACAGGAGGCAGGTGGGAGTTCAACGGGAGAAGCTGTGGGGAGGCATGCGCTTTCTCTTTTACATCTTCCTTTTCCATTTCACAAAATGAGCCACAGCAATACGTGACCGGGTCAGCTAGTTTTAAATAAAAACAAACATTCTACTCATGAAAGAACACTCTGATTCCCAGACCATCCATGGGTCGGATTTAGAAGGTGATTTAGAAGAGAATTTAGAGGCCCCTGGCAATGGGGCAATGGATTCAAACTACAAGAAAGAAGATTCCACCTAAACATTAGGAAGAACTTCCTGACAGTGAGAGCTGTTGGACAGTGGAATTTGCTGCCAAGGAGTGTGGTGGAGTCTCCTTCTTTGGAGGTCTTGAAGCGGAGGCTTGACAGCCATCTGTCAGGAATGCTTTGGATGGTGTTTCCTGCTTGGCAGGGGGTTGGACTGGATGGCCCTTGGGGTCTCTTCCAACTCTAGGATTCTGTGATTCTATGATTCTATGATTCTGTGATTGGGCCGGATCCAGCCCCTGGGCCTTAGTTTGCCTACCCATGCCTTGGAGGGAAGACGTCCTGGAAAAGGTGAAGGCATTGGGGCAAACAAGAAGCTGGAATGGGTGGTGGCAGGGCCGGATTTAGGTTTGATGAGGGCCCTAAACCAGGCATCCCCAAACTCGGCCCTCCAGGTGTCCTGTTAGCTAGGGATGATGGGATTTGTAGTCCCAAAACGTCTGGATGGAGATGCCTGCCCTAAGCTCCTGAAGGTAATGGGGCCCTTTATATGTCCAGCTGTCCTTTGTCAACAACAAATTGCCGCTGTTTTTTTGTGTTGAATATATGCTATATGGTAATTTATGGACCTAACAGGTATCTCAAGCCATTTGCACATGTTGCCATGCAACCAGTCCATGCAGAATGTAGGCACCCTATATATAGAAAGGAGCAAACCAGTGATATTTTAGGGAGCAGGGGGCCCATGACTTACATCATAGGAGCCTACACAACACAAAACACTGTTGCTGTATGTAGGTTTTATTTTATTTGTTTTTTATCTTATATTTTGGAAATGTACATCCAGGTTTTTTTTTCCTTAATTTTTTGGGGGCCCCCAAGAGAGAGGGGCCCTAAGCTAGAGCTTGTTTAACTTATACGTAAATCTGGCACTGGGTGATGGACCTTATTTTTGGTCCGTCGACATTTAAACATCTGTTTATTCCTGAGGCTGCTGCTAATGTTGTTCTTTAAGTTCAAGCAAAAATTCTCTATCCTAAAACACATTACGATTTTGCACATCTTCTGACACATTTTGAGCTGAGAAGTGTATCGCAGGATTCGAAGATCTGCACTATGCAAAGGGTAATTGCCTCATCAAGGATGTGCTCTGGACCAGGGTGGATAAAAATCATTGTTTTAAAAAAAAATAAAATAAAAATAAAAATAAAAAATCTATTTTTTTATTTAAATCAGATTTTTTTATTTAAATTGGATTTTTAAAATAAAATGCTTTGGAGGAAAAATCTTTCTAAAGATAGTTTTCTATTTAAGTTACATTATAGTCCAAAGGCTATTCATCAGGAAATAAGGATTTGTTTTAAGTTTTTCATGTGTGCTAAAACTCAGTCTAAGTTTTTTTTTTTTTAAATCATTTAACCACATCAGTTAACAAACATGGATACATATGCTATAATGTTATTGTTTTAGTTAAATAAATTGTTTAAATTGTTATTAAATGATTATTTTTCTCCTTCCAATAAAGTACAGCAGAAAAGTTGTCCAAATATAAACAGTTAACTTATTAAACCTCACAATAATTTCATAATTATCTGTCCATGTATTTTTTTATTTTTAATAAACTTTATTATTTAAAAAAACATTCAGACATCTAACAAACACAGCAACATTAAAAATAAAATACATTAAGACATAACAAAACGAAAGAAGAAAAAGAAGAGGAAGAAGAAGAAAGAGTAGTAGTTGAAGAAGAATAAAGATATTTACAGTATTACTAAGAAAACATTCCAATACAAAAATCAATAACAAAGTTTATGTCTATGTATTTCTAAGTGTATAACCAAATCAATAATTTTTGATATAACTGTAAAAACTACTCTGAAAATTTATTATTCCAAAAATGAAACCTTCATCTGGTTGTAAATATTAAGATTATACTAGCAAGAATGAGTCTTTCTGGGGGGGGGAGAATTAAATCAAGTCTTACCGACTTGATTAAATTGATTTGATTTAAATGAGATCCACCCCACTCTGGACCAATGAATAATTCTGCTTAGCCCTTTCTGTCCCATTTCCCTGGCCTCTCCTGTTCCTTGGACGTGGGAGAGGTGTGTCGCCCAGATCCGAAGGCCCAATCCTGTGTCCGCTTACCTCCCCATTGATGCTTTCCAGCTCCGCCAGATGTCTCTCATGAATCCCCTTCAGGCTCTCCGTCGTTTCTGCAGAGCCCAAGACTGCACCCAAGAAACAGTCAGGGGTCTCCTGGATGGGTCTGCAAAAACACAAGCAAATTCAGGTGAGGAAATCAGAGTAGCCGCCGGTCACCAATAGCCCTCTGGGAATCCGTCCTATCCCCTTTAAAAGGCATCCAGGGTGGTTGCCATCACTGCCTCCTGTGGCAGGGAATTCCACAATTTAACCACGCACCGCATGAAGAAGCCCGCAAGCAGGGCTGGAAGCAACAAACCATCCCCATCAGGGTGGATTTGATTTAAATCAAACTGATTTGAATCACGATTTAAACCACGATTTAAATTGGATTTTTTTAAATTTAAATCGGATTTTTTTTTATTTAAATCCACCCTGAGCTTTACTGACTAGTGATTTAAATTGTGATTTAAATCAATTTGATTTAAATCAAATCCACCCTGATCGCCATCATATTCCCTGGCAACTGGTACTCAGAGGCATGTTTAAATCGTGATTTAAATCAGTTTGATTTACCGGTAAATCAAATCCACCCTGATCCCCATCATATTCCCTGGCAACTGGTACTCAGAGGCATGTTGAAATCGTGATTTAAATCAGTTTGATTTACCGGTAAATCAAATCCACCCTGATCCCCATCATATTCCCTGGCAACTGGTACTCAGAGGCATGTTGAAATCGTGATTTAAATCAGTTTGATTTACCGGTAAATCAAATCCACCCTGATCCCCATCATATTCCCTGGCAACTGGTACTCAGAGGCATGTTGAAATCGTGATTTAAATCAGTTTGATTTACCGGTAAATCAAATCCACCCTGATCGCCATCATATTCCCTGGCAACTGGTACTCAGAGGCATGTTGAAATCGTGATTTAAATCAGTTTGATTTACCGGTAAATCAAATCCACCCTGATCGCCATCATATTCCCTGGCAACTGGTACTCAGAGGCATGTTGAAATCGTGATTTAAATCAGTTTGATTTACCGGTAAATCAAATCCACCCTGATCCCCATCATATTCCCTGGCAACTGGTACTCAGAGGCATGTTGAAATCGTGATTTAAATCAGTTTGATTTACCGGTAAATCAAATCCACCCTGATCGCCATCATATTCCCTGGCAACTGGTACTCAGAGGCATGTTGAAATCGTGATTTAAATCAGTTTGATTTACCGGTAAATCAAATCCACCCTGATCGCCATCATATTCCCTGGCAACTGGTACTCAGAGGCATGTTGCCTTAAAAAACAGAGGCTTTGTTTGGATAGCAAGGCTAGCAGGCCCGCACTCCACGAATTAATCTGTGCAACCACACTCTGTGTGAACCCCACAGTTCCTGCAGTCATGGAAATTAATATTGGGCATGGAAAATCAACTTCTGGAGAATGCCTTCTTGTGTCTAATTCAAAGCCGCTAACCAGTGAATTCCGTGCATCCGCTACGTGCCGTTTGAAGACAAGGCTTCCCTTTGTCTGTGCAAAATCTGTTGCCAATCAATTTAATTGACTCAGTTCCAGCGTTGTAAAAGCTCTCCGCACACACACACACGCACACACACACACACACACAGGGTGTGGGTGTCCTGGGTGAACCAAAAAACTCGGACACTCAGATTTCCTTTGAAAAAGGGAAAGTTTCTAGCCTGGTTAGACCAGAGATAGGAGGAAAATGTACAAGCACTATACTTCTTCTGTGTGAGAGTGGTTGGACACTGTGAGGCAAGGATGCTGAACTAGATGGGCCACTGGCCAGATAAGGAAAACTCTTCTTATAATTTAATTTAATATAATAATAATAATTTATTATTTATACCTCGCCCATCTAGCTGAGTTTCCCCAGCATAGCTGTCAACTCCTCCCCCCCCCCCTTTTAAGGGAAATTGCCTTATTCCAAATAGGATTCCTCAGTGAGACAGTGAGAGCTGTTCGGCAGTGGAATTTGCTGCCAAGGAGTGTGGTGGAGTCTCCTTCTTTGGAGGTCTTTAAGCGGAGGCTTGACAGCCATCTGTCAGGAATGCTTTGATGGTGTTTCCTGCTTGGCAGGGGGTTGGACTGGATGGCCCTTGGGGTCTCTTCCAACTCTAGGATTCTATGATTCTAGGATTCCTCGCAAGAAAAGGGAAAAGTTGGCAACTATGTTCCCCAGCCACTCTGGGAGGCTCCGAACCAAATATTAAAAGCACAATAAAACATCAAACATACCATCTGAGGACTATTTAATTGCTCATCTTCCAACATTGTGTATGCCATCAAATGCCAACAGTGCCCTTCAGCTCTCTATATTGGACAAACAGGCCAAACCCTACGCCAAAGGATAAATGGACATAAATCTGATATCAGGAATCACAAGACAGAGAAACCAGTAGGAGAACACTTCAATCTCCCAGGACATTCTATACATCTCAAAGTAGCTGTCTTAATACAAAGGAATTTCAGAAATAGACTGGAAAGAGAAGTTGCTGAATTGCAACTCATTACCAAACTCAAAACCACGGAGAGACCTGGTCTGAACAAAGACATTGGATTCTTATCTCATTATACATGACAAAGCTATTTTTAGCCATCTCACCCCTTGCTTTTTCCTGTAAGACCAATTGCAGTCATTAACAGTCATCAACAGGTTTTCCACACCCATCAGCCAATCCCCCATTCCCACCACCCTTCTGCTAGGTGGGCAGGAGCAGGGACCGCTTCTGGCAAACCACAGAGCCTAGGGCTTGCCGATCAGAAGGTCGGCGTTCAAATCCCCGACGGGGTGAGCTCCCGTTGCTCGGTCCCTGCTCCTGCCAACCTAGCAGTTTGAAAGCACGTCAAGTGCAAGTAGATAAATAGGTACCACTCCAGCGGGAAGGTAAACGGCGTTTCCGTGCACTGCTCTGGTTCGCCAGAAGCGGCTTAGTCATGCTGGCCACATGACCCGGAAGCTGTACGCGAGATGAGCGCCCAACCCCAGAGTCGTCCGACTGGACCTAACGGTCAGGGATCCCTTTACCTTCTCTTGAGAGTCCCATGGACTGCAAAAAAGATCAAACTTATCCATCCTTAAAGAAATCAGCCCTGAGTGCTCACTGGAAGGACAGATCCTGAAGTTGAGGCTCCAGTACTTTGGCCACCTCATGAGAAGAGAAGACTCCCTGGAAAAGACCCTGATGTTGGGAAAGATGGAGGGCACAAGGAGAAGGGGACGACAGAGGACGAGATGGTTGGACAGTGTTCTTGCTACTAACATGAGTTTGGCCAAACTGCGGGAGGCAGTGGAAACAGCCTGGCGTGCTCTGGTCCATGGGGTCACGAAGAGTCGGACACAACTGAACGACTGAACAACAACGAAATCTGCAGCCAGCAGAATTTGAACGCGCACCCTCCCAAGGCGACCCTGGTACTGCCAAGGTCCCTGACTCAGCACAGTTTCATCCAAGAGTGCCCTTTATTTAACTTCTGCCCAGGAGGGAGGCAGAGCTGAATTAGCCTTGCAAGATCTCTGCTAAAGGGGAAAAAGTTCCCATTGTAAACATGCCAAGGCACGGCCGCTGCTATTCTGAGTTACTTTGCGGCGCCGAGACAAGTTGCCTGTGTGTTTACTTCCACAACCGAGTAAAATTCCTGCACAGTCATCATGAGGGGGGAAGGAGAAAAAGCCTGTGAGCCGGACAACCATCACCCAGTGCAGGTGTCTGGAAGGCTTACACAGGAAGCAAGAAAAAAGAAAATTCTCGCTTCAACAAAAACAGCGCAGAACAGCAACAGGACTGCCCGGTGGCTAAACTACATATTGACAGGAGCACCTTAGAGACCAACTAAGTTTGTTAATGGTATGAGCTTTCGTGTACCAATAACAAACTTAGAGAAAGGGGAACAGTTTACATTCAAAGCCATGATTCTAGCAGGAAAGGCAACAATAGCGCTGGGGTGGAAGGATAGAAAAAAATGGACAGAAGAGGTCTGGTCTAACTATCTTTTTGATTTTATCCAATCGGATATCATTGCAGTCACGAAACAGGAAACGTCATGGAAGGTCAAGGCGACGATGATCAAGACCAGATGGAAGCTCTATTTTCAATGGATAATAACAACCGGGAAAAAAGACATTCAGTGGAAATTAATGACTCTATGCCCGTGGCTGAGGTCTACTGTTTGAACCCTTGCAATGGACCATGGGTGGGGAGGGGGGTGGGAAGGGAAAAAGGAAAAAAACTGTACGGGAAATTCAATACTTGACAGAGATTATACAATGTATGTAAAAATTCTCGTACAATAAACAATTATTTAAAAAAAAACAAAAAAAAAACAAAAAAAAAACAAACTTAGTTGGTCTCTACAGGGGCGTAGCAAGGTAAATTGGTACCCGGGGGTTGTCCCCCCCCCCAGGCGTAGGAAGGTTAGATGGTACCCGGTGCGGAAAATTTCTTGTCAACCCCCCCCCATTGATTCCCCCCCTGCAAAAATGGTTTTACGTTATTTCATATTTTCTTACAAAGGAATAATAACAAGTAATAATAATAATAAACTTTTATTTATATCCCGCCCTCCCCGGCCGAAGTCGGGCTCAGGGTGGCTAACATCAGATACATAACATTGGTATAAAATCAAACAATAATTAAATTACCTCCTAAAAACATCTCAAAATCAAATTAAAGTCTAATTAGATGGCTTTCCACAGGGTTAGGGTTGGGAACAGTAAGTGCTCCACTGAACTGAAATTTCAGCCTTCACGACATAGGAAAACAGCCAAGTGAACAGCTATTTTGGTGGAGGAGGGTCAAGATATTAACCGATATGCATGAAATTTCATATATACCATATTTTTCAGTCCACAAGGCACTCCGGACCACAAGACGCACCTGTTTTTTAAAGGGGAAAAACCAGGAAAAAATATTTTCCTGGTTTTCCTCCTCTAAAAGGCAGGGAGGGGAGCGCTGGAGAGGGAGCCCCTTCTCCCTTCACAACGGCTCATCCCCTCTTGCTTTAAAGGGACATGCTCCGTTTCTTCCCCCCCTCTCCATGTCCCTTTAAAACAATCGGGGATGAGCCTGCTTTTGGCATCGCCGTGCAGGGCGCAGGATGGTGGGAGAAAGCAGCAGCATCCCCGCTGTTTTCTCCACCACTCTGCACCTTGCACCGATCCCAAAAGCCTGCTTTTTGGATCGGCAGGCAGCGCGTGGGGTGGTGGAGGAAATCCTCCACCAACCTCCCTGCCGCCCACCAATCCCAAAAGCAGGCATCGCAGCTGCCTCCCCCCACCTCCCGCCGAACATGGCGGGGGGTGGGGGGAGGCAGCGAGATGTTGCTGGATCATGCCCAGCACCTCCGTTCGCCGAAAGAAGCTACTTTCTTCAAACGGAGGTACTGGCACCATCCAGCAACATCGCAGCTGCCTCCCCCCCCCTCCTGCCAAACGCGGCGGGGGATGGGGGGAGGCCGCGGGAGCGAAGCCTTCGCCCCATAAGGCGCACAGGGGTTTTCCCTTCCTTTTTAGGAGGGGAAAAGTGCGTATTGTGTAGCGTAAAATACGGTAGCTATATAATCCCTAGTATAGTAAGATAAGACCTTCGGAGTAGGCATTTTCAAAAAAAAGTTTTTTATGAACCGCCCTAGTAGGGCAGTAATTGTTCCTTGATAATCTGTCACCCCCTCCATTATGGAACCTGGGGCAGACCACCCACCTACGCCCCCCCTTGCTACGCCCCTGGGTCTCTAAGGTGCTACTGGAAGGAATTTTTAAATTTTTTATTTTGTTTCGACTACGGCAGACCAACACGGCCACCTACCTGTAACTAGACCTATGGAAGGCACCACATGGAGCCGCGTGAAATGGAAGTCGATCAACCTCACCAAGAAACTTGCACAGGTAAAGACTGACATCTTCCTTCTGACCAAATGCAAGAACCTGGACATTATACCTAAAGGTCTGTGTTGTATGTAAGGCAACCCAGGTATGTGACCTCATATGGCAGGTGTGTGTATATGCCTCAAAGATTTATGTTATGACCTTGGTTTTAATATGTGTGTTTATTATTGTAATTTTGACTCTTCCTTAACTTCAGTGTAAGAAGGAGATGTGATGTATGTGTCTTTGTATGTGTCTTTAAGTGTGGAATCTCATTGTGTACACCTGAATCCTATTAGCTGGGATACAGGTATTTTAGTTGTAATCTGTTCCCCTCCCATTCATTCATTTAGTTGTTTTCCTCCCTCCTCGGGAGGGATGTCGTCGCTGTGTATGATTCTTTAATAAACAATGGCTGCAGTTTAGTAAGGACTGTTTTGGCAGCGTTGTTTCCTCATTGCCGAGGTCCAGGGTTTTCTCAGAGACATCACAGGGTCTTAGAATTAAGAGCCCTCTACAATCCACTTATCCGACTGAATATGCAAGGAAACTATGCCACACTTTCTCCAAGAATATGCTCAAACATCTGTACTCTAAACAGAGGCTAATAAAGGAGGAACTCTCTGCAGTGGACAACTCTATTGGGAATCACCCAGCTTGGCAAGAGTTCCGCAAGGAAAAACAAACCATTTACCACTCTCAACTGGAGTTACGGTACTGAAAAAACAGGGGGAAAAGGTATCTGAAGAAATGTGCATGCACATGAAAGCTGATACCAATAACAAACTTAGTTGGTCTCTAAGGTGCTACCGGAAGGAATTTTTTTTTAAAAAATTATTTTGTTTCGGCATACGGCAGACCAACACGGCTACCTACCTGTAACTACATATTGACACAAAGACAGAGGGAGAGCTGAGGTTTTGATACCTGGGAGGGAATCCTCGCAAGTTATCCAGAGATTTAGCTTGCAGCTTTGCAGTGAAGTTTTCCAGGTTGGATTTTTCCAAGAGCTTGTTATCTGCAAGAAAATAAAGAAGATGGATGCTATGAAAGGGAAGACCAAAATAATAAGATCCCTAGAGAATTCATGGCAACACATCTGCCACTGGCAGCGATGCGGGACGGAAGACTTTCCCATCGTATTTTCTTCTGCCAGAAATATTCTACTTTTAGAAATGCATTGTTTCCAGTGCTGGGTTTACGCATAAGCTAAACAAGCTATCACTTAGGGCCCTGCTATCTTGGGGACCCCAAAAAAATTTAAACGAAAAAAAAACACTGCATGTACAATTTCCAAAATATAAGATAAAAAACAAATAAAATAAAACCTACATACAGCAACAGTGTTTTGTGTTGTGTAGGCTCCTGTGATGTAAGTAATGGGCCCCACCTGCTAAATAAAGGGCCCCATCACCTTCAGTAGCTGTAAGGACGTTCAGTGGTTGCTCATGAGAAATCAGCCGAACGCAGAACTTCTAAAAACTAAGTTCTTTATTGTGCAGATATTTACAGTGGAGCAAAAGTTCAAACGTCCATCTCATCCCTCTGCAGAGTCCGGGAATGAACCCTTCCGGTTCTTTGTCCAGCAAAAGAGGCGCGGGATCCTGAACCCCCGCCTCCCCCTTCCACGTCTTTCCTGTCTGCGAACTCGGGGCGCGGGAAACTGTCCCTGTTCCCCGCTTCCCCCTTGGTGCTCAGGCTCTGCGATCCCTTCACAGCCCCTGCGCCGACTTCCTGCCTCCAACTCCCCCTCCCCACTGGAGGAATGGTCGCTTCCTGCTGAGGAGGGGGATGACGAACTGGTGAACAAAGGGGGTGGTTCCCTGTACTGCAAGCTCTCCCGGGATGCTACCTGTCGTGGGGAGGGGGACAAAAGGGGGTGGTTCCCTGTACTGCAAGCTCTCCCGGGATGCTACCTGTCGTGGGGAGGGGGATTTCCTGACAGTAGCTTAGGGCTTCATCAAACCTAAATCCGTCCCTGATTGCTTCATAAATTAACAGGTTGCATGGTGAATAGAACACAGGTCAAAGAGAGCAATCAAATCTAAATCAAATTGATGATTAACTTTTTCCAGGTGCCTATTTCTAGGAAGCAAATATAATTGTGTGCACAGCTCTTCAGGCTTTGCAAAATTTGTGCGTTAACAGTTTTCAATCCCCCCCCCCAAATCTAATATAGGAAAACACTTAAAGTAGCTGCAAGAATTCTAATTTTTAAAAGCCAAGTAAAAATTTGAATTTGTTCAAACATAACACTGAAACCCCACCAAAGCTGCAATCCTATATCCATTTACCAGCACGTAAGCTGATTTAACTGAATGGAACTTACCCCTGAGGAGACATACTGTATATACTTGAGAATAAGCCTAGTTTTTCAGCACATTCCCCAGGCAGCTTGTTCCATTCCTGAACTGCTCACATAAATGCAAACTTTAGACCCCAGAAGGCAGAAAGCCTATCAGTTAAGGAAGTATTAAAACCCCACAGGTGCTCACTTTCCCTGGCTCCTGCTTAAACAGGACAGGATCCCAGCCTTCTCTGTATAACACAAGGGAACATTGCGCTGTGGGTTAAACCACAGAGCCCTAGGGCTTGCCGATCAGAAGAATGGCGGTTCGAATCCCCGCGACGGGGTGAGCTCCACAGCGGCAAAGGAGGAAGAGGAAGGAGCAGCCCAAAGGGCTGCTTTTGGGCTGCTCGTTCCTCCTCCTCCTCCTCCACAGCGGCAAAGGTGAACCGGCTTATACTCGAGTCAATAAGCTTTCCCAGGTTTTTGTAGGAAAATTAGGTGCCTCGGCTTATATTCAGGTCGGCTTATACTCAAGGATATACGGTATTTGCAAGTGAGGTTTATTGATCGCCCTTACCGACACCCGCAATCTAATATTTTAGTGCAACTCCTTTTCCAAATGGGAAACTTTTTACACCACTGTATTTCTAATCAATATACAGAATTATCAAGACATGACTCTTCTTTACTGAAGTCTCATTAACACACTACATCAGATCTATGCTGATTTAGGGCAATAGAAAATTCATATATAGAGAGATATATCTTCATGCCTGTCCATGGAGTTTTCTTGGCAGGGATACTGGAGTGGCTTGCCAGTTCCTTCTCCAGGTGGATCACATTTAGTCTAAACTCTCCGCTATGACCTGTCCATCTTGGGTGGCCCTGCATGGCATAGCTCATAGCTTCCCTGAGTTATTCAAGCCCCTTCGCCACGACAAGGCAGTGAAAACCTAGACAGCATCTTAAAAAGCAGAGACATCACCTTGCCGACAAAGGTCCGTATAGTTAAAGCTATGGTTTTCCCAGTAGTAATGTATGGAAGTGAGAGCTGGACCATAAAGAAGACTGATCGCCGAAGAATTGATGCTTTTGAATTATGGTGCTGGAGGAGACCCATGGACTGCAAGAAGATCAAACTTATCCATCCTTAAAGAAATCAGCCCTGAGTGCTCACTGGAAGGACAGATCCTGAAGCTTGAGGCTCCAGTACTTTGGCCACCTCATGAGAAGAGAAGACTCCCTGGAAAAGACCCTGATGTTGGGAAAGATGGAGGGCACAAGGAGAAGGGGACGACAGAGGACGAGATGGTTGGACAGTGTTCTCGAAGCGACTGGCATGAGTTTGGCCAAACTGCGGGAGGCAGTGGAAGACAGGAGTGCCTGGCGTGCTCTGGTCCATGGGGTCACGAAGAGTCGCGGACACGACTGAACGACAACAAATCTTCATGCCAGTTCAGCTTTTAACAGCCATGGTTGCTCCTAAGTTCTTAGTATCAAAGAATTACAGGTACTGTATATACCCCAAGGGTCCTCTAGTCCAACCCTCTGCAATGCAGGTTCTTATTTCATACAATGCAAAATTACTTACTTTGCCGGCTCAAAGCAAGAGGCTGTTTATTGTTGAACAGGCTAAAACAACAACAACAAACAAACAAACAAACAACAACAACAACAACGGGAGATGTAAGGAGCCAAAACAATGAGCTACGGATGGAATCAAAGCTACAACCCATAATAACTGGAGACAGTATTTCACTTTCCAATTGTGCATTACTACAATTGCCACGACACATGTGCCCTTTTTTCTGCAATAAGGACTTTTTATTCTCCCAGACTTAACAATGGCCATATTTATCTGCTGCCTTTGAAAATTTCTTCCACCAACTTCTCTCCCCTTGCTATTAAAGCTGGTTTTATGCTGCTGCGATTATTCTGTATTCTACGTGGCCTTCCCTCCTGCTGTTGTTTTGTGTAGCTTATAACTGGTTTTATTGTCGGAAAACCTTGGCCTGCATTTTGTCATTTCATAAGCCGTAAAAAGGGCGCAGAGGACGAGGAGGAACACAAAGTCACTCGCTGAATAAAAAAACCTCTCCCCAGTCTTGCAGAGGGCTGAGCGGATCCTGCCGATTCGGACCGGTTGCCATGGTTACGAAACCGCACAGAGCACTGAATGGTGGTACGTAGGACGAATGGGGGAAACTTCCTTGCAGCAAAAAATACGACAAGTGACTTTAGCTGTATCTGGACTAGTGCAAGTTTTAGAGGTGGAAGAAGAATTAGCAGAGGTTGCACAGCCAACTGTCAGGGATCCTTTACCTGCGATTTCTGCATTGCAAAGGGGTTGGGCTAGATGACCTTTGGGGATCCCTTCCCACACTACAGTTCTAGGATTCTAACAACGTTCTTTTGCTGCAGTGCAGACTTGTCTTATTGCAGCATAGAATCATAGAATCCTAGAGTTGGAAAAGACCCCAAGGGCCATCCAGTCCAACCCCCTGCCAAGCAGGAAACACCATCAAAGCATTCCTGACAGATGGCTGTCAAGCCTCCGCTTCAAAGACCTCCAAAGAAGGAGACTCCACCACACTCCTTGGCAGCAAATTCCACTGTCCGAACAGCTCTCACTGTCAGGAAGTTCTTCCTAATGTTTAGGTGGAATCTTCTTTCTTGTAGTTTGAATCCATTGCCCCGTGTCCGCTTCTCTGGAGCAGCAGAAAACAACCTTTCTCCCTCCTCTATATGACATCCTTTGATATATTTGAACATGGCTATCATATCACCCCTTAACCTTCTCTTCTCCAGGCTAAACATACCCAGCTCCCTAAGCCGTTCCTCATAAGGCATCGTTTCCAGGCCTTGGACCATTTTGGTTGCCCTCCTCTGGACACGTTCCAGCTTGTCAGTATCCTTCTTGAACTGTGGTGCCCAGAACTGGACACAGTATTCCAGGTGAGGTCTGACCAGAGCGGAATACAGTGGTACTATTACTTCCCTTGATCTAGATGCTATACTCCTATTGATGCAGCCCAGAATTGCATTGGCTTTTTTAGCTGCTGCATCACACTGTTGACTCATGTCAAGTTTGATCTGAGGCGCACTGGGCACACACCGACGCTGCGCAAAGAAGAAAACCTGCTCTGCCGATTTAACCGCTGTTTGCTGGTAAGCACAGACGGAAACCTGCTGGACTCCATTGTTTTGCTGCAACGTTTTGAGGTTTCCCAGCCCCAAACGCTCAGAGGTAGGGGGCAGATGTATCAATAACAGAGTATACCAACTGGAATCAATGGACGGAAGTAGTGGTTTAAATCGGGATGCAGAAGCTGCTTCTTGACTCCAACTCACGTCAAGCCCCAAATACCTGTGAGAGCAGCTCTTTCCCTACAGACCCTCTCGGCTGTTAAGGAGGCAGTGGCGGCCCCCAACTTGAAAGGCTTTTTAAAAGGTTGGGACAAATTCACGGGCTATCGAAGGCTACTAGGTTATGCTGAGAGGCACTGACAGGGCTCCCAAGGTCACCCAGTGAGCTTCACATCCACAAGTGGGGATTTGAACCCAGGTCTCCCGGGTCTTAGTCTGACACTCTAACCACTAGACCACTGGCTCCTATCCATAGCTGGTCAGGAGCAAATCTTGCTGAGCTCAATGGGACTTTCTGAACTCTCCGGTGCATGCCTACAAGATTGCAACCTCCTTGCACAATCTTTGCAACGTCTTTACGAAAACAGAAACTGAGCAGAGCCGGCTTTTGAAACTGCATCGGTTGCTCCAAGGAACGGCGGCCGTTCCTACTTCCCAGGAGGCTGTACTACATCGTTTCCCTACTGCTCTTTCGAACGTTTCAACACTCTGCAGAAGAGATGCTAAAATGATTTCCCCTTCCGCATTTTGGTGCGTGTGGTCTCACCCCAAAATGGAACCTGAACGTCCGTTTGTCTGCGGCTCGCCAGAATTTGTCATGCCTCCCTGTGGCCATCTGCCTTGGTGGCGCTGCAGCACAGAGCCCCTGGGGGTTCAAATTCCCAGCAATAAAGATCATAGGGTGACCATTCTTGATTAAATTAGTGGAATTCATGAATTTGGCTAAGATGACGGCAGCAATTCGAAATATATCCAAACAAAGATCTAAGGCTGAGTGGAAATATGTGGAAGACTATCTGAAAAAAGAAGGTATAAGAACGGATTTGGTGATTTGCTTAGATTGAGATATATGTGGGGAGATTTATATGAAAATGTGAGCTATTTATTTAGTTATATATATGTTTTTCAATCATTGTATAAGGTATAGCAAGTCTTGTTTCATTATTAAGGGAAGCGATACACAGACAATTGGAAGTCAATTTTTAATTGTTATTTATAATTGTTGCTTTTTTCTGTGTTTTGTTTTTTCAAATATTATTTTTTGTGGATTATAATGTATAGATTATATGTTTCTTAGGGAGTTTGTTTGTTTGTTTGTTTTGTTTCTATTGGTTGATTTGATATGGTTGTATTTTAGAAGTCTGAAATTAAATAAAGCTATTTTAAAATAGAAAAAAAAAAGATCATAGGGTGACCACGGGTCCATCACTCTCTCTTACAAGGTGCTTGCGAAACCCTCATATACTGCACTGAGCTCCTCAGAGAAAGGATGAGGAACATATTGGCATCTGTCTGCCTTGAGAGGCAATGGAGTGTGCCTCTAGGGGTGAAGTCAAACCACAGTGACCTCCCAGGAGATCCTGGGCTGCCTCCCTGATGTGGTCCAAAGAGCAAGACGTTTGGCACCAGCTTGGCTGCAGGAGTTGCTGGAAGGACCACCCAACTGCCTTAGGGACTCCGCTCCAGATTCGTGTAGGGTTTACCTCTTAGCCTTTTCTTCTCCCACTAGGCAGCAGAAGTTTAGGATCAGAGTTTTCCTTCTCCTAGGTGGGCTCTCTTCCCATGTGGACGAGCCCCACCCGCCCCTCACTTCCCTCTACAGCAGGGGTCAGCAAGGTTTGCCTCGCCTGGGCCGGTTCACTCCAGCGGAGATCCCTCCGTGGGCTGGATTGCGTGCACAGCCGCGATTTTGGGCGTGTGCGCAGACACGATTTCCAGGTGCGATTTTCAGCATCTGAGCGTGCGCAGGCGGGATTCCCGGCACCATGGAAGTGAATCCCCGCGCCCAGGGGCGAACGGTGCATCTCGGGTGCCCAGGGCAGCAAACAGGAGGCACCCCCAGGGGCGGGACATCGCCCTGCAGCGCCCTCCTCCCCTCCGCTGCTCCATCCGCCCAGCAGCAGGAAGGGAGAGCGTGCGCAGGCTGGCCGAGCCGAGCCCCGCCTGGCGCCGGCAAAAACCTCGCTCGGCACGGCAGGGCTCGGCTCGCTTGGGCTGCTGGGCGGAAAGAAAGGGAAGGGGAGGGGAGGCGGGCAGCAAGGGGCGTCAGCATGACACCGCCTCGCTGCTGGCCCGCCCCTCCCCTCCGCTGCTGCATCCGCCCAGCAGCACGAAGGGAGAGCGCACGCAGGCTGGCCGAGTGAGGCCGCGCCACCCCGTGGCCCATCCGTGCCCGCCGACGGGGTGGCGTGGGGTGGGGCCAGCCCAAGTGTCACCCCCCTCCCCTGGAACCCGGAGCGGGCCACCCCCTCCAGCCCCTTGCTCTGCTCTGCCCTGCCCACGCCACGTTGCACCAGTTTAGCGCAGTGCACGGACACTCGCCTAGTGGGCGACTCAGTTCGGGGGCGGCTCGTGGGCAGGTTAAATTACCCCCGTGGGCTGTTTGTGGCCCATGGGCCTTAGGTTGCCTACCCCTGCTCTACAGCATGTGCAGAAGCCGCTTTCTTGACCGTTGGACCCACTCTTAGTCTCGTCCGCTCCATCCGCCGGAGCCTGTCTCCGCATGCAGGGGAGGGCCCTCACTTCCTCCATTTCAGGGTATTAGATGACAATCAGGGTCCCTTCCGGCTCTACAGCTCTATGATTCTATGTCCACCACCAGGGGCGTTCCTAGCCCCTTGGCCGCCCGGAGCGGGAAGCCAAGAGGCACCCCTGGGGGCGGGGCATCGTGACGTGTGCGTGCGTCATGACGCCACGCCCCCAGCGCGACGCCACGCCCCCCTTCCCTTTCGGCTTCTTTCAGCGCCGAAAGGGGAGAAAAAAAGGAAGCGAAGCGGCGCGTTTAAGCGCCGGCTTTGCTTCCCTGGACCCTGCCCGCTTTCTCTTTCGGCGGGGAAGGGGGGGGAGCAAAGCGGGCGCTTAAACGCGCCGCTTTGCTTCCTTTTTTTCGCCTCTTTCGGCGCTGGCTGGGCTGCAGAGTCACAGCCCAGCCAGCGCCGAAAGGGGAGAAAAAAGGAAGCAAAGCGGCGCGTTTAAGCGCCGGCTTTGCTTCCCCGCCCGCTTTCTCTTTCAGCGCTAGCTGGGCTGTGACTCTGCAGCCCAGCCAGCGCCGAAAGAAGCCGAAAGGGAAAGGGGGGGGAGCAAAGCCGGCGCTTAAACGCGCCGCTTTGCTTCCTTTTTTCGCCCCTTTCGGCTGCTTCTTTCGCCGTTGGCTGGGCTGCGACTACACAGCCCAGCCAGCGCCGAAAGGGGAGAAAAAAAGGAAATGAAGCGGCGCGTTCAAGCGCTGGCTTCACTTCCCCGCCCGCTTGGCCGCCGTTCGTCCGTCGCCCCAGGAGCACTGTGCGCTGCTGCTCCCATGGCGACGGAGCGAGCAGCGGTGCGTGGGGGTGACAAGCGGCGGCCCCTCCTGCCACTCCCCACGCACCACCGGTCACCCCGGGAGCAGCAGCGCTGCACAGACGGGGTGCTCGCTCGGCCGAGCGAGCACCCCGTCCGTGCAGCGCTGCTGCTCCCGGGGTGACGGAGGGAGCGGCGGCGCGTGGGAGTGGCGGGAGGGGCCGCCGCTTCTCACCCCCACACACCGCTTCTCACCCTATCACTGGGGGCGTACCGCCCCCACCGCCCCTCCCCTACGACGCCCCTGTCCACCACCACAGATTTAAGACCTCCTTTCCCTGGACCATCTTTATTTATCCAACTTGTTCCTCATCCCCGTCGATAGGTCTCAAATCCTCAGTGAGGGACTTGCCCTGCATGTGAAGACAGGCTCCGGCAGATGCGCCAAGATATGAAGCACAGGCCTTTGATCAAAGAATCCTGGGAACTGTATTTCCCAGGGTTCGTTGCGTGAAGTCAGATGCATAGACAGACTCATTTGAAGAGGCCAATGCATGCAAAATGCATTGCCAGCATCTTGAGGAAGGGCTGAGAACGGACCCTGTTTGTACAGACGTTGCCAGTCTGTGTAAAGGTAAAGGGAAAGGACCCCTGGATGGTTAAGTCCAGTCAAAGGTGACTCTGGGGTTGTGGCACTCATCTCGCTTGAGGCCGAGGGAGCCGGTGTTTGTCCACAGCTTTCCGGGTCATGTGGCCAGCATAAGTAAACCGCTTCTGGTGCAACGGAACACCGTGATGGAAACCAGAGCGCACGGAAACACCGTTTACCTTCCCGCCACAGCAGAACCTATTTATCTACTTGCGCTGGTGTGCTTTCGAACTGCTAGTGTCAGGGATTGCCCGGCTCCTCGCGAGGAGAGGGAGAGGGGAGGCCCTACTCGGGAGGAGAGCCAGGGCAAGGGTATTCCTTGGGAGGAGCAAGGGGAGAGAGGTCCTCCTCTCGAGGAGGAGAGGGACAGGGTGACTACTCAAGGGGAAGGGCTGGTTGGAGGTCCTGCTCACGAGGGCAGGGAGGGAGGTCCTCCTCAGGAGGAGGAATTGGAGAGCAGCTCTTCGCGAGAGGAGGGCTCTCTACGTTACAGGGAACCCAAGCCGCTTCTGTCGACGGACTCCTCCTCCTCTAGCATTTCCCCTGAGCTCTCTCCAAGGGAGGAGGAGGTGCAGGGGCTTGGAGACTCTGGGCAAAGACCCAGCACCGCCAGCCAGAGAGGATCTGAGGAAGAACTGCCGCTTCCGGCGCCAGCACAGCATCGGGGGGGTCAGGAGGCACCGCAGACGTCGTTTTAGGGTGCCGAGACTTTGGTGTTGGGCGGGAAACCGGAGAGGGGCACTTCCGGATTCTGCAAGTGACTGAGCGGTCATGTTTTGAACTAGCTCCACACTGTAAATAGTAATGCACAATAAATAGTCTTAGCTACTGAAGGCTCTGTCGTTACTCGTGAGCAACACTTGGGAAGATCCTGACAGCTAGGTTGGCAAAAGCAACGGGAGCTCACCCCGTCACGGGGATTCGAACCACCGACCTTCCGATCGTGTAAGACAATACACAGCTAGATGGATCAAGGGACTGACTGGGTAGCTCCCGATGTTTCTGGGCCGACTGTCCAAGACCAAAACGAAAGCACAGCTATTAGGAAAAGCCATTCTTGGCTCGAGCCCGCTCAGAGGAAGAGGGGCGTCCCCCAACATTTCCAAGAGTTGTTTGCCGTTGTTCTGCCTTTTCAAAGAATGTCCTTTTACACAGATTATTATTATTATTATTATTATTATTATTATTATTATTATTAAAAGGAATGTTCCCTTCATTGGTCTACTAATCCGCAAACAGTACAAATTAGCAATGCTTTTAGCAGGCAGGAAAACAAAGATGACGTCATTGCCCTTTTCGTAAGCGGGGGAGGGGGTGATTTTGACGGAGCTACAGCTGGCATTTCCTGGCTTGGTTTAATTGCAACCATCAATATTTTAAATGATGCAGGATAGCCCAGGAGAAATCATGCTAGGCCTGTGAAGAGAGATAGCAAGATGCCTTTCAGTCGGGACTGAGTTCTTCAGCTTGCAGAAGATGAGAGTGAGCAGACCCTTCCCAGGGAGCGAATATTGCAAAATATTGCTTCAGACAGGGGCAGGTACTTTTGTCGAGGATCTCTGCACATGGGCAGGATCACATGGGTGGAGGCCAGCTAGCAGGACATACACCCATTTGTGGTCACAGAGCAGCGAGGCCAAACGAATGCCAACTGCTCACTTCTCCTTTCTCTAGCGATGTCGAAACCAGGGGATAAGACCGTTTTAAATCACACCGGGAAACGAATTAATGGGTCATTCCCCTTGTGATAACCCTTCTTTGTTAGCCAGGGTCTCTATTTACTATGGCGAATGTTATTTCTTAATCGCACAAGAGAGAAAGTGAAGATTGAATCAGCGCACTAATTGAAGAAGTGATAAGGTAATTAATGGGGTTTTCCACTTGCGTCATCTTTTATATAGCTGTAGATAAAACAAAGAGACCTTTGAATATGTGGATTACCCGGAACCAGAATCAAGGCCTGGATAGAAACCAAGAGATCTTAATCACAGGCTTCCTGCAGTTTTTGCTTTGCTAATTAGCAAACATGTAGGGCTGAGAAACAGCGGCCTGGGGGGAATATGCAGCAGCCCATCCCTCAACAAAAACTCCTTGACTTGCATGAATGAATTAAGTGGATGCTGGTCAAATTTTACTTTCTTGGGCTCCATGATCACTGCAGATGGTGACAGCAGTCATGAAATTAAAAGACGCCTGCTTCTTGGGAGAAAGCAATGACAAACCTAGACAGCATCTTAAAAAGCAGAGACATCACCTTGCCGACAAAGGTCCGTATAGTTAAAGCTATGGTTTTCCCAGTAGTAATGTATGGAAGTGAGAGCTGGACCATAAAGAAGGCTGATCGCCGAAGAATTGATGCTTTTGAATTATGGTGCTGGAGGAGACTCTTGAGAGTCCCATGGACTGCAAGAAGATCAAACCTATCCATTCTTAAAGAAATCAGCCCTGAGTGCTCACTAGAAGGACAGATCCTGAAGTTGAGGCTCCAGTACTTTGGCCACCTCATGAGAAGAGAAGACTCCCTGGAAAAGACCCTGATGTTGGGAAAGATGGAGGGCACAAGGAGAAGGGACGACAGAGGATGAGATGGTTGGACAGTGTTCTCGAAGCGACTGCATGAGTTTGGCCAAACTGCGGGAGGCAGTGGAGGATAGGGGCGCCTGGCGTGCTCTGGTCCATGGGGTCACGAAGAGTCGGACACGACTGAACGACTGAACAACAAAGTCAAATTTGCAGATGACACAAAAACTGGGAGTGGTAGATAATCAGGTGACAGGTTCAAGATGCTCTTAACAGGTTGAAGAGCTGTACCCAAACCAAGAAAATGAATGTCAGTAGGGACAAATGTCAGGTTCTGCACTTAGGCAGGAAGAACCAGATGCACAAATAAACAATGGGGGCCCACACCTGGCTTGCCAGTAATACATGTGGAAAGGATCAAGGGGTCTTAGTAGACTACAAGCTTAACTCAAGCCAACAGTGTGATGCAGCAGCAAAAGAAGAAATGCCATTCTAGGCTGAATCAACAAAAGTCAAGGGTCCAGATCAAGGGAAGTAATAGTCCAACTCTACAGAGCCTAGGGCTTGCTGATCAGAAGGTCGGCGGTTCGAATCCCTGCGACGGGGTGAGCTCCCGTTGCTCGGTCCCAGCTCCTGCCACCTAGCAGTTTGAAAGCACATCAAAGTGCAAGTAGATAAATAGGTACCACTCTGGCGGAAGGTAAACGGCGTTTCCGTGCGCTGCTCTGGTTCGCCAGAAGCGGCTTAGTCATGCTGGCCACATGACCTGGAAGCTGTACGCCGGCTCCCTCGGCCAGTAATGCGAGATGAGTGCCGCAACCCCAGAGTTGGACACGACTGGACCTAATGGTCAGGGGTCGCTTTACCTTTACCTATTCAGATCACACCTGGAGTCCCGTGTCCAATTCTGGGCACCACAATTTAAGATGGTTGTTGACAAGCTGGAAGGTGTGCAGAGGAGGGTGACCAAGAATGATCAAGGGTCTAGAAACCAAGCCTGATGAGGAACGGTTGAAGGAGCTGGGTATGTTTAGCCTGGAAAAAAGGAGACTGAGGGGAGATACCGGTATATCTAAAGAGCTGTCACATGAAAGATGGAGCCATCTTGTTTTCTCCTGCTCTGGATGGTAGGAGTCACATTAGTGGAATCAAATGGCAAGAAAGGAGATTCTGACTAAACATTCAGAAGAGCTGTTCACAGTGGAACAGACCTGCAACACGAAAGAATCTTTCCCAGGTGCTGGTGACTTGCAGAGGCGTAGCAAGGGGGGGCCCTGGGGGGCGGTCCAGCCCATGTTCCATAATGGAGGGGGTGACAAATTATCAAGGAACAATTACTGCCCTACTAGGGCGGTTCATTTTTTTTAAAAAAATGCCTGCTCCAAAGGTCTTATCTTACTATACTAGGGATTATATAGCTATATATGAAATTTCATGCATATTGGTTAATATCTTGACCCTCCTCCACCAAAATAGCTGTTTACTTGGCTGTTTTCCTATGTCGTGAAGGCTGAAATTTCAGTTCAGTGGAGCACTTACTGTTCCCAACCCTAACCCTGTGGAAAGCCATCTAATTAGACTTTAATTTGATTTTGAGATGTTTTTAGGAGGTAATTTAATTATTGTTTGATTTTATACCAATGTTATGTATCTGATGTTACCCACGCTGAGCCCGACTTCGGCCGGGGGGGGGGGGAGGGATATAAATAAAAGTTTTTTTAATTAATAACTACCTGTCATTTAGAAAATACCTGAAGGCAGCACCTGTTTAGGAAGTTTTTAATTTTGTGACTTTGTATTGTTAATTTTGTGTATTTGTTGGGAGGCCGCCCAGAGTGGCTGGGGAGACCCGGGCCAGATGGGGCGGGTATAAATAAATCATTATTATTATTATTATTAATTATTATTATTTATTATTAATTATTACTGTTTATTATTTCTTTTGTAAGAATATGAAATAATGTGAAACCATTTTTGCAGGGGGAGGGGGAATCCATGGGCTGGGGGGTGAGAAAGAAATTTTCTGCACCGGGTACCACCTGACCTTCCCACGCCTCTGGTGACTTGGTCTTACAAACAAACTCTTCCCGGACTTCCGGTTTGGGTGCCGGTCAATGGCGGACGGGAGGCTGAAGAGCTTCCGGTTCCCCGAGGGGTTTTAGGGGCTACCTTGCCTGCGGCAAAGGGCCTTAAAGCCACGGGCAGAGCGTCCCGTGGACCGCGGTCTCGTGGCGTCCCGTTGTGTCCGTCCCCCTCCTCGATTGACCCTCGTAGGGGGGAAAAAATCGGCGAGGTTGAGGCCTCCGCACGGGAACTGAAGAGAATGCATGCCCCCGGAGAAACAAAGCAGCGATCCTGCCGACCACTCGAGCGCCAAGCATTTCCTGTCAATTTACAGCAGAACAAAGATAAAACCTCCACCCCTCAGGCCTGCTGTAAGTAAGGAACTAATTGTGATTAAACAATTTTACAATTGGCAACCGGTGTTAGGCCGAGTGGATTGTCAAAAGAAAGTACCATTGCAATTCCTTCGCCGTCCCTCTGGTCAAAGCTATTTGTTGTGGCAGGGTACTGAGAAGGTAATTAGTTTTCAAGTTAGCTGGCAGTTCACTAGCATCGCTGGACAGACATGTAAATTCGTAGTCGTCGCATTTGAAGTACTGGTTGAAGTGTATACTTAGTGATGAGATGGATTAATAAGATCCCTGTGCCAGTGTCTCTGCGCACTAATCGAGAGATCTTGGAAATATCTCTATTATGGTGAGATTGATTCTTGGGAATTGCGGATGCTTCTCCTTGTGTATCCCCGGACATTCCTCTGGTCTTGCACGGGGAAAAAATGTGGCGCTGGGAATACTATAAACAATTTAAAGAATGGAAAATTGCTGATCCCAATCTTAGTTGACACCTCGCTCATCTTGTAACTCCTTGCAGAACCGGCCATGCGGTTGTCTTCGCTTTTTTTCAAATTTAAATTCGCTCAGGATCTAATAGTATGCTTCCGTGGCCGGATTACGCCGCATGTCGAGAAACTAAAGTGCTATGGCGACGGGCCACTTCTGTCATCGGCTATAATCTGATGTAATCTCCGAATGGAAGGGCAGTTCACGCATAAACTTTGAGAGCTTGATAGACGGTCTTAATTTTTAGAATAGATAGCAGAAATTCGTAGTCCCTTCACATATGCGCTCAAGAAAGCTACGTCAACATAGATTTGGTGAAATATTTTTCGAAAACTTGAGCCATATAGATTCGAAGAAGGCTTGGTTGCAGGAGCTGGCGGAGGATACACGATGCGGGAGGAGACAGACACTTGACACGGAGTAGAAACGGTGACTAGACGCAACTCAAAGAAATGGAAAACCCTCTGCAGTGAGAGACACGGGTGATTGCTTCGCGCTGAAAGAGCAATATATCCCTGTCTCTGGAGTGGGAGTCCAGAGAATGAAGGCGAGAAGATTTTTTGAAGACACAAGTGGAAGATAACTCCAGAACCTACGAAAGGAGATGCTACGCGAGGGGCGGGTAGCATGAGCATTAGTTGGTGGGACGGCTCTTTTTCCCCGGTGCTCTCCCCAGGGTTTAAGGGGAGGTTTACAAACTGTGAAGCCTGACAACTGAACAAGGACGCATGGCACGGGAGATTGCATAAGAAGGACGACATATGGGTGCAAGGTATTTGAGCCCCTTAAACCTACTGGGCGAGGTAGGAACAACTGGCTGGGAGGGAAGAGAGGGAATAGGCTGAAAATGCATTGGAAATCTTGGAAGTCTCTTGCAGACGGCTTTCTATGGTACCGCTCCCGTCTGACAAAGATGCGCGGCATTTTGATTGAGCAACACGACACAACTCGGATAAGGTTTCCGGGAAGGGACTTTGAAAGTTTCTAGGTCTTGGAGAGAATGTAGTGCCAAATGTCAACGCACTAGTACAGCAAGCGAAGGTTGGTGATAAAAATAAGAAGAAAGTTTGTAAGATTGATTCACGAATTATTATGGTGATAATTATAAGATTGAAGTTTTTAGATGATTTTGAACTGAAAAGATTTAAAATGATTATTAAGGTTAAGAAATTTATGTCAAAGGTGTTACCACTCCGGTGCCGAAAATTAATTCTAAGTTGCTCACGCCCCTTGGTTAAATGGATTTTAAAGCATCAAATGCTAGATGTTTATCAAAGTATACTTAGTATTTTGGATTCCCCTCCCTGCAAAAATGGTTTCACATATTTCTATTCTTACAAAGATAATAATAACAAGTATCATTAAAATATATAATAATAATAAATTAATAATTGATTTATTTATACCCCGCCCTCTGGTCCGGGTTCCCCAGTCCACTCTGGGCGGGAGGCCAATGGGAGGCGGAGCGAACCAGGGGGAAGTCATATTTCCTTTAAGAAGCATTTAGGAACAAGAATTTTCCTTTTATTAAATGATTAAGAACAATGATAAAGGGCACGAAGTGTAGGTCCGTTATCAATAAGTTAAAAATATATACTGAGTCACTTTTATATAACATAGGGTTTAGCGGCTGCCTTGTTCTTAGGTTTATTTTTGACTTAAAAAGAACGTTGTGTTAAAGTTGTTATTGATTATATATAAAGAATAAGCTCTTATTTGTTTAATTTTGTTGTTTTTGTTTAAATGGAAAAAAATAAAATCTTATTTTTAAAAAAAAATAATACAAACAATACTCTCCCTTCCCCATACGTACACTACAACGCGCCACTAGGCCAACCTAGTACTCAGAGGCGTCTGCAGCCGACCCGCTCCAGCGTTTGGGCTGACACACCTTTCACCCATTTAATTACATCAATAGAGGGTAAGGTATAAATCAAACAATAATTGAAAAAGTCACCAGTTTCCACAATAAAACACTAAATCTGGGTCTTGAAAGCTTCAAACACTCATCCCAAATTATAAAGATCATAAATCTAAGAATATCAATGGACCATGGACCTTTCCATCGGGTTTCCACATAACCGGGGTTGTCGCTGGAGCAAAACATAGAAAGGGGTTGAAAGAAGAAATGTGGGCAGTGGATGACGAATTTTTGACACATTTTGCTAGCAGGTTTTTCCAACTGATCAACTGGCACTTCGATCGGACGTGAACAAGGCCAGCCCGCAACCAAAATGTTGAACAGAGATAATAGATTGGGCGGGGTCTCGGGGTTCTGTGGGAGGAGAGAATAGCAAATGATACATTATACACACAACTTATGGAACAGCCTCTTAAACATGAAAAGCATTATACATTGACATATCACCTGCGGCACTAATAGAGTTACTCCAGTATCGTAGTAAATAGGTATTTATAAAGAACGCTTTGGGAAGCTAGGTTTGCCTTCCTTCCTTTAGTAAAAGTTTTAATTTTGTCAGAAAAAAAAATGTTTGTAAGTGGAGCTGTGACGACCTAATAAAACAGGCAACCGTAGCTGATCGCCGTAGAGATTAGAAAATGGGCTGGCAGTAGTTTTTGTGACATTTATTTTGTAGTGTAAGCTAGTTGATCAGACGACGACTCTTTGACAGTAGAATTCCGCCCATGGAACTACATGGCATTGGACGCCCCAAGGGCGCACAGACTCTAATACGCCTTAATCCAATACGTCCTCCATGGCAAAAGTCAAAGCACTTGGGTAACACCCCTGAGTAGGGATTTCTTTTCGTCGCACTTGGAAGGAGTGTGTACATTGATCCACTGCTTTGGAAGATTCTTGTATGTTCTGGGCGATTTAGCTCAAAGGAATATCTCACTTTTGCTGAGAGTTCCATCCTGAATTTGAGACACGCACTGAAGTAATCGCTTTGACTCTCTACGAATACGACCGAGAGCTAGGTAGATAACCAAGGTTATGGGCCGCACAAATGATGTATGGAGGGCACCACAGGAGAAGGGTCTGGACTGACAGAGGAATGGAAGTCAGATCTGGCTTTGTTGACAGTGTCTCCTTGTAACGCTAAGCTACATCCATCGAGTTTTGTGCATACAACGGGGTGCGAAAGAAGGCTAGTCAAAGGATTTTCCTCAATTTGGCGTTTGCCAATTGCCGGCGTTTTTCCGCTCTTGGCTACATTTGCGGAAAAAAGCGAGGGTTTCTTCTAGGACAGGAAACCGAATGCATACGTTTATCGGTATGCATATTACCTATTGTACGAGCACTTCCTCGTGCACAATCTTCCAGGTGATGTGCACTCAAAACACACCTTAATCGTCTACAATCTTCGTGGGTGACCACGAAGCTGAGAAACAACAGGGCAACTTCCTCCAGGTTTGAGTGATCTGGAATAGTACAAGCGTAAGGTTAATCCCAAGATAGCCCTCCGTACAATTGATGGTCCAGTTGTCTGTCCCACTCTGGGTTGCGGGCACCTCATCTGCATTATTGTAGTTTACTATGTTCTTACAGAAGATTTTTATCAAAATCAATTGTCCTCCATATATTTTAATTTATTTCTCATTGTAAGAAGAAATTATAAAAAATTTTTGTTCTTATATCTTTTTAGGATAATCAATATAAGTATAATACTTCTGGTAAACAAATTAAACTTTATCTTTTGACTCTGTGTAGGGAGGCCCCGGTCGTACAGGCACGTAGTTTACACGGTCATCCGCTCTGCTGAACTATAAAATCCTCATTTCTCTGGCAATTATGTTGGTCCATAAGCCAAGAGCCAGAGGGCCGCGTGCATCTGGCAGGAAGTCAGAGGGACACGCTTCAGAGTGAACGGCCTGAATTTTACAGTTCATCACAGGGCCGAGAGCTGGTAAAACATGGATGTTATTGACTCTAATATTATTGATCCTTTCTTTTGGTTAGTTCGGTCTTCAATTCCTAACTCTGTTTCGCTTTTGTGTCGGCAGCTAACGTTGAGCAAAAGTGAGTGCGGACGCGATCGTGTGGACACTCGGACACCGCGATCTCAAATAGTCCGTTCAGCCAAGCACCCGGTCAGTTGCTCATGGTGAAGTGTGAGAAAACTCGGTGCCTCTCGTGAGGCTCTTCGTTAGACCTATGTCTCAAGACGCACCCCTGTGAGAAGGAAGAGCGCGAGTGCTTTGTGGAACTGGTGTCCGCTGGGCACCTCTTTTATAGGAAAAAAATACACAAACGATTTTGGACATATTAAAACCATAACTTGCAGACGGAAGTAGCATGCAAGCAGAAGTGCCAAGTTTTGTAATACACCATTATGTGGAGTTCTTGGGGGGGAGAGTGGATGGACACTTTATGTTGGGTATATGGATTTTTCCGCCTTAGAAGTCGCGCATGGCTCCCATATTTTTAACTTCTCATTTTCGACCATCACTGTTCAGGGGCATCATCACATATTAGGTTAGAGTCTGAGGGTGGGTTGCTGCAAACAAAGTAGCTGTAGCTGTGTGTGTGTGTGTGTGTGTGTGTGTGTGCCATGACTCTGCTGGCTGCAACAAGACACCAACTTAAAACCAAAATGCCTGTTTAGTTCTGGGAAATGTTCTGGGTTTTGTTTGGTTTCCTCCCCCCCCAAAAAAAAACTATATTGATTTTTTAAAAAAATTAAAAAGCTACCAAGCACACAGTATTGTCTTCAGGCAGGAACAAATGCACGCACAGATGTTAAAGCTTGCAGGCACTCAGCCACCCGCCATGTTCCCAAAAAACTTGGAAAATCATTTTACATTAAGCTCGCATCCAGAGGGTAACCACTTCAATCTAAGCTTAGCATCCAAGGTAATTTCTCCCTAGCAGCAGCTGTGACTGAGACGGACGGCAAATCACTGTGGCTGCCTTTTAAAAAGGGGATACTGTGGTTCTTGTTTAATAAGGATATGACTCCAGATCCTATGGAGTCAAACCCAACTTTCTTTTGTTATAAACAAAATAAAAATAAAAATTATTTCCCAGTAAGCACTTAGAGACAACTAAGTTTGTTCTTGGTATGAGCTTTCGTGTGATGCCACTTCTTCAGAGACCACGAAAAGCTCATACCAAGAACAAAACTCAGTTGGTCTCTAAGTGTTACGAAATAATTTTATCTTATTTTTGTTTTGACTATTGGCGACCAACATGGGGCGGCTACCCACCCTGTACCTGTTCTTTGTTATGCACACTGTCTATCCCCCTCCAATGGGGGAATTAAACATTCCAATGCACATAAATAGCAATGGTCATTGGGTCAACCCAGGCAGCAGTCAGGTGTCAATCTGGAGGGAAAGGGAGATGGAGGGTCCGAAATTGGACAAGGATTCAGGAGTTGCATCTCTGCATATGAAACCGGGAAATCCAGATCCTGGGGTGGGTGGGGTGGTCCCTTTTGGATCTTGCTAAAATAAAACTGAAAAGATACGTATTCCCTGTTACAGGGGATGAGGAGTGGGGAAGAGAAGCACGCAGAGACGGCAAGCATAGAAATGTTTTCTTTAATGCCACCTCCCTCTCTCCTTTTCCTTATTCATCCCATCCTTTTTAAACACGTCAAAATTTGGTGGCGTTTGTCTTCCCGTATGGGTGCCAAAAAAAACGTTGCCTTGCTAAAGAAGAGCGCAACAAATGTGCACTTTTACCGTTCTGGGTTGGTGGTTGTGGGGCTACGGGTGCTTTGAACCAAACACACGCACACGCGCAAAAAAACATATATTAAAAAATATATGGCCGGAAGCAAATAACTCTGCATTTATTAAAGGGTTTGCGCGCAAATGTCCATCTGTGCAAGCGGCGGCTGCTCCCTATCCCTGCTGCCTTTTCTCGGACTAACTTTCTCTGCACTTGCACATGCTCGGGCGCGGCCTCCCGGGGCTTGGTTCCCTAAGCAGGGGAAGCCGGCTTGGGGGCACCTGCGGAGATCAGCGGGCGCCAAAACCTGCACGCCCACCCCGGACCCCTGGCTCCCTCCGCAGCCGCCGCTCCCCGGAAGCGCTTTCCGTGTCGCGCAGGGGGAGTGGGCTGGCAGAGTGCCTCTGGGACGTGCAGAAGGCCCGCCGGCCCTGGCCCTCTCCTCCGGGCCCCGGCTGCGCCCCGCCGACTCACAGGCCTGCACCAGGTCGAAGGAAGCGCGCCCCTTCTGCGCCCGATCCCGCTGCTTGCAGCTGCCGGCACGATGTGGCCGCTTTTCCAGCAGCGGCGACACAGCCGGGCGCTGCGCCCCGTTCTCGGCCATGGCGCCCCGCCGAAGCCCCGGAGTCCGATGACAAAAAAGGCGACGCGCGGCCAAAGGGGGAGGGAAACTCCCAGTGACGAGACGCCCAGAGTGGGGCCAAGAGCGGGGGAATCCCCGGAGTCCGCCGCCCCGCGGAAGAGTCGGCGAGGTTTAGAGCGGCTGGACAGTGGAGGATTTACGTAAACAAGCTATAGCTTAGGGCCACTCTCTTGGAGGGCCCCCCAAAAAAAAGATTAAAGGAACAAAAAACTGGTATACATTTCTAAAATATAAGAAAAACAGAACTTCTCTTAATTGTATTTCAGTTCAAACAATTACTTTGATACAAAATAGAAAATCCCTTTCCAGTAGACCTTAGAGACAACTGAAGTTTGTTCCTGGTATCGAGCCTTTCGTGTGCATGCACACTTCTTCAGATACCTGCCACAGCAAGTCACCAGATCCTTAAATATAGTGAGGGAGTGGGGGAGGGGTATTACTCGAGGGTGGTGGGAATGGGTCGATCAGCTGATAGTGTGGGAAAACCTGTTGACGCCTTCTTAACGGCTGCAAATTAGTCTTGCAGGGAAAAGGCAGGGTGGAAGATGGCTTAAAGATAGCTTTTTGTTAAGTAATAATGACATAAGAATCATGTTTTGTTCAATACTTTGATATTAATGCGTATTTTGTTATGTGCAAAATGGCTTTAAGAGACCTATTTAGGTCAATACAATTACATATACCGGTAAGCAATATATTCAACACAAAAAACAGCGACCATTTGCTTGTTGACAAAGGACAGTGGACATATAAAGGGCCCCCATTACCTACAGTATCTTAGGGCCCTCATAAACCTAAATCCGGCCTGAAGACATTGCAGAAAGCAGAATGAGGAAAGCATTCAGAGGGAGACGTTCCCCTGTCAATCAGCTCT
>OFHU01002052.1:0-87613 GCA_900245905.1 Lacerta viridis | reverse complement strand
ATAAATGTTCAGAAACATTTACCTACTTGTATAGAATTTGCTTAAGCTGTTGTTTTTTTTAAATTCTAATTACAGAATGCTAGGCTCGGAATAAAAATATCTCAAATGAATCCCTGTGTTCATATTTTTTGGGGGAGTGTTATTGTTTGTCTCTCACCTAGAACTGTAGTAGAAATTTTATAGACATGGATGGAAAAACAAAAACAAAAGCCTTCAACCCTTGCAATCCAGGATTGAAAGATGAAATTATGTATTATGTGTTTCCTGTAAACAGATGCAAGTACTTCTGGAATGGTAAGGAATGTCTTTATTTCTTTCTTTTTTAGAATGGATTGCTATCCTTTTATATGCAGTGTTAATGGGAACTAGCTATACAAAAAAACCCAAACACCTTAGAATTGCAAATGGAGTTCTTTGAACTACTTGTGCAAAAGGTAGGATACAGAGTTTGCGACAACTTACAGTCGTACCTCAAGTTATGCATGCTAAAGGGTGGGTACTTTTTGGGTTACGAACTCCCGTAACCCAGAAGTGTAACCCACCGTGTGTGTGATCCACGCATGCACAGAAACCTTCTGCGCAGTCTGTGCATGCGCAGAAGTGGTCTGTGCGCTTTGTGCATGCGCAAAGTGCGTTTTTCGGGTTACGTACATTTCGGGTTACGTACTGCGACCCGGAACCAATTAAATACGTAACTCGAGGTACGACTGTACAATGCAATGCAACAAGGCAGTTGGGCCCTAAGCAGCAACCTGACCATGGAAGGTACTGCTACTGCTGCTCCACGTAGAATCAGGCTGCACAATGCCAATGTACATTTTCCCTTGGCTTATTCGCCATGTCCACATTGCTGTCTTTCCAGGACAGGCGACATGTACAGCAAATCTGGGCGGATCTGTGCACAAAAGTACCTCAATGGGTTTCTGTGGTACCGAATTTGAACTTTCACGGCTTCAGCATCAAGCACTTAGTGTTGTGTACCTTTATTTATACAGTGAGCTATGCTAGTTTTCTTTGAGTGTATTCAGTTTCACCAGAATTCTTTGCAAAGAAGAAACTGATTGGTGATCAAGATTTCCAATCCAGTTTTCTTCTTCATAACAAGGAGAGGATCATTAATATTGCATTCAGCCTCATGGATTTTAAATTAATTTTTCATTTATTTTCATGTACTGAGCACAGCAGAAGAACCTAGAAAAATGAAGATGCTTCAGGACAATAACATTACATAATTGAGGAATGCCGCATACGGCTACATTGAGTTTGCTTTGATTTATAGTTGTACTGATATTGTTTATTTCTACTAAAATGGCATTTAAAATGTCTTCTATCCACTAGGAAATCTGTCATCTTGCCACAATGCGATAATGGCTAGCTTTTTTATTATCTAAACAAATGAACATTTAACAGACGTTAATAGCAACAGATAAAAATATTCAAGCACTAACAGATATTGGCAAGTTCCTAGTAAGTCCTAGGTAACTGAATAAATGTACAGACCGGTGTGTAACTTCTGTTTTAGTCTGAAAAAAGCATTTATTTATTTGGTTTTGCTTTGTGTTTATATCAAGTATGGCCCTGCAATGATCTGACTTGGGACCACAATGCACAGGAAAGCCAGGTCAACCCATCGCTCCCAACACACACCTGGGGTGGGCAACAACAAATAGTGGTGTGGGGGCGATTTATTACAGGATTGGGAATATACCCTACTCTCCTTATGTGCTGTTTTGTTTGTTAGGTTTGTAAGGTATATTATTATATAATGTTATTTTATTATTATTTCATAGGATATTGTTCAACATAGATCTCTGCTGAGTCCCACCGAGAGAAAAGGCGGGGTATAAATAAATATAATCATAATCATAATCATAATCATAATGTAACAAGGGAAATAATGCAGAAATATAAAAACACTGAGCTGTCAGTACATTCACATTTACATGTAGTGGAGCCACGTATAAATTGGATATGGCAAAAAGGATCCCTGGACGGTTAAGTCCAGTGAAATTTGACTATGGGGGCGGTGGCGGTGCTCATGTCACTTCAGGCTGATGGAGCCGGTGTTTGTCCGCCTCAGAGTGGCACTATAAAAATAGGCCTAGAAGCTAACAACAACATAAATAGAAATATAGTATGCTATACTGGTGGTTTGCTATGGAGTTGCAGCTGCAGGCTGGAGCATTTTCGCACTGCCCCATTTGTATGAAAACATGAAAACTTAATATAACTTCACCCACACACAGAGAAAGCTCTTTGCTAAGACGGGAGAATTTGCACTGGCTCTATTTGAAATTGGCTTGGCTTTTATGAACTCTTTCAGTGAGCAGCTGGTGGGGGTGGAATTATTAGTTTTCCATGAATTTAGCCATGGCTTGTAGTGCCTCTACAAGCATGCAGATGTTGTCTCACATATGTGCCTTATCATATTGCTTACCTGAGATTTAAACTACCCAACTGCAGCCATGACTGAGAGTTGTCTGGAAAGACAACTGACCCCCCTTTTACCAAAACAAACACACTCAGTACCAACAGAGGTTTGCAGATCTGGATGAGGGGTACAGCAACCACACAAAACTTTTTTCTTAAAAAATTGAGTGAATGGCCCAAATTAAATATATCAATATAATAACAATTAGGGGGACTGCTCAAATAGAATAAATTCAACAGGGAGAAGACTGATTGGTCAGGTGATCCAGCAATAAAAAAGAATTTCATTGAAGGTAAGGGATCCACATTACCACATTAAATAACTTCTGTGCATGAAGCAATAAAGCTTGAAAGAGAAGGACTTTGGGGCAAATTATGATACATGTATAATACAGTGAAGCATTGCAAACAGCACCTATTCATACTCTAACCAGGTAATTACGAACTTTGGTGTTAACTGTTGTTATTTACTACCCTAAAATACTGTTTTAATAAAATATTACAAGTTCCCAACATATAAATTAAAGGATGGTATTACTTTAAGCTTTCACCTTAAAAAACTTCCTTTGACAGAAACTATGATAAAAATTTACTATGTCACTTATTCTATCCCTTGCATTCGACTAGAAATCATGGTTGACGATGAATGGCGAACAAAGAAGCCTTGGATTTCCCCCCTCTGGCTGTGAAAAATGCAGAGATTTCTAAAAGGAGTTTCCCAGGAGAGACACCTTACAGGAACTTTCTTGAGCTAAAAAGGCATGATTCTGCAGTGCTAATCAAAAGCAATATATTCAGCCAGCTCCCTGGGACTTAGCCTGTTTGGTTGTGAATTGTAAGGCGTCACTTGAGCAATTTGAAGAGCTGCAACTGGGGCATTGCAGAAGGGAGTTAGATGCACAGCTAGAAAAGAAGACTGGCCTCTGCTATGCCCTAGCTTCTGCGCTTATTCTCTCTCTCTCTCTCTCTCCCCCCCCCCCATTAAGAGGTTTGTAATCTATGCATGTGAATAGGACAACATGAAAAGCTATGGGGCCAAAGACGACAGTAATTATAAGCAGCCAAAGATCACTATAATACCAGTTTTGATTCTCTCCTCCACCTCCCTCAGCTTTGACACACAGCCTTTCTTCCTTTATCCTGACAAACTAATTACCTTCCTTCCTCTGGAAACGTCACTGAAATTAAGGTTAATGGTTTATTTATACACCAACTCTAACATTATTTATTAGTATACAAGATTAAAGGGAGGTGTGTTGCATTCTTGAGTGACTGGGTGGTTCACTGTTTGTGTTTAGAGATTTTGAGGTGATGTAAAACTCCCTCATTCTCTGTTTTAATTTCATGACTTTTTTTAAAAAAAGACTTTAACCCCTCCCACTAGAATTTAATTAGTGTATGCAGATAGGTCATGTTTTCCAACACCTGCTCCCAAAGAATTGCCATGGTAACAGAGAAACATTTGACACAGTAGCACAAAAGTAACACCTTAGATTACTGCAATGCATCATATGTGGGGATGACTCGAAAGACAGTTCGGAAACTTCAGGTGGTGCAGAATTCAGCAGCCAAGTTGCTCACCCGGGCTCACTAATCCTGCCCAACTGTACAGGCAGAGGCGGAGCAAGGGGGCAGGGGGTGGTTCGCCCCGGGTACCACCCCGGGGGGTGACACTCGGGGCGGTGCCCCGCTCGCGCGACCGGCGCCGCTGGCGTGCGGCAAGTTTTAAGGCTGCAGCTTGTGCTGCGCTTCGCGCGTTGCAGCCTTAAAACCTGCCACCCAAGATGGCAGGCGAGAGCGGCCGACACCCCTCCTGACTGTGCGACGGCGCGGCAAGTTTTAAGGCTGCAGCGCACAATCAGCAGTGTGTGCTGCAGCCTTAAAACTTGCCGCGCCATCGCATGGTCGGGAGGGGTGGACTGCACATGTCTGCACATGCGCAGTCCACCCGGGATGCTGTGCGCGCGCCGTGACATCACGGCACATCATGGGAGCGGCGTCCCGCCCCCAGGAGGTTGCTCCCACGTTTGCCACCCTGGGTAGCAAAGCGGCTCCCTATGCCCCTGTGCACAGGCTGCCAATTAGGATTTGGGTGCAACTCAAAGTGCTGGTTTTGACCTTAAATGGCTCAGGACCACAATACCTCAAGGACCGCCTCTTCCCATATTAATTGGTCTGGACACTGTGATCATAATCTGAGGCCCATTTTCACGAGTCGCCTCCACAAGAGGTCTAGAGGGTGGCAACATGAAAACAGGCCTTTTCTCCCATCTGTGGAATGCTCTTCTCAGGGAGAATCAGCAGGCAAAAACATTCCTCTTCTCTCAGGGCTTTGGCTAGTTAAACAAGTAACAGCCTTTTAAACTGGAGGTGGGTATTTGTTTTGTTTGTTCCTATGCAAAATTATCAATTATCTAGGTCTTGACTCCAAACTCCTATTATTACTGTTGCTGTTAGTTGCTTTATCTTCCAAGGACAACCCAAAGCAGCTTAACAAACAAACAAAACAACCCCCTACATAGATACATTAAAACCGAGGGTGGGGTGGGGTGGTTAATGGTGCCTAAAGATATGGTGATGGTGCCAGGGAAAAACTTTCCACTGTAGGCATTTGGCCTTTAACATGCCAGTTCCATTTCATGCACAATCCCAGGCTATAGAATGTGAAGCTGAACCAATTACAGCACAAAATGATAATGATAATTCTCTATATAGCATACCGAAATAGCTGTATGGAGTAATATTTTGAAACAGCACAGAGATTTGTAGCACCTTAAAGGCCATCAGATTTATTATGGCATAGGCATTTGTGGACTAGAGTAGTTGCTATGAATATTTTTATTGTACCCTGTTTCCTAGATGCCACTGAGGACATTCTCTGTTAACTGGATCCATGCTGCCCTGAGAAATAGCTGATTTTGTCCATTGTGTATCTGCACCCCACTTCTCTGATGTTAAGTCATTTATCTCTGTAAGCCCCTTTTCTAGGCAACACAGTGATTAATGTGAAAGAAGTGGGTAGTTAAATATTTAGCTTTCATGTCACTACAACCTTGACAGAGACATGTAACAACCACACTGACTACAAAACCCTTTGAAATAGTGCCTTTATACAATGACTTTCTGTGCACTTCTCTAGTACGGTAATTAAAATATGTAAGAGCCCAGTTGGTCTGCATACTGCTGATGTGGTAGAAAGTGTGGGAAGCATTTTATCATCAATAATTCAAAACTATACAAGAAATTCTATACAAGAAATTCTATACAAGAAATCCTATGTCTCTGACTGTTTGCTACTTTACAATATTATTCAAAGATGGAAAACTAAACTTGATGTTTTCTTTTTCTTTTCTTTTCCCCAAAGCTATTCTTTTCCATGCAGTGAAAGTCTGGAATCTCTAATTTACAATCTTATAGGAGAATTGCTCTTTCTCACACTTACACAGCTAACATACATAAGAACACAGGATCACAGAATCCCAGAACAATAGAGTTGGAAGGAACCATGAGGGTGATCTAGCCCAACCCCCTGCAATACAAGAATCTTTTGCCCAATGTGGGGATTGAACCCACGCACGATTGATCATTTTCAGTCTAGCCTGAATGCACACCAGTGACCAAAAGTCTTATATCACACTAACAGTTTCCTCAACAATCTGCTCTGCTCAATCAACCTATTCATAATAAAAAGAGCACCTGAGAATGCCAGGGTTTTTATGCTCATAAAGCTATGGAGCAGTGAGGATTAGCATGAAGATTTCACTTTGCGATTTAACAGTATTGCTTTAGGTAGTCGGAAAACCAAATATCAGGTGAGAAAATTATCTTGCACCCAAAGTTAATTTAAAAGTATTGCTCTTCATAATACAAAGTCTTAACCTACATCGAGTCAATTACAGTTATACTTTATTGGGAAACTAACATGTCCACACAGAAAGTCAGGGCGAGTAAAGCCTAGTCATTGTAATGTAGAGCAGCAAGGGATGTATAAAAGCCCCCTGAGAAATTTCTTTCATCTCACTGAAACTTCCTCGACTTCCCTTGGATGTTTTTACTTGAGCATGAACTGCTAAATTCAGCTCAGGCTTTACTTTAGTCAAAATCCTAGAGTGGGAGCTCTCGAAGTCTCTTTGGTCAGATACACATCTGCACCCATAGTTATAATAAAAGTTGACATTCTGCAGACATAGCCTTAGGCCAGTGACTGAAAATGAAGTTGATTTGAATTGGGGTTATTACTTTTGCCATGAATTGATGCAAGTCTGCAAAAGATTTGTCATCTAGTCCACCCCCTGCCATTATTAGCTTTGTTCCCTTTGATGGTTCTTCTCCCAGGTAGCTTCCTGGATAGGGAAAGCTGAGTCCAACTATTTAAACTAATTTTCAGTTTAACTCTCCAAGCATTGATTAATTCTGACTTTTATTAGACACAGGAATTGAGCAGTAGCTGGCTCCTCACAAACTCATAACAGTATATAGGAAGAAATGGCTAAAAACATCAATGCAAATCTTCTGAATAAACTCACTGGTTTTATTCTGTACCACTTGAAGCCCCTGGCTGTATACTCTCTCTCTGTGTGGGAAATCCAATATAGCTGGGAAGCATAGAAGAAGAAGAAGAGAAGAAGAGTTTGGATTTGATATCCCGCTTTATCACTACCCGAAGGAGTCTCAAAGTGGCTAACATTCTCCTTTCCCTTCCTCCCCCACAACAAACACTCTGTGAGGTGAGTGGGGCTGAGAGACTTCAGAGAAGTGTGACTAGCCCAAGGTCACCCAGCAGCTGCATGTGGAGGAGCGGAGACACAAACCCGGTTCACCAGATTACGAGTCTACCGCTCTTAACCACTACACCACACTGGCTCTCAGTGTACAGACATTTAAACAAACACTAGCCTGATTGCCTGTGGCAAGTATAAATCTACCCCCCTTGGGTAGTCAGGTAGGAAAGGCTTTGTTTTTTCCCTTGCTAACAATAGATGTGAGCAGTTGGCTACTAATTTATATGCATCTGTCTGGAAGGCTACCATTATTTTTTTGTGATCACTGCCATACATGAGGACTTAGTACAAATGACAATTTTGCAGTAGATATGGCTGAGTTACATGAATTTTTTTTATCATGCTTGATAGTATGCTTTAGTCTTGAGATGCCATGTAACAAATCTTACATGACAGTAATATGCTTAAATCTGACAATGGATAGTTAAGCTGAAAGGATATAGAAATGCCAAAGCTGGAATAAGGTCAAATGAAAGCCCTCCTATCAAAATACAGAACAGCTGTTGGCTATTGCTTTTCTCTGGAGTTAGGACTTGAGTTTATATTTACTAATTCACTTAGATTAGCTTTGCTGCACAAGAATCCATCTTCTTTAGAATAACATTAATAAAACAAGATTGTCTTTATATTTTTTCAAAAACTGATATGTGATGTTTCTCAGTAGAATGCACATAGTGCAATTGTTTAATTCTAAACACGCACCAAACAACAGAATTATTAGAAACTTGGCAGAAAGCCCTCGGTATCAAAAAATGAGCAATAAAATAGTTTTGAAGTGCAATCCTATATCTACTTTCCTGGGACTGAGTCCCATTGAACTCAGTGAGGATTACTTCTGAGTAGAAGTATATATTTTTGTGCTGTTAGCTACTGAGATCTCTGAATTCTGAAAGCTGCCAGAATTTCTAGTTAGGTGATGCAGAGCACTTTCAGTAACTTAGGAAAATTTCCATATATACAAGCAGTGGCGTAGCGTGAGGGGTGCTGGGGGGGCCAGTTGCACCGGGCGCAACATCTGGGGGGGCGCACTCGCACCGACGACGACGACCCCCTCGGCACCCGCCTCCCATGACAGAGGCGTCCTTCTCTTCCCCTCCCGCACCTGACGCCGCTGCTGCTGAGGGAGCTGCTGCTGCTGAGGCGTTTGCCGGCCGACGGCAGCCGCGGGGAGTCTCCGCGGTGCCTTCTCCGCAGCAGCAGCAGGAGGCGGCGGCAAACGGGGGCGCAGGTCGCCGCCGTCGCTGCCGCCATATCCAAAGGCCGAAGACGTCGCTGGCCTCTCGCGCTGGTCCGGGTCGCCGGCCGGCTTTGGGGAGGCTCCGCCTCCGGCTCCTCCCCGCGCCCGCCCAAAGGCAGGCCTCGCCGCTGCCGAGAGAGGCACAGGGGCCCTGGGGGGCAGGCCGAGTGGGGTGGCTCAGAGGGGGGAAGGAAAGAGGGACTGGCTTCCTCCGTATCAGGGAGGGCAGCTGATCTGTCTCTCTCTCTTTCTCTCTCTCTCTCTCTCTCTCCACCAGCCCCCTCTCCCTTTTCTCCCTCCCTCCATCTCTGCCTCTCTCTTTCTTTCTTTCTTTCTTTCTTTCCATCTCTGCCTATCTTGCTCTCGCTCTCTTTCTGTCTCTACCGCTTTCTCTCTCTCTCTCTCTCTCTCTTTCTATCTGTACCTCTCTTTCTTTCTTTCATCTCCACCTCTACCTTTCTTTCTTTCTTTCTGTCTTTTTTTCTGTCTTTCTTTCTGTCTTTCTCTCCCTTTCTTTCTTTCTTTCTATCTCCACCTCTACCTTTCTTTCTTTCTTTCTTTCTTTCTTTCTGTCTTTCTGTCTTTCTGTCTTTCTCTTTCTTTCTGCCTTTCTCTCCCTCTCCCTCTTTATTTCTATCTATATCTACCTCTATCTCTGTGTATCTATCGTTTAGCTATATTTCCCTACAGTATCTCTGTCTCCTCCCTCTCTGTTTCTCTCTCTCTCTTTCTTGACTTACTGTAGTTTATTAAATTGTCACATAGCTCCATCCAGATCACATAACATTTCTCTTGTTTTTTCCTTTAACTTCCCATATCGCTTCCCAAAATGTCTTTATTGTTTATAACAATACACCCGATATTAACCTAACAATAGGAAAAAATATTGGGGTTCCCCCCCCGTTGCTTATTATGCTAATCCATCTTGTTTTGCCAAAAAATCAAAATATTTACTTCGGTAATCCAAAAAGGGTTCTTCTACAAATGCCTCATTCTAGGGGTCTGGAGGTTCATTCTCTCTCTCTCTCTCTCTCTCTCTCTCTCTCTCTCTTTCTACCCTTCTCTATCTATCTTCTATCAATCTATATTTTTATCTCATTCATTCTCTCTCCCCCACTCTTTCTATTGTGATCTACCTCCCTTTCTCTCTCTATCATCCCTTTCTCTCTCGTTTTTTTCTCCACCTCTACTGTCCATTTATCTAATTATCTATCTTAGATAGCTCAGCCAGTAGAACATGGGACTCTTAATCTCAAGGGTTGTGGCTTGGATCACCACATTGAGCAAAACGATTCCAGCATTGCTGGGGGTGGACTAGATGACCATTGTCCCTTCCAACTCTACAATTCTGACTCGAGTGCTAAAATCCACGGGTTAGGGGGCGCAAATTACTTGCCTTGCCCCGGGTGCTGACAACCCACGCTACGCCACTGTATACAAGGCTTTATTTTATAGTGTCAGAGCAATAGTCCATCTTTCTATTCTGATGGACAGCCCCTGCAAAATATTGAGTGCAGGTGTGTCTTATTGAGATACTTTAGCTGGAGATGCCAGATATTTAGTTTCCAAAAGTGAAGCATGTGCTCTGTGCCACCTGAAGGGAGAAAAAGCAGGTACACCTTCATGCCAACAGTAGAAAACTGGATAGTTAGATTGCACTTGTCCAACAATCATAGCTGGATAGGGAATAGATGGATATTTGCAGAGCACATGGAGTACAAAGATCAGTCATACTGGAGCCATGCACAACTTTGTCATGCTGGTATCCTCTCATGCTGCCTGAGATCGACGGGTTGTAGTTCAAAACATCTGGAGGGGTGGCAGAGGTTGCCTTACACACTGTATTCAGCATGTATGATACATACTGCTTTATTATCATCCTTGTGCAATTTCTAACCTGAATGCAGTTGTAAAATTGTGAGGCAAATGTCCACTAAAAACTCCCAAGTGATTAACAAATCGCCAGCAGAGTCGAGGATAGTAATATGGTATTTCACTGTTGCCTAACCAGATGGTATTATGCCATGGACTATTTTACTATTTGGCATACGGAACCCAGCCAAAGCCACAAAGCCAAGTTTATTGAGAAAGTGTTGACTTTCAGCACAATGATTTACTACTCAAGAGCTGTATACAATGATTTTTTTTTAAAGAAGGGGAATAGTTTTCTGTTAAGAATGAGCAAGGCAAGAGGCACTACAATATGCAAAGCACGTTGTGGTTACATTTATTGCGTTAATGGTTTCCTTACCAGAGCTACCCTATAATTCACTAGATATGGGGATTTCCTTACGGCTGCCAAGTTTTGTTTTTGAGGTTAGGTCTTTGTAATTAATTGAGGGTGAATAGAGCTGTTTCTTGGCAAAGAAATTCACTCAACTAATGATCAAATACTACTAATTGCATCATAGTTTCACCAAGGGTCAGGTCTCACTAGAATTCCTGCTAATAGCTGTCCAAGATTGACAACAGCTACAGGAGTTTGGAAATCTTATTATCTCTCATGACTTTCACACATTTGTGTGAAGATTCATTTGTCAGCAGTCATCCCAAACAATTTCCCCTTCCTTTAGCCCACTACCTCCATTCCATAATGGTCAGTTTAGTTGATTCCTAAGGGCCATGCATAGCTTTTATTTCTTGTTGTGACTACTGGATTGTTACAGGACTATACAGAGTGGAATATATCTGAATCACAGTTTCATACAACAGCAGAAAATCTTTCATTTGAGAGATAATACTCCAGAGTCAACTTTTTTTGCGCCTTAGACAAGCCAATTAACACTTTAAAAAAAAAAATAACAATAAGGAAAGAAAAACGCTGGATGGCTCCAGCTTCTCTAAGACCTCTGTCAAAGATCTTCGTACACTTAATGAGAAGTGGTTTGCAGACAAAATTTCAAACATTTTACAAGTGCAAATATCATTCTAAGTGTTACATCTTTAGAAGGGTCATTGTTTCTCATACTTAATTAGAGCTAAAGATTTCATTGCAATGTTTTTTTAGTTAAAAAAGTTAACAAAGGGACCAATATCAGTACAGTGGTACCTCGGGTTAAGAACTTAATTCGTTCCGGAGGTCTGTTCTTAACCTGAAACTGTTCTTAACCTGAGGTACCACTTTAGCTGTGAAAGATAGGCGTGCCTGGCGTGCTCTGGTCCATGGGGTCACGAAGAGTTGGACACGACTGAACGGCTGAACAACAACAACAACAACCACTTTAGCTAATGGGGCCTCCCGCTGCCGCTGCTGCATGCTTTCTGTTCTCATCCTGAGGTAAAGTTCTTAACCCAAGGTACTATTTCTGGGTTAGCAGAGTCTGTAACCTGAAGTCTGTAACCTGAAGCATCTGTAACCCGAGGTACCACTGTACGATAAACTTAATCAGCTCCCTTAGTAGGTCATATGACCAATATTATGCCAGAGGAACTGCTGACACTGTGTAGGAAGTCTCCTGACCATGATTTAGTTATTGCACTTGTACCGTAATTTTATCAGAACTTCCAATCAGGGATAACTTCATGAAAACTTCAGGGATTCAGAACAACTAGCTGCTATGCAGCAACCCAAAGGAACACAAACTAGTTCAAAATACTTGCCATATGACTCTGGAATACATTTCATTATATTAATCGGCCACTTTGTAGTTGCAGCCGCAGCTTTGGTAACTGCAATAATAGCATAAAACAAAGCAGAAGGGCAGCTGCTGCATCCCAACAAATCTTGATTCAGATAATACATTCTCAGTGCACTGTTTTCCTAGGGACACTCAGAGGACATCACTAGGAGACAAAGCTGACCATGTGAACTAGGCCTGTGATTTATATTCATGACAAGGGCCAGCTACTAACATTATTTCCCAATATTAAAGGATACAAACCATAAATCATGAGCTTCTTGCATAAGGAAATCAGTGCTCTCCTAGGAAGCTGTGATTTATACGATGCACTTTAATCAATGTTTGACAAATATTTCATCTCTAGCTCCATTTGGACTTGTGGAAAGCAGATATTTGTGGCTATGTGTGAATAGAAAACTTCCTGCAAAAATGGATGCATTTGGTAGCATGCAGACACTGGCGCACTTGGCAAGAGTTTATTATAGGCAAAGTAGTGTTTCAGTTGAAAGGTAAAGAAAGGAAATGAAGGATTGTAAAGTGACCAGGCTAGCAAAATCAGAAAGAAAAGAAAGAAAGCCTGATTTGGAAGTATTTATTTTTTATTACATAAACTTAGATCAAAACTGAATAAAGGAACATAAACATCAGGAAGAACTTTTTGACAGTAAGAGCTGTTCAACAATGAAACAGACTTCCGAAAGAGGTGGTGGACTCTCCTTCCTTGGAGGTTTTTAAGCAGAGGTTGGATGACCATCTGTCATGTATGAACTAGCTGAGATTGCTGCGTTACAGGGGGTTGGACTAGATGACCCTCGGGCTCTCTTCCAACTCTACAATTTTTTGATTCTGTGATCCTGAAATTTCAAGGTTAGATGATACCCTTTCAATTTGCTGTCCAAGTAAACTGGGACTGTGAGACTTTCCATAAGTGACTGAATCAAGGTCAACATAGATTTCACACACAGCAGTTACTGAACAGAGAGAATCCATCCTTTTTTCTAAGACTCGTTTTCCTTCACACCACTCGAGAATGAAAGATTTGTATCTAATTTAAAGTAGTGTGTTTAGTGCTGAGTCTGCTTTTATTTACAATCTACCCTTCAGCTCCTCTGCTAAAAGTGAAATGGCAATTGCTTTTAAAACGACCCATTTTCATGGCGCTTCTATGTTAAAATTGTACCGCAAATATCAAAAGTAGAAAAAAAGGTTTATTGAGTCCAACTTGGTGAACTGAATGTCCCTACACCGTTAAGAGTATTTCTTTCTATTTATCTTCTTAGAATTTTATTAATCTTCTTCAAAGGTCTTCAGTTGCTAATTTACTAATCAACTGCAAATTTCCAATTAATGAAGTAATGATAATTTGTTGAAGGAACAAACTTATTAACAACATGATTTTAAGCTCATACAAAAAACTGAGATGCCATATGAACTTATAAATATAAGCAATAGATTTATAATGAATTGTAATTAGCTGTAGAACCTAAATTATCTGTAGAAAGATTGCTGAGTTAAACCATTTCTATAGTTTAAAAAAAATAAATTCTGAGTTCTGACTCATAGTAATGTTAAGTTGTGGTTCTTACTTTAAAGTGAATATAATTCACATACAAAAAACTGAGATGCCATATGAACTTATAAATATAAGCAATAGATTTATAATGAATTGTAATTAGCTGTAGAACCTAAATTATCTGTAGAAAGATTGCTGAGTTAAACCATTTCTATAGTTTAAAAAAAATAAATTCTGAGTTCTGACTCATAGTAATGTTAAGTTGTGGTTCTTACTTTAAAGTGAATATAATTCACACCACTGATACTGGGACTGCATATACATAATGCTTTTAAACCACATTCAAAGCACACATTTTCATTTTCCCCTCCAAAGAATTCTGGGCACCGTAGTTTGTTAAGTGTGGCTGTGAACTACATTGCCCAGAATTCTTGGGGGGGGGGAGGAGAATGTGTGCTTTGAATGTGCATAGCTTGGGTAAAGGAAGATTCTGCCCAAAGGACTTCCTAAACATAAGTACCTATAGCTGAGCTGAGACTATGGTACTAAGTCTGCCAATAAATCCTCCTCCTCTTTCTCCCACTGTGGGAAATTATAGTGGATGCATCCTTCCCACTAGCCCAGGTGCTCTGCAGGTGTCCACCAACTTCCTCCTTGTTCGAATACCTTCTGTAAAGGAGGAACCTATTAAATACTGGGTGGACGTAGCAGACGACACAGTGATTCTCCAAGCAGCTCTCTTTATTCTCAGGCTGGAACAGAACTGAACTGAAGGGCTGAGCCAGCCTGCTTATATAGTACTCAGTAACATGCAACAGTAACAACTCTCTCTAGCTACCCAATCCGTGAACGGCACTCTCAATCCTTCATTTGCATGTGGACCTGAGTGAGAACTGCAGTCATGGTGGGCAGAGTGAATTCCATTGTAGTTGGAATATCCTGGGGACCTTTCTATTACTGCACAAGGCTGTAGAGGATTTCAAGTCCCCCTTCCCTTTTAGCTGAAGATAAGTTTACTGATGTTTCATGATGTAATGTCATCCCTGTTGTATCACCGTATATGGAGCAGAACTCAGCTTAAAGCAGATGTTTTCATTTAAGAGAAAGGGGAAAATGATAATTCCACAGCTACCTTGTGTAGTGATGGTAAACCCCACTGAATGCCCATGCCCCAAATAATTTGATGCTGTGTTTCCACCATGAAGATTGTTGAAAATCCTTGCTTTTGTTTAGTCCAGCAAAATCTGGAGGGTCCACGGGTTTTCCAGCCTTTATCTAACACAATCCTTGAACTAGGGGGGTGTTCTGAAAATATTGTTACCTACCAGCTTTAAGCAAGAGGTTCTAAGCAGCTAAAAGAAAAGAAAAAAAAAAGAAAAGTGACAAAGAGCACAACCCCAACTCTTTTTTCATTTAGGCTGAGATATGAAAGAATGCAGGCCGTGCTTTATGTTGTCTGTTAAAATTTGTGGGAAAGTGAATCTAATTTTCTCTGTCTGCTTTGGTTTCAGAAAAGGTTTTTAGGCACCTCCTTTGGAAGCAAAACTGAGACTATTTCCTAAAAGATGATGACATCTTTGTGCTGTCTTGTCTAGTGAAGTGGAGCAAAACTCCTGCCAGGGGAAAGTTATTTTGTTGTTTCTATAAACTGCATGGCCATTGGGGAGTTTTGTTTGGCCTGCCACAACTAACTGCTTTATAATTCTGCCTCAGTGAGGGAAACGGTTGAAGAAAGATACAAGACAGATTTCTATGAAACCCTACTCCACAATTTTCTCTTACAATTTTCTTATATATTTTCACAGACAGCTTGGTGTCTTAAGCATTCACCGATTCCTTGTAGCAGTAAAACAAACAAACCAAATATTGAGAGGTTGATCCTCTTGAGTAGAAAATAACCATGTGTAGCCTATTATTAAAAGCCCTTCTGCAACTCAAATCCTAAATGCATTATTTAATCACAGATATTGATTAATTCAAATGAACCATTTAGTAAAAGCAGAGAAGAGCTTATATTATCTTAGTCTTGACCTCCATTAGCTTTCCTGTCAGAACTTGATTGAAACCTGTTCAACAGAGTTAGTACATATGGTTTATACATTCTGTTTATACATTTTGAGATTTATTTTCAAACTGGCCTTAATTAATGTATTATTTACCAAGTTGCTTTTCCACATGATGTATGTGCTTCATTGGAAACAGAATTTTCATTTTATCTGAAATTTTAATATTTGCAGTATGCATTTGATAAGACCCACAGTGAACTACTACTTCAACAAATGCTTTCTGAGCAAAAGGTTAGACATAATTCTACCTCTCACAGGACTAGCCATTGCAAACCCAATGCTTTCTTATGTTCTGTGGTAAGCTTATAAAAATGTGCCTTCCCATTGTAAATAGAATACTGCTTCTCAGTATCCACGCATATGAGAATATGACCATAATAATTTACCTTTAACACATCTAGAACTGCAGAAGACAAACAGGAACTTGCAGTATGCCAATTAACTGTTTGGAGTCAGAATTTAGAACCAGCTTAATTATAATTTGCCAATCTAGTAATGTTTCAAAGATGCCTAAGAAGATGTCTAATATTTCACATTCCTTGATCATAATTAAGTAAGACAGATGGTATGCAGTTAAACACAAGAGTCATTGCAGTAATACAACAAAACATCAATGGTAATATTTAGAAGCTAAACTTGTACTCTGCAAAGTCAGAAAATGTTTAAGAGGAAGCATAAATTCCACTGATATGATCCCATACAAGGCTAGAATAAATCATTGCTTGTTTTTTTAAAGACATAATATTATAGAAAGTGCAACTGACTACCAACAAATATTATTTTCATCAAACAATCTAATGTGTATTGAAGCCCTATTCTGACAATAACCTGTAGTTTCCAAGTGAACTGATGATGACGAAGACCCAAAAACCACATTCATTAAATGCCACTAACATAGCCTAGATCTGACATGGCAGTGGAAGATGGCATTAAAAATTAGATAGCAATGGTGACAGCACTCTATTCTGTAGTTACCAAAGAGTCACAAACATAATGCAGAGAATTTCACAGTGAATGATAAACCATTGAAATTCAGGTATAATCTGACAAAATGAATAAAGTAAATGCTCTTTTGGAGGCATGAAAGTATGACTTAATATAACTTAAAAGTCTATGTATGGGTAAAACAAAAATTCAGCACATTTGGTTCTAAGTCAACAAACCATGCAGCACTCAGTTGGTCAAACTAAAAGAGAATCATCAGGAAAATTGGCTTCTGTACTTGAAATACAGCCTGCCCAAATATTTGGGACTACAAATCTCATCAACACTGACCATTGGCAGTTATAGCCCCAAAACATCAATTGTGCTCTTCAATTTGACTGTTCCTCTACTTTTAGTTAACTTCCCTTAACTATTACTTGTAAACAGAAAAAATGCAAACTACGGAAAGAAAATGACACTTTGCTTTTTAACAAAGATCAGTTATAATATTAAATACAATAGAATCAATGCAAATGTGTCATTATTATAACCTAACCTCAAACATATCTGGGCAAAAACACAGTGCAATGTCGTCACTAGTTTTAATTTTAATTGTTAATGCCTTCATCAAACATTAAGACACAGCAGACACCAGCACTTCCTGAATGCAACTTACCCAGCTGTGTCTCCTGAATTGTCAGTTTACTCTCTGAAGGATATATAAGCTTTGGTGGTTTTTCTGTTAGTGGTGCTGCAGGGAGAAAAAAAGAATCATGGTCATTCTGAATATTCCTGAATAAGAATATTTTGACACCTAAAATCAGGGTATACTTTAAATAAACAGAACAGGAATACCCTAGCTCCCCCCCCCCGTGTTTTCTGAAACAGTATTAACAATTGCTTTGATTTTAACAACATTTTCATTGGCGCATGTCTTGTGCACTTACACCGTTATTGTCCCACTTCGAACAAACAGGTTTGATAGGGTTTTGCAGTGTTTCATACACTATGAATTTTACATGCAGAGAAGGAATGACAGAAAAAGCCGGGGGGGGGGGGACAGGGAAAGCAGGTTGGGACAAAAGCCAATGGATTTGTACAGAGCAGAATTAAGAAATAAGAAAATTGTGGTGAAGGCTCAGAGTTGATATAGAAGGTGGAAGGAAATTACTATATGGAATTACAGTATGAGGGTATGCATTTGTGAGAAAGGGGAAAAAGGAGTGATTTTAGGTTAGGCATTCCAAATAGATTAAGATGAATAATAAACAGGAATGAGGAAGCATTGCAGTAGTTTGAGAAAGAAATGAATACAGCACAATGTTTTTTGCAGAAATGTGTCATTCTATAACCTTTTTTAATCTCCTTGTTCAATTAATTTAATTCTCAAACCCACAATATCCTTGTACAAGGCAATTTGACACAAATGGGAACACTTTAAAGTTAACTCTCATTATATATATATATTATTTATTTACAAAGGAAAATAAAGTGCCCTTCAATTTGAGATGAGCAGCTTCTCTAAAAACGTATTTTTAATTATAGCTTTACAGTTGTCCATATAAATGTATTGAATTTATACTCCACCCTTCCTCCCTGAAGAGCCTAGACCAGCATGTAGCTGGGTCCAGTAGTGGACTTTGGGTCCTCAAATTCCCACGGTGCCCTATGTGATGCTAAAATTCGGCACCCCCTGCCTCTCATGCTCCATTCTACAGCATTGTTGTGGCGCCCCCTGCAGCATGGCTCCCAGTGTCACTACAATGGTTGCACCACCTTAAAACTGCCTCTGCTGCACCAGACATTGCAGAGAAGCTCTAAAAGAAATCCAAGCATGAAAGACTCAACATTTCCTTATCTTTCCCCAGCACTTTAATTTCTAAGTTGGGAGCTGCTGAAGCTCAAGCCTTTCTGAAAGTCACACATTCTATGCAAACGAAACTTATCAGGGATAAATTGCATGAATCTTCACTGTGCATACAATAATAAAGTGGGACCTGCCACAAAATGTTGCAGTATAGAGTTGTATTAGGCCAAAGTGTTCAGCCCAGACGGTTTCCCCGCCCACAGGGTTTTGGTTGGTGGGAAGAGTGGCTCCTAAAGATTGTAACAATCTTTAGTAATGGTGGCAAACTCTTATAATGTGTGGTGAGGGTGTGTCTCCATTCCCAAGGAGTTGGCTTATGTTTCTCTCCTTCCCTCTCAAGACACACAAAAGCATTGCCGTCACTTTAAGCAGTGGTTGAGCTCCCTGGCAGCATTTCTTTCTACTTTCAAAATGCCTATAAATGAAGGATGCTATGTCATGATACGGTTTTGTTGCCAGGGGATGGAGATGGCTTCCACCAGTGGGTAGCATGGGGTGGACAAAATAGAATGAAGGAAAAATATTCAGAGGACAGTAGATGAGCATCTACAGATATGCAAAAATATTTTCTTTTATCTGTGTGTAACAATACATATGAGAAATCATGTAATAGCGCTAGATAATAGGCTGTCTTTAATTTGAAAAAGATATACCTTGCTTTAATTACCTTTGCTCCAACTACTTTTCACAAAGCGCCCACTTAAAATTAAAATCAAGGATGGTTGAGGATTTTAGTCGACTCCATAATTTGGCATGAACTCTCTTTTTTATTCAGCTGAACCAGCAGTTGAAACAGAACATACAGGTGAAACTCGAAAAATTAGAATATCACGGAAAGGTTCATTTCTTTCAGTAATTCAACTTAAAAGGTGAAACTAATATATGAGATAGACTCATGACATGCAAAGCGAGATATGTCAAGCCTTTATTTGTTATAATTGTGATGATTATGGCGTACAGCTGATGAGAACCCCAAATTAACAATCTCAACTTTGGGGTTTTCATCAGCTGAATGCCATAATCATCACAATTATAACAAATAAAGGCTTGACATATCTCGCTTTGCATGTCATGAGTCTATCTCATATATTAAACTCCAGTAGCTAATGAAAACAGTTGCTTACATAAATGAACTCTTCCATGATATTATAATTTTTTGAGTTTCACCTGTAGATCTGTGGTTTAGTCCTTTCCAAACACTGGATCAATCATTCTACTTTTGAGGTGCACCCAGGGTGCTTCCCATTTCTTAAAAATCCTCTAAAAGCTTTTTGAAGCAACTTCAGAGCAAGGCACCTCCACTGTGCTGCGTAAAAATGCTTTCAGAAAGAGTGCAGGAAGTAACTGCATATCCCTGTTGGGGCATGTGCAGAGTGCTCATTCAACACGCCAACAGAGTATGCCAATGGAACAGAAAAACACCAGACAGTTCTAGTTAGGCTCAGTCCCTTTACTGACAGTATAATGCAGTTCCATAACTTACAGGTTACACACAGTTGTAATATACATCAAACAGTCTTTCTATCAGCCTCCTTGCAGTGTTCCAACACAGACTAGACTCTGGCCAAGGGCAGGCACCAAAAGCAAACTTGCTTCAAACACAAGAGTCACTCGCACAGGCTTGCTGACTCACTCTCACATGATTAACTAGTCGCAGGTGCAGGACAAACACACCCAATTAACCAGCACACCTAATTTAACCTGTTCTTGTCCTTTTTCTCTGCATGCAGAAGCCCTTATCCATTAACAATCCCATCCTGTGTAACTGTACATACAGTGGTAAATTCAGATGCTCCCGTGTAGTCATGTGAGGACCCTATACATATAAAAAAACTCAGAGAGGGCTTTTGTCTTACTTACAAAGACATGTATCCTTCCATGTACACATTTCCTCATCTCCTTCTCCTTCATTATTTCCAACTATGTTATTTGTTTGGAAGGGTTGGTTGGTTGGAAAAAATATTAAATCACCTAGATATGATTCTTTTTCTTAAACACACACACACACACACACACATTAATTTGACTACTACCTTATCAGTAGTTCATCATATCTTCTATTTAAAGACTCTAAGTTATAAACACAGAGACATCTTTCAGAGAATGTCCACTATGCCATTTAAATGTAGATTTGCCTTTTTTTGTCAAGCTCAGCTCAATTATTCCTTATCAGATAGCATTGCTACAGCCACTGTTCTAAATCTCTTAAATCGTTTCAAAGCAGACCTTCTGTCAAAGGTAAAGCAACTGCTGGAATAATCCTAGTACAAAGGAAATGTAGGATAGGGAACAACAAATTCCATTTATTTAACAAACTGATACATTACTTACCTGAGGCCTTGGACCTCAGGTGGCAGGTTTCTGTGTGAAAAATAATAGACTTTTTAAACTGCACAGGGATTAGGAATGTTAGCCTCACAATACTCTTTTGGTGTGTGAGGTACAACATATCTGTAGCATCAGCCTGCCTTACAGCAGCCCTGTCATTGTAAGGGAAACCAGGCTATGAAGTAGTTGCTTGAGGTTCTGCTTCTATGGTCCCAGACCTTGATGCTCTAAGATCTTACTGAGTTCTAGCATATATACAGCAGAATACTTGCCTTCTGGCTTGCTGTAGCTACTCCATTCCATAAAAGGCCTTGTGAAACTGACATAAGTATACAGATATAGATTGGCTTGATAATTTCTATTGACATTTTATTTTTAATACATTCAATATTTAACACACAAAACACCTCAAAACAGACCAGTCCTGTCTATTACCTGCTCTCAGAGGAATCCATGTATCTAAATAACTAATTATACATCTGCACTCAGCATTTATTTGTTACTATGATGCCTCTACAATATTTCACCTATTCAATTTTTTTAAGAATCACAGACACATCTCAGAAAGCCCTCGACTTAATTGAGCTCAGTGATACCTTTTCACAGACATCACTTCCAGTAGCACAAAATATTTATCCCATAGATCAGGGCAGGCCAACTTGTGTCCTTCCAGGGGTTAGACTGCAACTCTCATCACCCCAGCCATTGCCAATGCTGCCTGGGGCTCATGGGAACTGGAGTAAAACACTCTTTGAGAGGCCACAGGTTGGCCAGCCCTGCCATAGATTAAAGATAGTTAAAGGTAAAGGCAAAGGGACCCCTGACTGTTAAGTCCAGTCACGAACGACTCTGGGGTTGCTGCGCTCATCTTGCTTTACTGGCCAAGGGAGCTGGCGTACAGCTTCTGGATCATGTGGCCAGCATGACTAAGCCGCTTCTGGCGAACCAGAGCAGTGCACGGAAATGCCGTTTACCTTTGCCAGCAGACCTATTTATCTACTTGCACTTTGACGTGCTTTTGAACTGCTAGGTGGGCAGGAGCTGGGACCTGAACAACGGGAGCTCACCCCGCCGCGGGGATTCAAACCACCGACCTTCCGATCGGCAAGCCCTAGGCTCAGTGGTTTAGACCACAGTGCCACCTGCGTCCCAGCGCCACCCGCATCCCTAAAGATAGCTAGCCTCACTAAATGCTATATTTAGCCTCCCATCTACCTTTCTCCAAGTCTGGAAGGAAAAGGAATGGGTGGTGAGAACAGTTAGGATTCATATGAATTATGGGTAGGATTAATATAATAAGTCCTGTCAGGAAAACCCCTTGTGCAAGTGAGTTTCTCCCCTCTCCCTCCATGTACCCTCCCAAAACTGGGTTTGGGGGCTCAGGAGAACCCTATAACAGTGTGCAGTGGAGAGGGGATCACCCTATCTGGCAAGCCTAAATGCTTGCTGTGACAGAAATATCACCTATATATACAGTATATACATATTCATTTAAAATAAATGAATTCATTTGAATAGAGGGAGTAATGCACAGTTGAAAGCACATAACTCTTAACAATAGCAATCATGTGCATAATTAATGTATCAAGAGAGCACTGTAAAGTAGAGCACAATGCAATTTGCTCTTCTCTCAGTTTAGCACCCCTAAAAAAAATTAACAGCAGTTCTGGAGCATGCATTTGAATAAGAATAGTGAACAAGTGGGGAGTCAATTGCTAAACAAAGCATTTTTGAAACAGACCAAGTCCCTTCAAGGTGATTTACCACCTATGTCCTACAGACTAAGAATGACTGACAACACAATCCTAACCATGTCTACTCAGAAGTCCTGTTGCATTAAACAGGACTCACTCCCAGGTTAGTGGGTTTAGGATTGTAGCAGCTATCTTACACCTGCCGCAAAAATGCCTTTAACAAATAATCTGTTACAAAGTTCCCATCTACTACCCGCTTGTTCATATATCAGATAATCATTTTCTTTTTTGTTATAGTGAGAATTTGAATAAATACTAGATTTCTATATTTGTTCCCCTGCCCGCAACCCTTCAGTTCCTGCTGTTTTCCCCCTCTAACCCATAGAGTCATAACATTCTCTTTACCTCATTTAGACAATAGGTACAGCCTGGATGTTGAAAACTGAAGATTTCATGTAGTGAATCCACCATGGAAACAGATGAACCATTAAGGAACAAGGGTCCTGTTGTTATGCAAATGTATTTGGCAGTAAAACTGGGGACAAAAATGCATAACAAAATGTAGGAACTGTGTAGGCAAAACTGTTTCCAAATAACTGTTCACAAAGTTTTAAAGTAATGTGGCCCCTAATGACCAGGGACAGGTTGGGAGTATTTGGGGTGGAGAACACATGTGCAAACAGATGTTGAGATTCCTCATTATCTGCTCATCTCTAATTGAAGCTGACATGACATTTGAGCTAGTCTAGTAACTTAGGGAGGCTGCACATATTGCTTCTTTTCTATATTAGTCTTCACAGAAATTCCAAGTGCTTGGCCAGGGAAAAGATAAATTCTCTAAAAATCTACAATAACCAAAATGGTACCCTCACAGATGGATATTCTGTCTTAAAAAAAAATGCTACCCAGCAAAAACAACAAAGACTGATGGGGAGAAATATATTAGCTTCAAATGTTGCAGTGCAAGATTAACACTTTATTCTGGATTTTGCGCAATGCATCTATATAAGCTTCTGATCTGAATTATATCCATTCTCACTTAGGTGACTACATTACTACAATGATTTATAAGGCAGGGCATTGTATTATCCCATTTTTCAGAAGAGAATGTTGTCAACTAAGGGGCTGTCATAAGGGTCTCCAGTTAGGCTATATAGTGGTACCTCTGGTTAAGTACTTAATTCGTTCTGGAGGTCCGTTCTTAAGCTGAAACTGTTCTTAACCTGAAGCACCACTTTAGCTAATGGGGCCTCCCGCTGCCGCTGTGCCGCCAGAGCACGATTTCTGTTCTTATCCTGAAGCAAAGTTTCTTAACCTGAAGCATTATTTATGGGTTAGCAGAGTTTGTAACCTGAAGCGTATGCAACCTGAAGTGTATGTAACCCGAGGTACCACTGTAGCTGATTTATAATTTAAACCTGTCTTCAAAATGCAACCCACTTCTCTTGAACTGTACAGCATTTAAGGTATTGCAAGTCTTTCCTAAGATTCAAAAGGTCTTCTGATTTCTTAAAATGCTTAAAACTGTTACAAATAAAGTAGTGTAGCACCCTTAAAAGGGTTGTGATGTAAATCTACTAAAATAAAAAAAAGGAATGACATGATTCAGTTGCCTTATTTAATGCAATGTACTGCTTGTCATGACAATGACAATGACAATTGAATATCTGTCTATTCAGGCCCTTTCTTCATTCTTAAAATAGTCGTTCCAACTGTAATACTGCTAATGTTGCACTACCTAATTGTTTTCTAAGTCCTTCCAATTCTCTTAAATATAATAGAACAGATACTATTTTACTGAACTAGCTCTGACACTCAGCGTTACATCATTAAGCTGGTAACTTTCTGTAAATTATATCTGCTCAGCATTTCTTTTTTTCTTTTTTCTTGACAGCAGGAAGTGAACTCTTCATAAACTCGCTTGTATTTAGTAGTGTGCAACATAGAACAGTTACTTCTCAAAGGTGGAATTGTAATCCTGGACAAATGAGGCTGGGTGGCTTAGGTTGATATAACTGCTTGCCCTTCCTGTAGCTCCACATGCTCATGGGATGTGGATCAGACAGGCAACGAAGCCAAAGGCAGGATTAATAGGCGCAATTCCTACTCATCCTGTAGACAGACCACCATGCAGCTTAAAGAATTCTGAGAGTAAAGGAGAATTTGTCTGCTGAGCAAAAATTTCGGCCCATACACTGGCAACCTCTCACCTAGACCACTGCAGTCCTTTTCTCTCTGGTCTTCTGTGGTGCCATCTTGGTCTGCTTACATGTATCTAGCATTCTGCAGTCAAACAATTCCATCCCTTCCTTGCTTTGATCAAGTAGTATTGCACCTTAAATCCCTACACTGGCATTCTGTCTGCCCCTGATCTGTCCAGTTCTGTGGGACTTTGAGACATTAGTGGAACAGGTGAATTCACATCAAAGCACAGAGCAGAAAAGAACAGGACCTTGGACAGTTCAAAGGGCAGCCTGCAGTCTCACCTCTTTTTCCTCCTAAGAGATAGATAAAGATGTTGCCTCTGCAGAAAGCTAGAGCCAAATGAAGTCTTATGTGGGTTGTCAAGACCTGGAGTGTGATAGGTTCCCTGGTAGAGCCAGCTGACCACAAATGTCTGTGCAAGTTATCAATGTCATAAATTGAGAAAAAGGGTGAGGGGACCATATCCTTTTCAGTGTATAGATTGTCTTGTTAAACAGGAGGTGATGCTCATGTCTACTAGAATATCAGAAATATTTAAAAGCCAGAGATACGAGAAATGTCCCTCTTATGTTCCTTCACTTATCCATTTTTTTCCTCTGCCCTGAATTCTACTTCTCCTGATCTTTGCTTTCACTGGAATTTCTAAACATATTTGTGAAACAATACTATGTAACTCAGTACGTTCTTGGACTGGTTAGAATGTGTGCTAACAGGACTTAATTCTATTGAGTACTCACCCCCCTCATCTCCTTCCCTTGCTCCCTGTTCCACCATTTCCTTAGTTGTCTCTCCCCCCTCCCCGTATATCAATTTATACGAAACATTGTTTGGAAAAAGAATGAACAAAAATCTTAATTGTAAATTCCAGAATTGTTGGACATGCGGTTTGTTTCAGCTTTCAATTCCTTCAGTTCATTTGTATCCTCCCCCCCCCATTAATAAAACACTATGGAGATCCACATTGCTAGGTCCAAAGGAGATACCCGACTGTGCGAAAATGTTCTTCATAAAGCTACCCAGTCACTCTTTTGCAAGTAATGTAGTTCTTTGCTGCCATACCTGTTGCAAGAAGGCTATAGCAGGCTTTATTTCTCTATTGGAAATGTGTGCTAAGATTTTACCTCTTCACTGCCTTGAATTTGATGTAAAAAAGAAAAAAAGAGAAGTCTAAAGTGGTCACAAAATGCTCACATCAATCATTGCTGAAAGCAAAAGGCCTTTCCACACACCCCATTCTTAGCTGGAGCTTTGAGTTGCCTTTTTGCTTATCTTCCTGTTGTAACTTCTTATCCGTGAAATGTTTGGGAGTGAAACACTGGGCTATTTCTGTTTTCTCTGGATTTATTGTGTATCTTGTTTTCTATCACTGAGTAGGAACAACAGGATTAAATGGAAGTAGCAGAGCTGCATGTCAAATTGCTTCACTAAAGCATGACTCGTGTGCAGAGGGAAACAAATGGACACTTCTCATGTGCTGTGTAATTCTGACAGCCCACTTAAAGGAGGGTTATAGGACTGTGTGGAACCCACAAGTGCCTTAACTACATATTTTTATACATACGTACAGTTATCACAACTAAGGTGTTTGTTTGTTTGTTTCTGTAAGGCCCTTTAATATCCCTGTTCAAACAAGTTTATGTCCAATGAACATGTGGAAGCTGATAATCAGCCTATGACCATTCCCTTGACTTCACACATTATTTCCCAACTTCCATCTAGTATTTTTTTTATCATTTCTGCCCCACCTTTCACAATCAAATTGTCTCAAGGTGCCATCATCATTCTTATGAATCTGTGAACAGTTGTGGTTCTGTACATATCAAAAGCAGAAGGCTGAAGAATATAAGTAAAAATATTCCAGCCTTTTTAAAGTGTTGGTCCATATTAATTTATCACCACTGCTAATTGATTTGCATATTTATACCCCACCTTCTAAATGAAGTTTTAGTCAACTTAGAATTTATTTTAAATACAATAAAACACATGAGTATATTCAAAAAAGGAAACAGAACTGAGCCAGCTAACTACAGACCAATCAGCCTATTAAGTATTGTTAGCAAACTGTACGCTGCTCATTTATGTGATAAACTGGTTGAGTGGATGAATCGAGAACACATCCTGTCAGAAGCACAAGCTGGTTTTAGAGCAAACCGATCAACCATAGACCAGGCTCTGATACTCCAACATCTGGCAGACAAATACTCAAGAAAAGGAGGATCTTTATATGCAGCGTTCATAGATTTCAAATCTGCTTTTGACCTAATACCAAGGGAAAGACTCTGGGAAAAGCTTAACGCTGCAAATATAGACAAAAAACTACTGCATCTCATTCGTGGCCTATATGAAAACACTAGGGCCAGGGTAAGATGCGATAGATTAGGTCATCTAACCAAAGAAATTCATATCTGCAATGGAGTCAAACAAGGATGCGTTCTCGCGCCAACTTTATTTAATTTCTACATTAACTCTCTTGTAGAAAATATGGTGAAAGAAAATGCTCATCCACCTAAATTGGCAGATGTGTCCCTCCCGGTGCTTTTATATGCGGACGACGCCGTTCTCCTCTCTTTCTCCTGCGTCGGCCTAAGGAAACTTTTGAGATCACTCTCCAATTACTGTCAAGCCGAACAACTAGCATTAAATCACAGCAAATCCAAAATTATGGTGTTTTCAAAAAAGAGAAGAAAACACAAATGGAGACTTGACAACCAACCTATTGATCAAGTAACAACTTTCAAATATTTGGGAATAACTTTTCAGGAAAGGGGCTCATGGCTTCACCAGATGAATAATGCCATTGCCAACGCAGGTAGGACTAACAAAGCCCTAATAAGATTTTACTATGGGAAAGGGGGCCAATACGTTCCGGCAGCCTCTCAGGTTTTTGCCGTAAAAATACTGCCACAACTTACTTATGGCTCCCAGATCTGCAGTTTCAAAAATCTCGCGCCTATGGAGGCATTCCAAACAAAATTTTATCGTTCCCTGTTGGGAGTCCCTCCCTGTGTATCCAACACGGCTGTCCGCCTTGAAGTCGGACAATTACCTATTGATGCGCGGATGTGGATCATGAGGATACACTATTGGTTAAAACTCATCTTTTTCCCGGCTGGGTTGGCACCTTTAACACTATTAGATACCTTTCATTCCAACTGGAAAGCTTCCCTCTTTGGCAAGATAAGAAGCCTGGGATTTTCCCCACAGATTCTGATAGCAGCAGGTTACGAGAGAGCCAAAAGTCAAGTGCTCCAACGCATTAGGGACACAGAGCTACAGTGTCACATGAGCAAAATGGAAAAACATACCTCAATAAGAGACTTCGGGAGAGGGTTTTCACCCGCAGACTATCTGACCAAACTACAAATACCCAAGTATAGACATTCCTTCACTTTGGTCAGATTCAACGTGTTGCCCTCTGCCCTGTTACTAGGCAGGTATGAAGGCAAACCGTATGAGTCACGTGTTTGCCCATGTGGCTCCTTGGAGGTGGAAACAAACCTGCATATACTGCTGCATTGCAGTTTCTACGAGGATTTACGACAGACTTTTATTACCCCAGTTCTTCACAAATTTAAAAATGAATCAGAATCCCATCGCTTGAAAGCCCTAGTAGAAGACAAAGTCTCTGAGATTACGATTAACGTTGCCAAATTCTGCGTTTCTGCTATTAGACGCAGGAAATATGAGCTATCCATTGACAATGCGCAGGCAAAGGCAAATGTTTAATTTTATCTAAGATCTTAATTTCGAAATGCTGTTTTTTCGTGTGTTTGTCTTGTGTGTGTTTCGTTGGACGATTTGGTCTGTGACCGTTTAATAAAATTTGATTTGATTTGAAAACACATGAGTTACCAGCAAGGATTGTATGTACATACAAATTTACCTCCCCTAAAGTTTTCAGACATCCCAGTTTCAACTGCTGCTGCTTATGAAAGCCTGGGAGATGAGCTTGTCCTGAAATGCATGCTGGTGCAGCCAGGACTTAGTCTCTCACGGAGTAAGGTTTATTTACCAGGGCTACTGCTGCAGCTTCAAAGAACTTTGGGTTCCTGATACAAGAGGCACTGGAGGAGTAAAGGTTTTCACAATGCTCACACCACCCTTCCACTGCTTACCTCATGAAGCAGCATCCCCCTACCTGGTGGCCTTCATATCTTTTGGACTACAACTCCCATCATCACCATCCATGAGCTACGCTGCCTGAATCTGAGGGCACCAGGTGTTCTAAGAGATTTGACAGTGAATGAAGGTTATGGGAATTAATACAGTTGATGTTACCTATCTCTACCTATGAATCAGGACTGTTTTCTGCCCCAGCTTCTTACTGCTCACTAAACTCTGTTGCCTTTTCAGTTTCTGACACTCCCTCCCCCCAGTCTGCCCCCTCCTTTTCCTCTGACCACTCATTGTTATCTCACTACCAATTCCCTGTCTTCTTTCTCAGCTGGTGCCTCCACCACTCCTCTGCATCAAGCCAGTCCATGACATGGGAGCCAACAAGAACTACCTGATTGTGACAGCACTCTTACCACTTGTGACTACCCACAAATGGTGTTCAGAGGCACACTGACTCCAACTGGGGATGGAGAACATAGACCTCATGCTTAGAGTCCACTGATAGCCTCATCCTCCAACGTCTGGAGGAGTATGAAATCTGTTGAAAACTAGTTCTGATCCACACACTTGTTCAAGAGATGAGGATCAGGGCATTTGATATACCAATTTGCAAAGATCAAAGCCCTCACATATTCTTATTTAACTCTCATTGACTGTACGTCCATTTATGGCACATAACTCTGCAAACCAACTGAGGAGTTGTGAAGCTTTGTAATATACAATCATTAGCATAGCTAGGGTGGTGGGCGGGAAGAAAAAATACCTGACTGTTGGTGCTTTCCTCTTATAGAGTAGACAATGAGGGGAAAATTCACATTTTTGGCTTGTATGGGTTTTGTTTTGTTTTGTTTTTGCTTTAAGCAACCAAGAAAAACCAGGCAGTTGTTTTTTTGTGCTCAGTCCTGGAAGGTTAGCATAAATCCCAGGAGAAACAGATCAGCTTCTCAAGTGCAGATGAGGCAGGCAAAGGTAAATGATAAATAGCATCACATGCCCCTACAATTTATCATAAGGTTCTCCTTCCGTATGTGCTATGCTATACACACAAAAGCATATACACATGGCTTATCAAGGCAGTCATCCAGTCAAAGATGGCTTTAACCCTGCATAATCCTTATCTAAACACTTTTTGAAGTCTTAGCCCCTTAGGAATACTTGCTTTCTGGGTCTCTCGGCAGTTCTCTATTGTTACAGGGCAGTGGGAAGAAACATCTGTTATAGTGTCTGCATGGTTTTTTTTTTTAAAGAACTGTTACTACAAAATGATAATTCTCCAAAGAGTGGGGAATGTGGCATACAGCAATATAGTTGGGCTCCTTTTAAAAACTACCTACTATAGAAATCAAATCAATATGGAGAGTGCTCTTATACTATTTTCAATGTGCGTGCATCTCTTTCTGCAGTTACTTGGCAACAGACTGAGATTAGAAATTGTAAGCACTTGCTCTACAAAAATTCTACAGGAACTGGTGGTTACACAATCACCAATTTATTCCCAGTTGCACCGAAAGGACCTTGTGGTTCTGAAGAAAACAAGATTTATATGATAAAAGGAATTCACAGAAGGTCAAGCCCTACACAAACAAATTGATTTTTGTTATACATTTTTTTGCTGCGGAAGAAACCATACCAAAACTTCACAGTGGACAAAATGGTTTCGTAAAAAAGACACTAATATGCTAGTAAAAAAACAAACCGAAAACAAAACATACTATATTAAATGAAGTTTTTGTTTCTGCATTCCAAAAACAACAGCACAGTTTTTCAAGCCTTGACAGCTTTCTTCTAGTGCTCCACACGAGTAAACCCCATTGAACAAAGCAGGATTGAAGTAAACATGTATAGGATTCAGACCTATTTTTGAGTGCACATGTTTAGGATTATGCTGAATAACTGATGTCACACACACAGTTAATTTGGAGTACAATATTGCTCGCAGTGGGAATAAGTAAACATGCATAGGACAGATTGTAAAGTCACATTCAGAATGGGCAGAAAGGTTTGTGTGTATTTCTACGGGTATTTAATTCCATATAGAATTCTCTCTGAAATCACCATGCATGATAGGACTGTGATTGTGTTAGCACCGTGGAGTGGGATGGGGGTCTTCTGACCATGAACTATGCAAAAGATATTGGGGGCCCCCAAAACAGCTCGGCCTCCATGAGCTGGACAGGTCTAAGGGTATAGGATGACCAAACAGCCAGGCCCACAAGAAGCAATCATTTGTGTAAGAAAAGAGGTGAAATATTATCACTTACCACAGCACAGTGCCCCCTCTCAGTAAGTGAGAATTCAAGGGTTTACCCACACTATTACCCTTATCACAGGAATGGCCTCTAGGAGAGCTTTGCCAGTGTGTACAATGGCATTCCTAATAATACCTTTCTGATTTCATTCTAAAATCAGTATTTTAAGGAATATAGCAGCATCTATAATATGCATTTATGACATTGATACCTCACATTTTCTCCAAGGGGCTCAATACAGTATACATAGTTCTCTCACTCCCCATTTTACCCTCACAACAATCCTGTGAGGTAGGCTAGGCTAAGAGGCAGTGACTAGTCCAAGGTCATGCAATGAGCATCATGGCTTGAGGGGATTCAAACTCTGATATCCCAGATCCTAGTCCAACACTCTAACAGCTATACCACACTGCCATATTACGGCACCTTGAGTTTCAGTGGTGCTTTGAAGTTTGTGAAAGGTAAACAATTGAAGACTAAATATATAGAAGACTAAAACTGTCTACTGCAGAACACATATCAGTGATCAGAAATTACTATCCTTGGTAATTTTGGTGCTGCTTACCATTATCCTTATCATACAGTGAAATGCATCTTAATCTAATTAATCTATCAAAACCTGTAAACCAAGCTTATTCTCCAAAACTCTCCACTTAAATGCCCCCCCAACAGCAAAAAATCACTGCAACTCTGCTGCATAATATATTACCACTATTTATCATTTCAATGACATTTTTCAGTGTACAAATTGCTTTGAAATTGCTTTAGCATTCATATCTTGTTTATCCTCACAATAAGCTTAAGAAGTAAGTGACTATGCTGAGAGACTGTGACTTGCCTAAGGGCAGTAATATGAGCTTTTTGGCTCTGCAGGGATTTGAACCTGGTTTCCCCATGTCCAAAAACATTTTGTAAACATTGTATGACAACTGGAAGCAGTCAGATACACTCATACCCCAAGATCTGGGTTTTTTTTTTAAGACTCAGCCAACTTTCTTTGAATTCTTTCCACAGATCCCCACGACTATATCACATTAACTGCAGAGTCTTGAATAATCCCATTATCAAAGCTGATTTGCACCACATCTTTCCTGTTATCCTTTTGCTCAATTAAAGCTGATACTATTCACTCTCCTGAAAGCCATTCTTGTACTTAGATGTATGCTTAAAACCATTTTTGTGTGTGCATGTTTTGCACACCAAAACTGTATCACAAAATTTAACAGGGGAGTAAGACTGAGAATTGTGTGCTGCCACACAAGCAAGTTTGGAAGAGTCAGATTGGATCAGTCTGCTGTGAAAAGCAGACCAAACAAACTCCTTCTCCACCCCTATATTAGTGAGGTTGGGATTGCAGGTAGCACTGTGGTCTAAACCACTGAGTCTCTTGGCCTTGCTGATCAGAAGGTCGGCGGTTTGAAACCCCATGTCGGGGTGAGCTCCCATTGCTCTGTCCCAGCTCCCACCAACCTAGCAGTCTGAAAGCACACCAGTGCAAGTAGATAATTAGGTACCACTGTGGCAGGAAGATGAACAGTGTTTCTGTGCACTCTGGTTTCCATCACGGTGTTCCGTTGCTTCAAAAGCAGTTTAGTCACATGACCTGAAAAGCTGTCTGTGTCCTTTACCTTTACCTATTAGTAACATTGCAAGAGTTTGTAACTACCGTACTTTTCTGTGTATTAGACAAGGTTTTTTTTTTTACTCCAAAATAGTGTTTAAAAACGGGGCTCGTCTAATACACGGGCAGTACATTAGGAGACTGGGTGACTGGTTGCAGCTGCAAGCTGCAGCTTGTCAGCAGCAATTTGGTGAGTGATTGTTGCCTTGGATTGGCTGCTCCTGCGTTAATTGGGCAGGTGATTGGTTGCTGCGTAAAAGGCTGCCTTGGATTGGCTGCCGCTGCAGCAATTGGGTGTTTGGTTTCCAGCTTGTGTTTGCCAATGGGCAGGTGTTTGCAACATGAGCAATGGGCAGGTTGGTTTCTGCAACATGAGCAATGCTGAATTCTTGTCTTTAGGGTTAGTGATTTTCTGTACCCCCCAAAAGTTCAAAAACCTTGGGCAATCCCCCCAAAAGCCCAACAACTCTGTGCAATCTTTCCCCAAAGCAACCCCTCCCAAAAGCTCAGCAACTGTGGGCAATCCTCTCCCCCCAAAAAGCTCAGCAACTCTGGTAATATAGCCATCTCCCGCCATTTTCTTAAATTATAGCCCCCCAAAATAGGGGGCGTCTTATACATGGGGGCGTCTTATAGACGAAAAAGTACGGGTATAACCTGGTTCAAAATGCACATTTGCATTTAATGCATCAACATTATTATGTATTATGAAGTTGTGTCACTCATTTCCCCAAGAAGTTCTTCCCAAACTTTGAATGCAACACATGATTCTGCACGAGCTTGTACCAGTGAGTTTTCAATTGTGTTTCAAAATAGCTTGCTTTCATCCAGGTTCTGGACAGTCTGATCCATAAAACTGTAGTTAGAAAGCCTGGATAAGGGCACAGGTGAAACTGTCTTTTTAAATTATTCTTTTATGGGATTTATATTGAAACAAAGTTTTCTATAAAATCAATCCAACACATCCAGATACATCAGAATCAAATGCAAAGCAACCCAACCTTCTTCCATCTGCCGCAATAAATACCTAAATCTGAATTTAAGAAGGCCTAGGAAAAAAAGTTTCAAAACCGCATTGGCTGCATAATTATTTGGCAGAAGATGGTTCCAAAATCAGGGTGGTACCACCAAGAAGGCCCTGTTCCAAGTTCTGATCATACAGAACTCACTAGGTAATAGTATGGCCAAAAGTGTCTCCCCAGCAGATCTCAACTGAAAGGCAAATCAGTACAGGGAGAGGCATTCCTTCAGAAAACTAGGTTCCAAACTGCTGTGGGTTAAACCACAGAGCTTAGGGCTTGCCAATCATAAGCTCGGCGGTTCAAACCCCCACGATGGAGTGAGCTCCCATTGTTCGGTCCCAGCTCCTGCCAACCGAGCAGTTCAAAAGCACGCAGTGCAAGTAGATAAATAGGTACCGCTCTTGCGGGAAGGTAAATGGCGTTTCCGTGCGCTGCTCTGGTTCGCCAGAAGTGGCTTAGTCATGCTGGCCACATGACCGGAAGTTGTACGTCGGCTCCCTTGGCCAGTAAAGCAAGATGAGCGCTGCAACCCCAGAGTCATCCACGATTGGACCTAATGGTCAGGGGTCCCTTTACCTTTACCTTTAGGTCAATACCAGCACTCTTGGGTGCAGTATTGAATGGGGGGGGGGAATCAGTGAAGATCTTTCAAGAGATGGTGCCAGGTAGCATAGATGCATCCTGTACTAGATGCAATCTCTAAGCTGCGTTAAAGGGCAGCCCCATGTAGAGTACATTAATTAGTTGTGTCTAGAGCTTGGCTGAGCATGAATAGCTGTGATCAAGCTATCCCAGGGGTAAGCAATCACCCAATCGCCTTCTCAATCCGGCCCATGGACGGTCTGGATATCAACATGTTTTTACATGAGTAGATTGTGTGCTTTTATTTAAAATACACCTCTCGGTTATTTGTGGGGCATAAGAATTTGTTCATTCCACCTCCCAAAAAAAATATAGTCCGGCCCACCACATGATCTGAGGGACGGTGGCCCGGCCCATGGCTGAAAAGGTTGCTGACCCCTGAGCTATTCCTATCCAGGAATGGCTGTAGTTGGTGAACTAGCCATAGGTGGCAATAGGCAGTCTGTGTCACTGTGTCCACAAGCATCCAGTGACAAAGTGAAATTAAGGAGTACTGTCAGACTACACACCTGGTCCCTCAAGGCAAGGGAAGTGTAATCCCTTCCAGAAGAGGCTGATCACCCAATTCCCATACTGCTGATCCATAGTACCTTCATCTTGCTGGGATTCATCTTGAGATTCTTAGACCCCATCTGGTCCATCTGATTCTGATGGGAAAGAGTGATAGAGCTGGGTGTCATCAGCATACTGATGGCACTTCACTCGAAATCCTCTGACAATTGTTCCAAATTGTGTCATATTGAAAAGGGAACAAGAAAAATCCCTTCCAGGACCCTAATATATTCAGGCTGCTGAGCTGCTTTGAGGGTGTTGAGACAAGTTTTGTTAGGGACCACAGGTGGCAAGAGTGTTTTTGCATAGGCAACTTGTTGGCCACTGTGGAAACAGAATTGTAGACTAGATGGGCCATTGGCCTGATCCAGCAGGATTCTTCTTATTTCCATACATTCACAGAATTTTGAGTCCTTACATTCAGGAGCTCTCCATAGTTGTGACCTGAAGTAACAGGTGTTCTACAGTTCCCTGATGACTTAACAGAATCATTTAATGGAAATTTCCTCACAGTGATTAATGGCCAGGACTTGCACACACAAAAAAGATGCAATTACTGAGGGGCAGTTAAAAATTACTGAAAAATTATGGTGCTGTTTAACAACAACAACAACAATTAAAGCAAAAGCATTGTGCCAACCCTAGGAGATACCGTAACTCTTTGAAAATAGAGAGCATCCACTAATAATGTTTCTAAATTATGAGCTGATTTTAAATTGAGCTAAGGGGCCCATTACTAGTAAAAATTGGGTTGTGTGCACAGAAATTATATATTTAGAAAAACAGGAGCAATATATCCTTTAGCATAACTGCAGGCTTAGTCCTAGTCCAGCATCAATATCTTGATAATTGTATGAATGGGGAGAGGAGCCTTGCTGCAACTGCAAATCCTGCACTCTGTTTTTCTAATTCCTAATTGCAGCAGCTTCCTCTGGTCCCATATAAATCAGCAAAGTAATGAAATTAACTACACTGGATCACCCACAGTGTTCGGTGAATCAATTTCATTCCAAAGGCAATGGTGGGGGTGGGGTGGGGGTAGGAATGATTGGAACATCTTTCTCAAGAGGGGGGACATGAAATCTGAAGTGATGCTGAAGGAGGGTAAGGTACTGTTCAAAGAAAAATATATTTATAGAACTAATATGTTTTTTAAAAAATAATAATTTAAGGTTACCAGTACTGCTGTGGATAAGTACCTATTATCGCATATATTTTAAAACAATTTCAAAAATAGTACACCAGTAAGATAGTGGTAGGTGAATATAGGAAATGCACAATGAAATATAATGGAAATGCAGATAAGGTTAATTTCCCATTACTGAAGGAAGAATAATAGATCAGGTTGTAAGTGCCACAAAATGGTGGAGGGTGGAATGCTTGAGTTAATAGTTCTAGCTACTCCATTTCCTTTTCTTTCCAACCCAGATTTTCCTTCCTCAGCAAGCCAGTTTGCATTCAGTGTCCATTGAAGATGCATGTTGCTCATTTGCATGTTTTGGGAGCTTTTCTTAAGGGTGTGTGTGTTTTGTGGCATAGCTATACTGGTGCCAATCCCAACTACATTAAAAACTTTGATTTCTCCATTTCTCTATGGGCAGTTTTCTGTGTTATAACTGTGGCGCCTCCAGATTATGCAAAGGTATTTTCTATACTTTTCTATTCTTTTTATCTATGTGCCTGTGTCACCCTGTTCCAACTATTCCAATTCACTGCCTTCCGACCTGTCATTCCCACACCCCATTCCAGCACATGCTACTGAGTTCTTATGGGGCTGCTTTTGGATGGACATGTTTCCTCCTTAAGGATTTGCCAAAAGATTTTTTTGAGCATTTGAAATCTTTGATAAGAAGAGCCAGCTGGATCAGGCCAACGGCCCACCTAGTCCAGCATCCTGTTCTCATAGTGGCCAAACAGTTGCCTGTGGGAAACCAGCAAATGAGATTCAAGGAAAAAAGCATTGTCCTCTCCTGTGGTTTTCAGCAACTGGTCTTCAGAAGCGCAACCTCTCTCTTCTAGATGGTGTGGTTTAGGGGTGTTGTTCATCCTATGCATTTTATTTTTAGTTTGGGTTATAACTCTTAACACAAAACTGCGAAACGATTTCCTTTATCTTTGGTTTATTATTTGTTGAGGGAAGAATTCAACACAGTGCTAAGTTGAAGTGCCGTAGCAGTGCAATAGGTGTACTAGCAGAATGGCCTGTGTGTGCAAGACAAGACACAGAAAGTTAGCATGGTTCCCATGGCTGGTTGCGCAACAGTCTTCTTTAGCCTCAATATCTTCTGTTGCACAACAAGCTTCTACTGACACAACTGTTGTGCTGGATTTCATATTGGACAACTATTATTCTCATGCTTACACAAGGACAACACCTCTAATTATTGGACTGATAAATTATGTAATGGTGGATGTTTGGAAGTTTACATAATGTTCACATTGTTGCCATAAAACTGTATATAATTTCAATGTATGTTGTTTACAGGGCTTTACTGTATATGTTTTACTATAGTCAAGTGAATATATATATATATGTAACATAAATAAATAAAAATATTATTTAAAGACAGTTCCAAAAATAGACATTAATAAAGTTGTTATTTATCAAGTGCACTATCTAATACCATAAATATAAACATGCATCTGCTAAACACCACAAGTCATAGTTTTGGGAGATTTTGCTGGCTTTTCCATGATGCTGCTTGAAGTTATTTAAAAAGAAATACAGCAAAATCAGTTTTGCCAAAGACCACAATGATTATTCATAAAATTTCAGCATGTGTTATACACAGAATGGGAGCTCTAAATGTCTTGAGAAAAATTATTTTCTTAAGGAACTTAAGGAACAAAGGCCCTTAAAAAAGAAAACCCAATTAAAACAGATACAATTGAACTGATTTAGATTTCTTTAAATTATGTCTCATTTTATCCATTCTTTTTTCCGACTGCCAGTGCTGCTATCAATGTCTTGCTTATAGTGTGTGTGTTTTGTCCCTAAATGAACTATTCTGTATGTGGGTGTAATGAAGTTAATTACTTGGAAACTTTGACAATCCTGTTGATAAGCCTGAAAATGTTCAGAGATCTCGATTAATTGGGATATTCATCCTAGCTTCTAATAGAAAACCCACCATTCTGGCAGCTAGGCATTTGCATATCTTGGGGAATTCTCAATAAAGTGGTTATTACTAAATTCTCTTCTCCACTGCTATATACAAGTTGAATCCAAATGTCTAACTTCCTGCCAGTGTCAAATGTAGGCATGGTCAGTCATAGCAAGCTAGCAGTCTTAGTTTAAAAAGATGAGTAATAATTGGAATTGTATTATTTAGGTAAGTTGTGGAGGCTGGAGGAATGTAAGAATATTTTCAGCCTGACAGCTTCTGTTCCGATATCCTAGGATGAATCTGTAATTGTGAAACACCTATATTTTGCAAACTATGAATGCTATGTATTTTTAAGTGGATGTCAGTGTTTTGAAAAAATAAAAAAGGTTCTGACCTCCTCTGCCTGGTCCTCGAACCTAGTCGGCACAAAGAGTCCTTGAAAAAGAGTACTTTGCAGAATGCTGCTTTTATTACAAAAACGAAAACTTCTCCAACCACGACCAACAGCTTTACACATTGAACACAACCAGCTTTCTACTATCCATCCATCCATCCATCCATCCAACCAACCAACCAACCAACCCAACCACCACACAACCACCCAAACAGATCATCCTATATATTCACAAGCATATTTGGGTGAAAGGTTGCATGAGTCATGCAGGCTTTGCCGATTCACTGTAGGCCACTGACACATGCTGACTCAGTTCCTTTTGTATTAAAGAAACTGTGGCTAATTTTTAAGCCGTGGCAGTGGAACCCATGTGATTGTGAACGACCAAAGTATTTATTATATTGAATCTGTTTAGCTATTTAATGGACAATATTGGCAGTGTTATGTAACGTCAAGGTAATTCATGCTTGGTTACAAATACCCTCTAACAAATCAGTAACTACTTATTGTGGCCCATAGGCTAAGAGGCAACAGGGAAGTTCAAGTCTTTTTTTTTTTTAAGCTTTGGGGCCAGTCTAATTTTATCAGCTGTGTTTGAGCTGTGTCTAAAGTGCCCTCAGTCAGTAATTGCCAGCCATTTTACATTCAAGACCCACAGGTTGCCCTCATTTGCAATGGAATGGTTTTTTTTTTTAATCCCTTTATCAGTTGGGCGTGTATGAAATTTGAAAGCTGGCAATGTGGGACATGAACTTAATATAGGCTGAAATAGCCACATTCAAATACTGATTGCATTGTCTTTTATTACAAGTGAGACTTTCTAGGAAGAGCATTCCAGCTCAGGGTCCCTTCTAAACAGTCAATATTCCAGCTGTGGTCTCAGTCCTTCCTTTTCTTCCCCACCCCACTCAACAGACACTCAACACTGAACAGCTACTTACTGTGCTTAGTTCTCCTTGGGCTGGATTTTTAAAATTGAACCCTTACAATTTTTGTTTTAAATTGTACTCTTGCAAACCAAGAACTTCTGCAAAGCGTGCTGCTTGTTCCTCTGTGGTCCCATTTCAAGACTAACCACACCCTATATTTAGAGCACATTGAAAGCACACAGCTTCCCCCAAAGTCTCCCAGAAATTAGTCTACCTCGGAGCACCGTTTCTTGACAAACTACAGTTCCCAGGAATATTGGAGGAGGGGAATCATGTGCTTTAAATGTGCTTTAAAAGTATGGTGTGATCACAGGCACTCATTGTCTGAGTTTGCTATTAGTGTGAGTCATGTCTGTAATAAAAAAAGATATGGTCTACAATTTTAAGAGTATGGTATGGGGGTTAGATTTGTCTGATAAAACAATACTATTGTTAATGCTTTAAGAAGGCTTTAGCCATGAAGAAATAGATCCTTTACACTTGCTGCTGCATAACTACTGAAATCACCTTGTTGCTGTGAGAATTTGAAAGGTTCTGTTATCACAGAAACCTGTCATATCACGGCTGCTATAAAAGCTGTTCCCTGGAGATATTTGTTTGGTAGCTTCTAGGACTACCATTGATAGAAACAGTAAATTGTGAGTCAGAAGGCAGCTTTCAGAACCATTAAGTCTGAAAACCCCTTTTGTAGGAGAATATAAATAAATATTCTGAATATGAGGGCATGTGCAGGTAGCAGATTTCTTCTTCTGGGTATCTGTCTAAAAGATCTTGGCACTAGAGCCCCTTTTTTATTCAATTGCCTGAATTAAAATAAATCTCAATTTCATCTAACGTTTTGCTAGAAATGTATTTTTCAGGGAATAATAGAGCCTCCCCCCTCCCCAATATGACAAAATCAGCTTGGGCAGACTAGTACTAAATTAAGGGACAATTTTGTGTTTGGATTTTAGGGGTGGAGTTTTCTTTTAGGGGTGAGTGAAACATCTAAGCATTTCTGCTGGCTTACTCTTTTCATTGCTACTGCCAGTTTCACAGTGGCAGTTCTGATGGACACTGGCTCCCTCCTAAAGGCCCGCTGGAATTATACAAAATCATTGTGTATCAACTTTCCAATGACGCATTCTGTAAAAAGAAACAGCACCTAAAAACAATACAAAACAACACTGCAGGAGATCTGCCAGGAAGCCCACCTCCACTGTCACTGGTAAACTTCCTCCTTTGCTCCCTTTCCTATGAACTGTCCCTGTGAAGGAAAATGGGCTCTTAAAATGCAGTGATAAAATAGTGTATGTATGTGGTTTATTTGGTGGTTATGAGGTTAACTTGTTAAAGCTTGCCAGTCCAGGGATCAAACTGGAAGGCGGTAAAATAACTGAGGAATGTGTGGATTGCAAATGGGCAAATGTATGCAGTTGGGATTAAGACCTTGCTGCTTCCTTCAGTTTTGTGAATTGTGAAGTAAAAGTAGGCACTTTGCTTCAAGGCATATTAGGAAATGAGATGGAGCAGGGGTGGAAATGGTGGATCAGTTTGGATCTCAATAAAATATAATATTCCAGCCTGGAGAATTGGCTAACACATATTCTACTCTTCTGTAATGCTATCCACTTAAATAGTTTTCCATTTTTTCTGCTATGTTCACCTGGACTAGATAATGGGTTTCTTGTATTTGTCTCACAATGAATAATATACAGTAGTGCTATGAATCAAACATATTTGCCTGGATGTGGTCATGAACTGAACACCTGAAAATGGTTTACATATTTCATAAATGAGTGGCTCACGACACATCAAGTGAACAACAGTGAGTGTAACAGGAGTGTAACATCCCAATGCATACAGCATTGTATAAAGCAGGCTTCCTCAAATTCAACCCTCCAGATGTTCTTGGCCTACAACTCCCATGATCCCTAGCTAGCAGGACCAGTGGTCAGGGATGATGGGCATTATAGCCTCAAAGCATCTGGGGGGCTGAGTTTAAGGAAGCCTGGTATAAAGCAATAGAAATAAGCAATGTAAAACAAAACAAGCAACAGAATAATGCCTAACAGAGAAATAAACTAGTAGGATATAAAATGCATGGATGAGTCACCAAAAAAGGCATTTCATATGGATTCACCACAATGAACTTACAGAGTGTTGTAGAGTCACTGAGTATTTTAGAACGATGGGAAAAGAAATCATTTCTTCATTTTACTGATTTTTCTGTTAGCAGAGACATGGTTGAAGGGGACACAAATCTATGGGGAATGGAATGATACCTAGCAGCAATGATTTGAACAGCAAAAGGTAAAGGAAATATTAAAGGAAACCGAGCCAGATGGGCAGGGTATAAATAAATTGATGATGAGGAGGAGGAGGAGGAGGAGGAGGAGGAGGAGGATGTATTGTGTTGCCATTGGAGAGGAGGTAGTGTTGCGAGCCAAAAGATGGCTTATCTTCTGAATTTACACCAATAAAACTCAGAGACAAGAGGAGTTAGGAGTCCAGTGTTATTTAAAGGTAAAGGTAAAGGGACCCCTGACCATCAGGTTGAGTCGTGTCCGACTCTGGGGTTGCGGCGCTCATCTTGCTCTATAAAGCCAAGGGATCTGGCGTTTGTCCTCAGACAGCTTCCGGGTCATGTGGCCAGCATGACAAAGCCTCTTCTGGTGAACCAGAGCAGCACACGGAAACACCATTTACCTTCCCGCCGGAGCAGTACCTATTTATCTACTTGCACTTTGACATGCTTTCGAACTGCTAGGTGGGCAGGAGCTGGGACCGAGCAATGGGAGCTCACCCCATGGCAGGGATTCGAACCGCCGACCTTCTGATCAGCAAGCCCTAGACTCTGTGGCTTAACCCACAGTGCCACCTGGGTCCCTCCAGTGTTGTTTATAGCTAGGCAATAAGTTACAGTTGAATTGTTTCCCAAAACTGCAACCCGCCCAAGGGTCCGGGCGGTGGTATTTATAACATTTCAAACAAAGGATTTCAATTTTCACCAATCATGTACATCATTACCTCATTTCATGTTTAATACACTTGCACAATAAGCATTAGCGATTTCTGCTGATTCAGCTCTGATTCCCAGTGGTTTCTGTTAAAGTTTCCGTTACATTGTGTTAGAGTGCATGTTGGGAACCTGTGTTAAGCATAGCCATTTGCACCATGCATCAACTTATGTTCTAGCTTATGAGCTGTATCTTTGTGATTCACATATTAGCTGTACACATTCTGCCCCCATGGGAGGGTGGCAACTTGCAAAAATCATGTTTCATAAAGCAACAGGTTACTACAACTTCTTTATTAGAAGCACACTCAAGGATTCATAGGGGTTCACATTACCATATTTATTGTGGCCCTTTGTGCCACAACCACAGTAGGAACTACACCTGTGTGTGTCTCCCGCCTTCCTTCACCTCTGCTTTGCCCTACACAGCAGGACAGACCACATGAGCATTAATTCAGCCATCCTTCCAGCACAGTTCTGTGTGTTTTACTGAGAAACCTAATGCTAATATTAAGTGTGCTGAATTACCGTCAAGTGACACAGAATAATCTGCAGTGTAACAAACAATAGCGCCTCATCTAGCACAGCAAGGAAGCTTAATACAGCATAGTACATTAAAGTAACTTTAAATAATAACTGAGCAGACCAGCTATTGTCTGACATACTTCCAGTGGTGGAAGCAGTAGTAGGAAGCAAACAAAATAAAGGAAGGAGAAGAAAAGAGCACTTCAGAAAATCAAGTTAGAGAATATTCTGGATGCTAATAATAGCACTATTTTCAAAGGCCTCATATGTCTGAGAAGCGAATAAAAGCCATGTTTTAGTTTACTTTGGAAAAGTAGAAGAAGAAAGAACATTTCAATAACTTGTTTTCACTGAATTATTATCCAAATTCATTGGATAAAGTGCATGTTTCAAATGCTAATAGCATATTTGAACTTTTCCCCATCATCATTCCTTTTGATATTTATGGTAGCAATACACAGGGAATTTATTAAATTCATGTGGGAGCCAGCAGTCCATGAGTATTTCTATTTATATTCAGCAACATGGTGTCATTTAACTATCCAGATTCTTCTGTTGCTAACTTTGAAAAGGATGTGGTTCATTTATGATAGCATCCAAGAAACAAAACAAACTAACAACAACAGTTGTGTTAGAAGGCAGTATAATTGTTCAGTTCACACTCTGGAGTCTTGCAGCAAAATTAATAAATATGTAAATTAAAAATGGTGAATGTACTAAATTTCTTTAAGGGTCAATATAAGCATGAATTTGAAAAGGAAATATCTCAGAAAACAAGTTATTCTGCATTATTTAATTTTGATTTCTACTTTTTGCATGGATTACTCTTTAGACATTACAAAACATTATCAGAATTGAAGTACAGTACCAGGATGCACTAATTACCAGGTATTTAAGCATTTTGTTAAATACATATATGTTTACTGAATAAAACGAAAGGTTCAGGTTTCAGCTTGTGAAACTTAATTATATGGCCCTGTAGATTTCTGACAATGTCTTACTATATTTGACTATCTATCGAGTCTGAAGGTCAAAGATATAGCAGGAGATACACAGTTGGCTATAACATAAAGGTGAATTGAAATTAGGGTCGTATCTGTATGGATCAAGATAAAAGTGCGTTATCAACAGCTGCTTTAATGTATTAAGAACCTGAAAAACTCTAAACACTGTATAATCAATACAGATAAAATTCAGATTGAGAGACAATATGAAAATGGATAACGAGGGGGAAAATAAATAAACAATCCAGAAGTAGAAGAAAATATTCCAAACGTTCAATAAACTCTAGTACTTACTAAATCTAGGCACCTACAAACTCTCACACCCCCAAACCAAAAGACTTGTTGTAGTTGGGTGTAGATACGTGAGTGCATGTCAAATGTGAACTATACCTGCATGTTACTATCTTAGTAACATCTGTATTTCTTAAAACACAGTGTGTATGTTTAAGGAAGCAAAAATAATTATCATATAGTTATGATTCATATTTGATTTGCTCCTTGCATTGTCAGGGATTATGGGAGTTAACATCCAACAATATCTGGAGCGCCACTTGTCTCCTTTGGTTGAAGTTAAAACTCACATCATAACATTTATTAAAGTTGTAGAGTTATTTTTAGAAGTCCCCCCCCCCCCAGTAATGGCAATGTATTGGCATGGAAAACACCAAACTGCGGAAGCTTGAATTTTAATGCTAGGTTCTCAGCACTTTTAAAATAGCGGGTCAAAAACCAATGTCTGCAGAACTATACCTAGAAGGATACTCATTTGACAGGATAACTGTATTTTAAATCTGGCTAATGTGTGCAAGATCCATCTTTCAGAATATACTTATCTCCATAATAACCATTTTAATAATTTGAATTAGCTTGAGAGCCCTCACATTAAAATTGAGATCAACTGCAGGCTGTCATGGAAAAATGTGAGCATTTTAAAAACTATGTGTGTATGTATGTATGTATGCAAGATTTATTGGCACATTTGCGATCAATTTTGGAGTTATTTTTATAGTTATATTTTTCTAGTTCTAAGATGATGAGTTTAATATTAAAAAAGAGAGAACACTCTGAATAATAGACAGTAGAGAAAATTGAAAAACTGTATATATTTTTAGATGTATATATATTTGTTTTTCTGAACTGAAAAACATATGTATGCACATCAGTTTTCAAAAATCTTTCACTCTCATGAAAATGATGAAAAAAATACAGATAAAAAAACTTGAGAAAAATAAGAAGACTTGTGCTAGATGGAAAAACGACAAAAAGAACACCCATTGCAACATTTATGGTATTCTCATTCTCTCTGGGTATTCCAAACTTTGTATTAAAAGAAAGCTAAACCCAATACTTCTCTGTCTATCTCCACACTTTGACTTCTATACAAGTAGACATGCAGAATAACTTTTGAAAAGTACAGTATGTGCATTAACCATAGTTTTCTGGTTCAGACATAATGGGGAACTATAGTTAACTAAAGACTTCCTGGCTTGTTTGTATGTTTGTTTGCTCTTGCAGAGAGGAGCAAAGCAGTTGCATTCAGGCTATTTCATATCTTGGGAACCAAGATAAGAAAGTCCAAATGTTGCAAAAGTCTATTTGCAAACAAAGAGAGGCAGGACACGATTCTGTTCTTCTTTCTGCAAGTGTTAATGTGTGCAGAGACCTAAAATGTGACCTATAAAATATGGTACAGTATAAGAATAAGAGTTCTGTATTCATTAGCCTATAAAATAATTTAGCAGTCCTATGCAGTGTTAGCAATGCCTAAGTCCACCAACATTAATAAGCCTAGGTCTGCAAAGATTTGGGCTGTAACCTTGTATGTTAAGGAGATAAATACAACCAAATGATAAAGCTAAGTGATAACATTGATAAAATTTGTTATTAGTACAGTACTGTGTATAAGGTGGAAAAAGTATCTGATGGTGGCTGGCTGGTATAGGGTAGCACAGAATGTTCAGTTCCTCTGGGAACTAAGCAGTTTGCAGTTCATTTTCTGTGAGGGAAGGAAGTTTGTCAATGTGATTAGGCTTAATATGCAGTACTGGGGCAGGCTAAGGACTCAGAAAAGGTTTCAGCAAGTACAAAATCTAGTGAAAATGGGGTTTGGAGGCAAGAATGTTGAACACAGACCATAAAAATGGGGGAAGACTGCAATATTTGAGCCTGAAGGGAAGGTACCAGTAGGTCAGTTCAGAAAAGAGGCTCGGGAGACAGGGAATCTAGGTAAGTAGGGGCTAATGAGATAGGGGATACTGTGAAGAAACATTACAATCTTAGGGAGTCAGAAGTGTTGTATGGTATGAAGAGTAAGGGAGTAAGACAAGAGGACTAGGGAGGTTCAAAAAAGTGGTTAAAGCTGTCTTCCCCAACTTGGTGCCCAAAACATCTGGAGGGGACTTGGCTGGAGAAGGATGGGCTAGAGCAGGCACCCCCAAACTCAGCCCTCCAGCTGTTTTGGGACTACAACTCCCATCACCCCTAGCTAACAGGACCAGTGGTCAAGGATGATGGGAATTGTAGTCCCAAAACAGCTGGAGTCCCAAAACAGCTGGGCTAAAGGAACTGGCTGCTAGGTCTAGAGACCACTCCTTTATATTGAACTTCCACCAGTTTTGGTTTCTAGTACTGTAACTATGACCTGATAATCATAAGAATGCAATAAAGGCCAAAAAGCAATTAATGAATTTCACATATTGGCTTGAATTAATGAATCAGTTATTTGGCTGCAGAGTTATAGTCCTTTAAGATGTGCTGAGTAGAGTTTTAAAAAAACATTGGGTTGAATCCAGCTAAGTCATTATGTCAGCAGAATGACTTCCATGAATGCAACTAAACTTCCCTTTATCTCCTCTGCCTTCGTGTACCCCACACTGCCATTAAATTTGCTCCAAAAGGTTGAGGGAACCCCCAGACCAGATGTGGGGTATGTTCAATGGAAGGAGAAAAGGGAAAGTTCTGCTGCACACACCGACTCACTTCACATGTGGAGTGATTTAGCTGGATACAACTGTCTATTTCAATCTCTTCATGACCATGAATGTAAATGTATGTCTTACATTGCGATATGAACTTATGAACACACTTCCACACAAATACACTGCCTGGGAACATAATATACTCCATAGCTTGTGTACATGATATACTCCATATATAGATGTGCTCTGAGGACATGTGAATGATTATTTTTTTTTGCAAAGAGCAATTAGGTAAAAAATTAGAATTTAGGTATATACATTTGCAAAAAGTTTAAATTGGAGCTATATTGAGAACTTATGGCTATCTAAATGGACTACAACTATATATTTCATGGGCATTGTGGCTTGTATTTAAATGCCTAACATTATTTGAATGCACTTTTCCATGTGATTTAATTAGCTATAATCATACTGATCTATTTAAAGTGGATACCCATGATGCATGACATGTCCTTTCAAGGAGGTGTACAATTATTGTGGAAATGAATGTAATAGTAGAATCCACTAGCCCAAGGCAATTACAATTACAAGAAATGCTTGTTTAGTTAAAGGTCACAATCTGATGCCTTGCTTTTCCCTGTAATACTCTTGTCACTGTACAAGTTCAAACAATTAAGGCACAGTTTTTAACAACCATGATTTAACAGTATAACTTAGGAGCCAAGCTTAAAACAGATGGATAAATCCCATGTGCTCCCCCCTTTTCTTTGTACTTTTCAGGAGGCTCCACTAAGATAAATGAAAATGGTTATTTTAACACCCATTTTCAATCTAAGTATATTGTTATGATACCTTTGCCTTTGGGCATTTTTGCTACACTATGTAAATTTTATGTAATAGTAATAATAAACTAAAAACAAAGGTTTAAGATATAAGCATAGTATTACACATGCATATTGTTAGCACTGTTTCCATGTCTATGTTTCTAATTGCAGAATATTTAAACATGCCTTACATAGGAACATATGTCAATTATTTATTGCATAAAAGTGTTTATATACTACCTATTATAATCCATCTCAAGACAGAGTAAAAGCTAAAATGATAAAATAATAAACCAGAGTAATTTTTTTTTAAAAAAATCAATAACTCAAAGGGTACCATTAATTAATTCCTGATCTTAAACCGATTGAGTGCAAACACAAATGTTTTTAACAAGCAGCAAGGCTTCAAGTCGAGGTGATGCCATAGGAAGAGGACTAACAAAGAGAAAACCCATACCCTACAACATTTCTCCGATGAAAATAGGGACGTCCCATTCCACAACGATAATTTTACTATTTATACCCCACACATCTTACTGGGTTGCCCCATCACTATGAGCAGCTTCTAACATATATAATGACATTATAAAACATTAAACATTTTTTTAAAAAAACATTCCCTATACAGGATTGCCTACAGATGACTTGGGGGTTGGATAACTCCACGCCCCTCAACATTTCTCCAATGAAAAAAGGGACATCCTAAAGAAAAGTGGGACATTCCAGCATCAAATCAGAAACCGGGATGGTTTCTCTAAATCAGTGATGTCCCTGGAAAATAGGGACACTTGGAAGGTCTGAAAGCACTCCTCCTGGTTGCCGCTAACCGAGATTTCCAGCACAGTTAAGAGGCAATACTTTGACAGGGCAGTTGGGAGAAAGGCACTCCTGCAGGTATCCTGCTCTCAGGTTGTTCAAGGCTTTATAGGTTATAACCAAAACTTTGAACCTGGCTCAGTAGCTTATTGGTAAATAATCCAGCTCCTATGGAAGCAGTGCTATATATCTGTGACAAGCCCTTCCCCAGAAACTTTGGGGAATTTTGCTGAATCGTCCAAATGTCAGGGAAAAAAGCTCAACAATTTTGGTGGTTTCCTTAAAAAAAGCTCAATTTTGCAGGTGTCAGGAATTTTACTTTTTGAAATATGGCAACACTAACTGTATATTCATAACATTTAGAAAGGAATATCACTGCATGTTGGATGGAGGCACCTTCTGTCAATGGATCTCCCACTCATGGAAAGTGCTTCATCCCATTTTTTGCAATCATGCTTTCCTTTCAATGGTCTTGCCACAGCCTGCTATACTCAGGAGAGTCCCCAGCCCTCAAAGCCTTTTTTGAAGTTTGTCAGGGGAAAAGGAGGCAGTAGTAGTCACCTTCTGCCCACTCCCTTCTGCTCGTGTATCTCTGATTTAGTGTATGATTTTCTTATTGTCTACAGCTATGGATGTACGGCCACTGAATTCATACGTAAGAACTGTTCTTTGCTTTAGTGCTTGAATATAAGGCTTAACAATAAAAAGAATGTGGGTAATGGTGCATGTATGAAAGTATATTGTATATATTTTATATGCTCTTTCCTTCAGCATCTTTATTAACCAAGACAAATTTGCTATAGACTACAACCTGGAATCTTCCCACCAGATGAAAGGCTTAGGAAATATATTTCAATAAAGCTCAAGTTAAATCAATCAAATACTGTTGTCCTTACTTCTCCGTCTACCCACTGACTTCTAATGACCTGGCTCTGGAAGCCAAGACTCTTTGCCAGAAACTAGTCCTCCAGTTTTCACTGTAACACATTTCAGCTGCACCAGATGTAACATTATTAGTCAGTTTTCCATTGACTGCCAGCAAGCTGAAGTTGTCAAAAAGCATTTGGTACTGACAAAAGACAGCACAGAATTCTAACAGCGCTACAATGCAGGGCAATGCTTTTACAGATAATTATTTTAGTTAGCATAGATTCATCTTGATATGGCCTGAAACTGAAAGCAATGCTTTCTGTGCCAGGACAGATATTCCTTAAATTAATATACTTCATTGACCACGTATAGAAACACGGTTAACTTCTTTTCTGAGCTATTCTCTGGTATGTGCATATATGTGTGTACACATACATAAAGAGACCTCACCATTTTTCTGGATCCCTGCTCATTAATGTAAAATGCAGCACATATTTGCTTACCAAGGACAAACTGGTAACTTTTTGCAATAAAATCTGTAGCATTGACATTTGGAACTGAAAATATTTGCACTGAAAATATTTCCTCTGTTGTATATGCAGGTAAACTAGAAACGAACTTAGAGCACTTGGAGTTGCTACCTGGAGCAGAATATGCTGACTTTTGTTGTTGGCTGTTTTGCAGTTAGTAGAATAGGAGCTTCCTTTCAATTTTCCATGTGAATTTCAAGCTTGTACATTAACCAACCATGAGTGTCACTAATATATTCCTATGTATGTGCATAGGGGAAGGCATTGTACACCTTTGAATATATAAATTCATCTGAAAATTCTATTCATACTTTAGTGGAATGTTGCCTGAAGAAGCTCAAAGAGCCATCAGAATAAAGAAGCCTCAGGCATCTTGTTGAATGTTTTATACTGTCAGATCGTGTCTTGGGTTAGAAGATTGATTTCTTATCACCAGTCACAGTATATTAAGCTTTTAAAAGGTTAAGCAGATGAACTGAGTAGTTTTAACTAGATGAGACATACTTCAGATCATTATGCCCTCATCAGAAAGCAAGGGAGCATTATACTGCCATTCATTCATCAACAGGTTGGAAAGGAATACAACAGCACTTATTTTAAATACAATTTGCTTGATTGGATTCAGAATTTCTTTAACAGACTATGTACAGATCACATTTATTTTGCAGTATAATTAAATGTCAGGAACCCTATATGGTCTTTGTGACAGGCAATAAATTATCAGAATACTGTGTTGAAGCCAGCCCGTTTTACAAAATAAAGCACTCAGTTGAAATATGAGCTCAAAATCTTTATCACATTTCCCCCTAGAAGATCTGTCTCTTCAGGTATGATACTAACATATTATATAACAGTCAGTGGGTATTTGTTTCCATGGTAACTAAAGTTATTGCATTCATATTGGCATGCCCATCAAGTGTCTAAAAAAGAAACAATAAAGATAAGATATTCCAAAATGCCAAGAAACAATCGTAGGCCAAAATAGATTATTTAGAAGTAAACCTCAGCTTTTCTGTGGAATATATTTGCAGGTAAAGCAAACAGTTTTGAAGGCATTGTTATAAAATATGTGCTTTAGCCAGCCTAGTTGGCAAACATTACATTTACAGGAGAGCATTCCTTACTTTTCCCTTGTAGGTTAATCAATTCCAATTAAGATAAGATCTTCCAGGGCTGGGGAGGCATAGTGCTGGGAAGGTCTGGTGATAAACAAAGAGGATGGAGCCTACATCTGTCTGTATAATACAGCTCATACACCTTAGTCATTTAATTCCTTTTCTCGAAGAAAAAGAGAATTAAAGCATATTCGCAGTTTCTTAAACAGAACTGTTCAAGAAAATCAGGCAGTAATTAACCTGGCTCTTTGGGACTTAAGCAAATATTAAGGAAAAGTTGTTATGTTCCAGTGGGTTGATTTTACCTCCTGAGAAGATGGTTGCACTCAGCTGATGAATTGTGTTGAGTAATGTAGCAATATATTATAAAAACAAACCTAAACAATGAGATTCTAACAAACAACAGATTTGTTTAGAAGCAATGAAGTAAGTTAAGAACTTATAAAGTATTTTAACAAGAGTCTGGATTTAACTACAGACTCAAAAACAACTGAATACCAGCCTTACTAGAAAGTGGAAGGTGGGGTGGCGGCACTGAGTCTCTTTAAATATGTATACAAACAAGTTAATATCCAACCTTCCTACTTGTAGAAAGCATTTATTTTTTGTAGTTTGAAAAGAGCAGATTCAATACTTGACAGAAGTGATAATAATAGTAACATGTATTTTCTTTTATTCCACAAACCAGAATGCAAGAAAAAGTCTACATATGCCACTTTTGCAATTTGTGTGTGATATTTTATCTGTTATATTAAGACAGGAATGCTATAGGTATGTGGCACAAAGAATGAGATTGTAATAGTCAGCTCCTAAGTACTTGACCACAGTTGACAGTTTTGATCACTCAGCAAAATCTGCATCTAACACTTAAGTTAATGTTGTATAACATTCGTGAAGTCTCATTTCGTGTTGCAGAAACCTGGCTGCTAGCTCCATCTTAGCCCCATCCTGAGTAAATCTAAGGTAAGTAAACCCTACATTTATCTGAATGCCAATCCCTGTTAAGCACAAACTGATTAATGAACTTAGATCAAATTGTCTGATACAAGGGGCAGTGCAAAAGAACATGTATGACTGATTGTCTATGTCTCTGTACACAGGGGCATAGTCTCACAGTGAGTGGTATTTTCTGGTATCTCCCCTGTAGCATTGTTGAAGGTAGCACATTCAGTCTCACTAGCATATTCAGATTCAGATTGAATATTGTTGATTCAGATTGGTCATATAGGAGAGAGCATTGGCTGTCCACATCGCACAATCTCAGACTTGCACAGACACTATTTCTGATTTGTTTGTTGTCTATTAATCTGCGTTTAATTATATCAAACAAAGAATTTTTTGAAAACTGAATTTTCCACAAACAGGAAGTTTAGTGAGATTTCTATCTCACTTTAATTTTATTCTTAATGCCTCTTATTGGTATTCAGCTGTTGACCATAACAAGACTTGCATGTATGTTTACACAAAACATACATACAAGTTCCAGAATTCACAGGAGGAGCTGAGAGTATAGCCCACAGGAACAGTCCTGTACCTCCAACATGTTCTCATCTTCATAATGCCTGAAAATGACACCACTTCCTACCAACCACTTCGTAGGTATAGTTTGAAAGAGTTCCAACCCAGCACAAACACATGTGTGCCCACCATCCTTTGCAAGCTGTAGTTCAAGCCCACAACACCAGTCTTGTTATATTTTATTGATATGATATGCATATTACTTCAGCCATGTGATAGGCATTATTTGATGAGAAATATCCCACAGGAAATGTCACAACTGCTGCGTATTATTCTTACTCAGAGGTTGTGTGCTGGCAACAATTGGATTAAATTTGTCTAAATGTTTAGGATTAGTCATTGGTTTCTTAGATAGCATCTTTCAAACAAGGACTGTTTTATGTGTCTTTTTCTGTGAGCAAGCTGATGCAAAAAATCAAGATGCAAAATATGCCAATTTAGCTCATTGTTTTACTTTCTGGTAGTAGATTCTTTGGGCTGCAAACCTCCCACAACAACCAATTACCATTTGTAGTTCCAGTTGCTTACAGAAACACCAGTTTGTGCTTTAATCATATTCCTCATATGCAGAACGACTTCAATATGATTTGCCTTGAATCTTAAGACAGATACAGAATACTTCTAAGTGGGTTCCTCGCTCTCCCAGGATCAAATATGGGAAGGGGGAATGTCACAATTTCTCAATTATATTTCTGTGCAAAAATCTACATATATATGTAATTTTGTATGTCGCCTTTCCACAGTACAAACCATGCTCAAGGTGGCTTACAACATAACAAAAATAGTCATAAACAATAAATAAAACATTAAAAATAATAACCAAACTGAAAAATTTCCAGATAAATCACAAGAAGATCTAAAATAAATATACAATAAAGCAACAACAACAATTCCTCCCAAACCTCCCAGCTGAAAAGTCTGTTCAGCAGCCCCAGGTTTTGCAGGTGGAAAAGGCCTGCAAAGCAGGGAATAGGTTGTCCAAGAGTCAAAGCCAAGATCATCAATACAGTTTTTGCTTTAATGAACTTAGATCGACAATAACTATGTATAAAGCTTTGAGACATATTACAGGGGCTTGGAGAATTCAGTCTCCATGTAGACATTTTAATGAGTCCTTCTGACAACACATTAGCAGTGACTATCCTTAATCGAAAGGTCATTTGCAAGTATGCAAGTCTCTCCTCTTCAATCTGCAAAGTATTCATTGTTGCAAGAAAATATGTCTTACTCTGTTGATAGCAACACAAAAATGCATTATTTTTAGCCACTGACAACATTCGTTATTTGGATCTATGCAACAGCAGTATGTGTGTGTGTGCGTGTGTGTGTGTGTGTGTGTGAGTGAGAGAGAGAGAGAGAGAGAGAGAGAGAGAGAGAGAGAATTGTGTGTGTTCAATTTCAGTCAAACTGATTTTGAATCCAGACTAGACAGAAGTGATGATGCTAAGCAGTTCTTGTGATTTTGAGAAAGTGGGCTTTACCTGGTAGGAATAGGGAAGAAATTCAATTCAGTTCACATAAAATACTAACTAGCCTAACTGGCACAAAAACACTGTCAACCAAAATGCAACCATCATTTGAAATTTGCACCTCTCTGAATTTTGCAGTGCAATTCTGCAGGCAAATACCGCATACAAAAATGCATATGCTAAAGGAAAGTGTGCATACAAATACATTGGTGAAAATAACATATAAAAACTCATGATACTAGGGAAATTTGCATTGAAAAATTGTATACATTAGGGAAACTTGCATACAAAAATTAGGAGAAATTAGGAGAAATTGAAATCCTGGTCAATAATATGACTTGTAACAACAAATAAATAAATAAATTGCAAAGTGATGTGGAATCATGGAAATCTGAACATAAACATGAGAAAATGAGAGAAACCGAAATTGACTTTACTCACCCTTACATTCTGAACGGACTCATAGTCTTCTTAAAAGAATAGATTCTAATTCCTAGCAAGCTATTGAACCCTATTTTTCAATTGGCAGTGGTGTTTATGAGTGTATTTTATTAGCTGTATCAGACTGGATGCAAGCCCTCTTTGATTTTAAGGGTGCTGTGATGATGATCCACATCCCAGTGACCATGAAATTGGATTGTTCCAATACATTAAAAATGGGCCTGAAGTAAGTAAAATTGTACTGGTTATTTGTTAGTTTTGAGGCTGAAATTAGAAAGCTTCTTATTACTTTGAGAACTTTTAATTGGTGAGTTTATGGATAACCCATGCCATATCTTCCAGATGTTGTTGGACTATGACTTATATACTTCCTGAGTCCTTTCCATATTGGCTAAGTTCAACAACATCTATAGGGCACTATTTTGGCCACCTATCCCTAGAATGCCTTAGGAAAGACCTTCTTTCAAGGGAACTTTCCAGCTGCTTCAAAGATTCTGATTTCATCAATGTTCTATTTGTGAAATGAACTTGTGCAAATTGAGGCAATATCTATTGCAGCCTTCCCCAATATGGTGCCCTCCAGATAATGTTCAGCTAAACCCCCATAATCCCTCACCACTGATCAAGGGTTGATGGCAGTTGTAATTCTAAACATCTGGAAGGCACCAGGTTGGGGAAGGGTGTTCTGTTGAACTGGTATGCATTTTACCTTAAATTGTAAAGTTTTTTTTTATTTTCAAAGGCTTTAAAGAAATTTATTTTTGTCATCCTTTTGCTGCTTTTCTGTTGGTACATATTTTAGTTAATTTAAACTTATTTTGATTTTTTTAAAAAACACAAGTAGTTATTCTTAAAAGAAACCAATTAAACATACAACAAAATGTATCCAAGCAACCATATCTTAGCTATTGCAATCTCTACTTTTGTATCTTCCTTTCCATCAAGCAATCAAAGGTATCCTGACATTATATGATGTAACCCCACCCACCTACCCACCTAACAATACAATGTGAGTCACCTCGAACGCATATCAACAACATCATGAAAACAGTATATCATTCCACTTCATTTTTTTCCTTTGTAAGATAAGTCACAGATCAAGTGAATCTCCCTTTGAGGTCTTATAAGGTTGAATCACTGTGTTTGTATTTAAGTTCCAGGCCTCCAGCTGGATTCATTCCTTTTCTTCACCAAAAGTGGTAAAGCAAAACATTTAGGGACGAGAAAAGTTCCAGAAAGGCATTAGGGGCACAGCTCTCAAATGAAGCATACACTAGGAGAGAGTCTCTTCCTTTAAATTCATGGGAGTTTACCTTAGTGAAGACCTCACTTGGAAAAACAATATAACACAGGTGGTTAGGAAGACCCAACAGAGACTCCATTTTCTCAGGGTCTTGTGAAAGAACAATGTTAAACAACAATTGATGACCTCCTTCTACCGGTCCACAATAGAAAGTGTCCTCTCATATTGTATCACAGTGTGGTACGTTGGCTTGACAGCCCTGGACAGAAAGTATTTACAGAGGGTGGTGAACACAGCACATGATATCATGGGCTGTCCCCTGAACCCGCTAGATGACATCATAAGGGATCGTTGCCTTAGGAGAGCAAGAAAAATTCTCAGGGACGATTCACACCTTGGCCAGCACCTCTTTAATCTTCTACCCTCGGGCAGGAGATATAGAAGTATAATCAGTTGTACCAACAGGCTAAAAAACAGTTTCTATCTGTGGGCTGTTAGGCTGCTGAACGGAAAATAATATAGTGCAACTGACTTTCGGGGTTGGTGTGTTGTGCGACAAGCACACAGAGTGCAATGAGATTGAGTGTTTGTGGGGCGGGGGGGAGGGAGGCTCCGTTAATTTCATTGTACACAGGTTGTACATTGACAATAAAGTTGTTGTTATTATTATCATTAATAATTGAAATCAAATTTTAAAACATTTTTTTAAAGTAATTGCTTTACTGATGTGTTATATTTTATCTCGTTCTCTTTGTAAAGGTAAGGATATCAAACAAAGAAATAAAGAAAAGCAAGCAAGGTTTCAAGCATGCATGGTCCTGAACAAGCTGTGTGTTTCAGTGCTGGCATCACAGCAGGCTAGGACAAATAGGAGAGGAGAAGGACTCCTCCCTTTTCTGGTGCTCGTGTGCTGCTGCTGTACAATATGAGAGGCCACAAGTAGTCTCTGAAAACTATGGTTTCCCAAGGAGTAGTGTCACATGATTAGTCCCCAGGAGAGACTTACAGTACTAAGCCAATGTGGTGGTGTCCTCCAGGTGTTAGACTACAAATCTCATCATCCTTCAGCGTTGAACATGCTGACTAAGACTGATGGGTGTGTCAACAACACCTTGAAGACACCATGCCAACTACCCCTGTTTAAACAGCATTTCAGATACTAGAGAGGAGAGGAGAAAGTGAAACCTCAATCTCCCTTACTTGCTGCTGTTGCCGCTTCACCAGCCTTGTAACTGGTGAGTAGGAGGGTTATTTTTATCCAGATAAATTAAAATCTGAGCCAGATAAGAGTTTACAGGTTGTAATACAATGTCTCTTATTTAAAGTGCATGTTGTAATTTTCTGAAACTCATATTGCTGAGCCCAGAAATACCAGTCCTATCAATATTCCTTCGCTATATGAATCTTTGGCCAGAACCAGCAAGGCAACTACGTTCCTAATTTATGTTCTGTGCATGGGATTAAGAGTCATTAAATATATATATATATATCTTATTTCTGAGTAATTTGAGACAATGATAGGTAATATAAATGAAAAGAATAGAAGGAAAAGTCCTGAGAGAGAAATTGACCTGAAAAGACTTTTATGATTTTCGGAAGAGAATGATGACACAGATGAGTGTTCAACCAAAAGAAGCACTGTAGGTAATCGACATCTTTCTTGGAATTCTCAGAACCTGGAGTCCTACAACCACACTTTATATGTGTCCTTTTATAATGTTGAACTGCTTGCATGTATTCTTTGCAGTGTACTTATTAAAGACAAGCAGAGCATTTCCATAATAAGTCTATAACAAACCTCACTTTTTTACAGTTGTGGCAATTTCAAAACGGAAGATGACACAATAAAACATGTTAGTTTTATGAAACATAAAATGTATGTTCCAAATCAGTAAGCATTCAGTTTGTTTTGAGTAATCATTTGGAAAGATTTCCCATGAGTTCAAAGCCAAACCCCAAAATGACTTATAACTGGGGCAGAAACATGTTAAGTTTCCAATACAAAAATTAAGATAATGGCACAAATGCCTTACCAGTTAATAGGGGTGTGTGTGTGTGTGATGATGATGGGGGTAGGAATACAGAAATTTTTATTATTAGCACAGCTCTGTGCTATCCCCTTCTAGTGCTGCTGTGAAGGATAGCTTTGCTATAGGGGAGACAGCTGTTCTGCAGCTGCATTTTATTTTTACATGATTCAATTATCAACAACCATTTTGGTTTGGTTTAACATGTTGTGTTACAGGATCTCAGTTTTCACACAAGTTACAAAATACTGGGGAGTTATGGCCCTTAAGAGAGATCTCCATAAGAGCACCATTATTTAGGCATTGTTGATAACTGTATGGTATCCTACCCTTTTGTTACTTACAGCTTCACCAGTTCTTTGGGAATGGGTGGCTATTGGTGGCTGGACCAGTGTCCCAGATTTGCTTGTTTAGTGGACTAGACACATGGAGTCTACGCAACCGAAGCTAACTTTCCATGTTAACTCGAAGGGTTAATAATTAAGTTGCTAATAATATTTGGTGTATACACTAAATACAACTGAATATTGTTGGAAGTTTCAAAGATAAGAATGTGTGTGGGGGAGGTAGTCTGGGTTTAAGTTCTTGAAACTGCTGATCTGGTAAATGAAGAGATTTTACTTCAGTCTCCAGTTACAATATTGATCCCCCCCCCCCAATTTCCTAAAAGTCATGCAATCTTGTTGTTAGACCCTTTTGATACTTCAGTGCTTTGAAAACAACCTTACAGCCTTTGCTATTTAAAAACCTGCAAGAATAGTTTCATTGTTGATGTGAGGCAATTCTATCAGTCAAGCTATTATTAAATAAGATACATCTTGCTCATTTAGCCGAGATGCTCCCATCATGCCATTTTATAAGCAATTAGCTGGCAAAGGCAGGGAGCCATCACCAGTGACAGACTAGCAGGCAAGATGTGTCACTATGGTAGCAGGTGTGCAAAAATTAATCAGAATTTGTGAGGCAAGAGGGACAGTGGAGCCAACAGCAAAATAACAAAAATCACAGTGAAGGCAGCTACTCTTTTACAGCAAAGGGATACTTCAAATGCCATGGCCATCACATGTAGATCCACCATGAAACACTTCCAAACGGCAGCAAGTTTATATACACGCCTTTTAAAGTTGCTCACAACCTGCATCTTACCCATCACATTGGGGATTTTCACACCAGGGTCATGTAGGTGGGGTGCTGCCTTAGAGAAAAGCCTTTTCTTTGATGGAACAGCGCACACAGTGGAAGTTCCTGCAGCTTTCTCTCAGCTTGCGGAACCAAAAGACTCAGGTCTCTGCATCTCAGTCAAAAAGTGCAGTTTGCCCCCTTTGTCTCCCTTTTCAGACACACGAAGACCAGGATTATACTACACTTAGCTTGAGTGATGGGAAGCATGCTCCCTAGCCACCTCTGTGATAATCTTTTCCTATTCAGAACATCCCAAAGAAGTCCTGTACCGAGAAGCAATAATCCAACTATAAGCTCCCATGGAGGCACATCACCTGAATATCGAGGGCTGTTAATACTCCTTTGTCAGCTTCAAGATTCTGGTCAGGCATTGCCTTATCAGAGCAATCCACAATGATAGGCTTCCTATCGGATTTTTTATAAATAGTACTATCACAATATTTATTCTTCAATTCCTTCTTTACCCTTGGCAAATACAGCACATTACTGAAGTCTTTTCATCCATATATTCTAGGAACAAACAAGTTTAAACATGACCAAAAAAAAGGACATTAATTGACTTTGATTATTTGCCACAGATGGGTAAATGCATCATAGCAACTTCAGTGCAGCCTATGGTACCCAAAGTGGGCATTCCGGGGAGGAAGAGCTTGGTAGGAAAACCCTAAGGTTGCATCACACAATATATTGTTCAGTCAGCCTGACTTGCCTTGCAAAACCTTTATCTCCCATCTCCAATTACGTGCACTCTAAAGCAAATTAGGACTAATGCTTTAGAACCTGAAAAGACTAAGAGCCTTGTATGCTACTTCTGCTTTCCCCTAGTCCTCTCATCCTAGTCACTCTAAATACAAATTCTCTGTTTGTTTGTGTGGTTTAGTGAGAATGTGAATTCAAAAGAAGAAAGAAGGATGGTCATTGGGGTACATGGTTTTTATTTTATTTTTAAACCCATATTTTAAAACCCTCCTCATTTTGCCCAGAGACTAAATCATTCTGGGATTAGAACCAGTCTCTGTGTTAGTCAGCTTTGAGCTTGCTAATAATGGTGTAATAATTTGTACAAGTGGAGCTTTAGCAAATAGCTGCCTGTCGCTTATAGGAGCAAGTGAAATGTGTCATGGGGTAAATACAACATCAACGCTGGGTCACAAGCAGCATAACAGATCAACAGGGCACTTGAATCCAAAGTAAGAATGGCTTCCCTTTGGAGAAAGCTGTCAAAAGTAGCCAGCCATAATCACAAATAGAATGGTGAATTATAGAATGAAAAAATTCCCTAAACTGCCCGGAAAAAATCAGAGCATTTATATACAGGTCACAAGACATCCCGTTCTCCCTATTTCAGCCTCTGAATCTTTTAACCTTTTCCACTGGGGTTTCGTCATGACTCTGCATATTATTTTCGCCTCCAATCACAGATAATCACTTTATGCATTCTTCTTGCTCCCTTGTAGCTTTAAGTTCCTCATTGATCCCCCACCTCCTTTCCACTGTGCTTGTATCCATGCCAACAACAAAAATGAATGAGCCTGTCTAGGACTGTTGCTATAGTGGCGGCCAACAACTCCATCATTGCACACCGAAGCCATGGCAGGCAGCATTTCACGTCAACGGTGCTTGTGTATCTGTGTAATTTTGATTCTGCCCTGTAATTAAGAGCCATTTTGTTAACATAACAGAAATGAGGGGAAGTTCTGTTTTATGTTTGTTAGCGCACTGATTGCATAATAACTCAACAAAGACACATAGTATAGCAGAAGCTTACTACAGAACCAAACCCCAGGGACCTGCTTGTTTAATTTCTATCAAGGTTTACATGTCACTGCAGATGAACTTTCCATATGTTACCCGACTGTGGGATGGCAACTGCTCAGTTTGGCTTTCCAAAAACCTCCACATTAAATTAAAACTAATTTCATATATAATATGGCAGTTTAAACAAATGGTCAGGTCGGTTTCAGTACTCTGGATTAAAAAAAAAACAACCCCAATTTTTATTATTATAAATAAAATTGTTATTTTGAAAAAAAAAGAAACTACTTGATTCTTTCTCCTGAGCCACATAGAATATGCTGAGGTGAAAAAGTAAACATGCGAAGGTTCAGATTTTCCACAGAAAGAAACAACCTTGCCTTTTAACGGCAGCATATATTATATTTAAACAACCTCCTCTCCCATGACAAAGCAAATGAAATCCTATGATTGCAGTGTCACTTTCAGAGTTCCTCATAGTAATCAAGTAGACTATTTCCTTGAGGCATGTATGCATAAATCTGCTAACAGACATAATGATTGCCCTGGGATGTAAAGTAAGACTGCTTCTGAGATCTCACACTTCGATATGAGATACACACACACACACACACACACACACACACACTGCACCTTAGGAATTGGTGCTTTTAACAAACTTACGTATTTTGCATTCTGTAACTTTTAATTCATGGTCGGTAGGCTCTAAATAAAATACAGTCATTTGAAACTAATGCTAGTTTCAAAAGACCGCTATCCATATACAGTAACTGAGAATAAGAATCCTACAAATCTTTTCTCATATATAAGCCCCACTGTAGGCAATAGAGCTTACTCACAGGTATGCCTGCATAGGATTGCAGGGTCTGGATTGTTTTTCATTCCTCAGTAATCATTTATGTGAATAAAGCAATGAATGAACTTTTATGAGTATGGGTCATTAGTAATATAATATTTTATCTATCTGCAGGGGCAGCCCATCCCATTTTTCCACATGAAGCGACACAGGAAGTTGTCACCTTCCCTGCCCCTGCTGAAGTCAGGGTCCCACTGCTGCTGCTGCCTGCTCCTCTCATGGCAGGGGGAATGGGGCATGCCCATGGAATTCCATTGCCAGTGTAGCTGCCTTCACCCCACACCCCCAAAGTGAGGATGAGCAGCAAGAGCTTACTGGAGCTTCTGCTCGCTCTTCCAGGGGCTTGGCAGGGAGTGGACTTTGTGGCAGACAGGCACAGTGGCAAGATCTGCCATCTCTGGATCCCAGCATGACCCCACCATTTGGGGCAATTGCCTCACTGTGCCTAATGGTAATACTGGCTCCATCCATGCCCACACTGAGCTGTGATTTACCGAACTATATATTTTGTACAGCTAGAATATCCCAACAACAGAAAAAATTCATACCACCACCTTATTGCTGCTACACCAGGCTCACAAATTCTTAGACTTATTTTCCTCCAGATCCCGCATCTCACATCTTCTCTATTAAACCTCTAACCCCCAGTTATCTCCACTTTGAACTGAGCTACATTATTTTATCCTCTCTGCAATTCTGTCTGCCCCTTCCTAATGTGGAGCCTTGTCTTTAAATTTGTATATTTCTGTATCTTCTTTTGGTCTTCAGAACCTAAACACTAATTTATGTATAAATCCCCACCCACTTAATACTGCTTATTTCTTCACTTCCTCATTTCTTTCTTTCCCCATTGTAGGGCCAGAAGATTACAGAAGGCAGAAAATGTAATTTGATACCTCCTGCCTGCAAAACGCAGCAGCTCTGCACATTATGTAGAAGCACTGAAAAGGGATGTGCAAGTAATGATTATATTGTCCAGGATAATGTCTGGTCACTTTGGGAATGATATGTCTGGCAGCACATGCATAAGAGGAAGAAAGACAGTTCAAAGTAATGTGCAAAACCATATGAGATACGTTTCTTGCATTGTTTAAACTCTTTGGACTTCTCTCTGAAATTATCAGATGGTTGGCTTGATGAGAATTGCCCAAATTCACTAAGAATTCTGCTTTAGATTAAGATTCAGTATGTACCTGAGGATAAACCTTCTTCCACATCCCCCAAGTTGTTTTGCTATTGCTATTGCTATTGCACCCTTCTGGGTAATACCTCTCCCCACACCCTCACTATATTTAAGGTTCTGGTGACTTCTGTTTCAGTGTGTCTGAAGAAGTGTGCATGCACACGAAAGCTCATACCAAGAACAAACTTAGTTGGTCTCTAAGGTGCTACTGGAAAGAATTTTTTTATTTTTTATTTTGTTTTTGCTATTGCTACTGTTTGGGCTTCTGTCACAATCATTCAGTACAACACTTCACCTACAGAAAGACCCACTCTCAAATTGCCTTTAGAAATGTTTTGGTGGCAACTCTTACTATATACCGGGTCTTGAACAAAGGGTGGGCAGCATTTTGTTGTTTTAAAGGCCACATTTCTTCAGGGATAATCTCTCCGGTGGCAGGTAAGTCCAGAGCAGCCACCATCTTCTGCAACTCAGGGAAACTTAGTTTTGTTTCCCACCCTCTTTCAAGACAACTTTACTAACAGGCAGACATGGCTGTCATTCTCTAGAGTGCTGCTTGTATCTGTGCTTTTGCCTGCAAAAAAGAACAAAACCATGGTATTTCCAGTTATGTTTACAGGTGTGACACTAGTGGCAGGTCCTGCCAGTCTAGTATTAAGCTTTTATAATTATAATAAATCCAAGTCACTAGAAAGGATGCTGGAAGTCTCTTGTATTTTGAAGACTGATGCACAATATGTAGCTTGGGTTTGTCTATGAAAATATGGAATACTTGTGATTCTGAGTGGGGAGAAGCTATCAAACATCAGGATAGTATCTTGTATTAATAACCCTGGTGTGAACTCATTAAACTGCTTTGAAAAATCCATTGGGTTCCGAATTTCCCAATTCAACACTTCCCTATTTCTATCAGCTTCCAACTCACTACAATACAGGCATATTGAAGTCAACATGCTCAGACATGCCTCTCAAAATTAATTGAAGTGTAAAACATGGAAATAAAAGACCTCACGAATGTATTCTAAAAACCAGCTAAAGAAGGTGAAACAATATAAGGAATCTAAATGAAATTCAAACTTAACGGAGAGTGGTGGCTGCAGAAGAAACAAAAATGGAAACTTTTCTTTCATATCTCTGGTGGTTTATACATGGTGCACACTTGATAAGTCAAGTGAGGATATAGAATTTCATGTGTTCATTATTGGCTGATATTATGTTATTATTTATGTTAGTATGGCTATTTATTAAATTTCTATACAACACCCGAATATCATAGAGTGGTTTACAACATAAAAACACAAAAATGCAAAGCACATCTGCACCCAGCTGCCTGCATCCTCCTCATGTACATAATATCTAGCTCATACATCACAGTCACTGCTTTATATAAAAAGAAGCAACAGAGAAAGGCAAAGAATCTTTGAAAAACTGTAACAAGAAATTATGGGTGCTTCATATGTGGTCATAAAGAATAAGACCAGTGGCACACTTGAATAAAAATTATGTTCAGTTTTCTTAGTATATTCATCACCAGCATAGTCAACTAATTTTTCAAAGCAAAGTTGTCCTCTGCTAAACCTTATAATGTCAGCAAGAGAAAGTGATATAATCCTGAATAATGATAATGTGCACATCCCACAATATATCATATATTAAGACAGTGGCATTACATCATTCACCTGTAATGCTCAGGTGTGATTGCACTTGATCCATTGTATGGTCATAGGTTTGGATGAAATTTAATCAACTTAATTAAAAGTGTTTTGGCTTGCCTGCTTTATGGACCACTCAGAAGACTATGTGCTTCTGAGAAAGGTATTAATGCAAATTATTTTTTGTTCAGTTGTAGATACTTGATAGTAATCATAAACATTTGTGTTTTTTGAATCAAAATATGAGAAGACATGTTGCACATATCTGTTATGCAAGGGATGAACATCTCACTATGATATGAAAGTCATTTATATTATTCCACAAAATTTATAGACTGCTTGATTGCCTCAGAATGATTTGCAAAAAGAATAATACAATAAAATAATCAGCAAAAACAGTGAAACACAACTATTTTAAAACTATTTACTTTGTATTAATGCCACTGACATTAATAACACTGACCTGGTCCACAAGTTATGGTCATACTCATAGTCAAGAACAAGCTATATGGCTTGTAGTAAACAAGGAGTAGCAAAGGTTTGACTACCAAATAAATGCCAAAGTTTGCTCTTTGCTTATTTCTCATGGTTTGTTTAGGACAAACAAACTACAATTGCTGGTTCACACATAGCACTGTGGCTTGTTTACTCCTAGCTGGGCAAAGGGAAGAGCCGGGGAGGTGCTATTAGAGCAACGTGCACTTACACACTGCTTGTTCATGATAGTCCATAAATTGTTTCAGACAATGGTTTATCCATTTTATGTGAATGAAACCAACTGTGAAATGCTTATAGATTATGGCAATATTTAACTACACATATATGCAAAGGCAAAATATAGTCACTTTTGCTGTTTGTCCATGCAGAGATTCCTGTATCAACTAAGCTGGAGGCAGTTAGAAGTAACTTAATTTTAAAGGCAAATTCTGTCCAAATCCATTAAACTAAGTTGACATTGTTTCTTCTAATCTGAAGTCTATTACTTAGATGTTCTCATTCGAAACAAAGGAATTAAAAAGAGCAATTTTTTAAAAAACAACAACAACAATCCAGATCAATGGAAAAGCTGTATCTAAAGCAATTTATAAACAAAGAAGTGTGATTTGTGCATTTAATTAAACAGTATTTTATCTAGCACAACTCTTTCTGCCAAAAAATGTGACTGAAAAATCAAGTATTCACACCGCATTTGTTTTCGCTTCTATCCATGAGGGCAGTGATTTGAAGCAATTACACACAACAGTTTATCTAAATGAAAAACCACAGTATGAGAGGGCAAGATCGCCTGCTGCCTTTAAATAAACATTAAAGACATGATCCAGTCAAAAGTAAACACTTTTGAGGCACACAATCACAATATTGGAAATTTAAGCATGTGTTTAACTTTCTCATTAAAATCAGTAAGACTTAAAACATGCTGAACTTTGGCTTGATTGTGCCCTGAAGGTGCTTGGTACAATCAATACTGAACATTTTTAGTATAGTCTATACGCTCCTGTGCCTGAAATCCAGCTCACAAAGTATTTCTCTTGATTTCTCAGGTGCTCAAATGTGGACAAGCCCTTTGTTGTATAAGGGTCAGAAAGCCTTCCAAAACTGTAATTCTAATAAATTTGGATTAGTATAGGGGAAAATATGTTAAAATGGGGAGTATATAATAAAGAACAGTGTCATTTAAATAAACAGATGATCACCAATTTCATTTAAATTGTTACACACTATCAATGGAATTTACCTGTGTAAAAATTAATGTAAATCAAATGTAAAGCAAATCAAAGGAAGCAGGGATCATAGATGTTTGATGCTAGTGTAAAAAGATTCAGTGCTTTTTGTTGACTGTTGAACAAATTGTTTGTGATGTCTTCAGCCAAAAAATGTTTTGATACCTAGAATGGTTCTATTGAATGATGTTTGGAGGTTTGCAGGGGGTGGGGAGAGTTAAGCTGTGTATGAATATGCTTTCAGCAACTAAAATGTTAATAACTAAATGAATAGTGCAAGGCAAGAAAACTTCCTTTTATAGGAGAACAGTTACCATAAAGTTTGGTTTTGTTGTGGTGATGCATAGCATTATAGCAATGTTTTATTTGTGTATGAATAATTTATGTGCACTTTATTCATATATCAAGGAGTAGGATCTGTTTTCAAGATATTAGGAATCTAGATCCCCTCATTCCCCTATGCTGGTTTGTAAACAAGCCTTAATCTTATTATAAATAATTTTTTCCTCTCTGCTTTTGGTGTGTTTGTGATTAAAGTGATTAAAGACATTAATAAACAGAATCAGAAAATTGCTAGTGGATAGAAGGCTAAGATAAAAGGTTTAGATCTGATTGGTACAAGTTGTTTTTCATGGGGATTGTGCATGGGCATATCTATTGTACAAGTGCAATTTTATCTTATTATTCTTTTCTTTATTATATACGTTGTTCTAAATAAAATAATTTCATTTGCGTGACCAGGCAGCAACCACCCCAGCCCCCAGGGACCACCAGTAAGTAATAATGACACATGACCACATGTTATGGATTAGAATTTGGCCACAACTTTATTAAACTTTCAAATGTAGAAGACCTTGGCTTAGCCATTGGGTGTGTATCTATCCCAGTCCCCTCCCCAGCTGGGGGAACTGGGGCTGCTCAGGGTAAATGGGATATGGGGGTGCTCTGAAAGACGTATGTGTACACAGGCAGCCCACCCCATATCCCCGCATGCAGGGTAGTTCACTGACGACCTTTCAGTGTATGGCCAGTGACACCCATATTACAACCCCTTTAAGAGGGGACACTGGAATCGCCGCTACGGGGGGGGGGTGAGTCACCACTTCACACACACACACACACCATTTTAGGGAAGAAAAGACTAAAGGATTCCACCCAAGGCCTTAAACCGCCAAAGTTGTGATGAATTGCTATGGGGAAGACAAAACCTGCCAATGCAGGAAAATTTCTTTCCGGCTCTTCAACAGCAACCAGTCAAAAGACCATAGCAGTGCCCGCTAAACAGGAAGAAAAAGGTTAATCTGTAAACAAGAAACATTAAATAAATGGAGGGTTGGGTGGGTGAAGCTCCTGAGCCAATGGCTGGCTCCACCCCCTATTTATAAATGGGGCTGGCCCCACTCCCAGTAGTGTAACTTGACTGCTGAGACTAGGCGTGAGCCTCCAATGAATAACACTGAGACGCAGGCCAGCCCATACAAACTGGTAAGATCCCCGGGGTCCGAAGCATGATGCATGATCCTGCAAAGTGCACCCACAGTGTAAAGTGTGAGTGCTCATTCTTTAAAAAAAAATCACTTGAAACTGGAGTTCTACACCCTCCCTCCTCCCTCCACCCACCTTCACAATCCAATAGTATTTGGATTTGATTTATGTAAAAAGAAGCCTCTGCTCCCCACCAAAAAAAAACCCTCTAACCAAGTTGAATTAGGAGAAGTTATCTGAGATAATTGGTTCCAGCTCTAGTCTACAGCAAGCATACGCTACAGATATTAATTCTTTCTTCCCATTTTAGCCATATGTTTTGTTGTTCTGACTAAAGCCATTGAATTAAAATATACCCTGGAGGCTAATTTTTTCCCCTTTGTAGGCAACTGCAGAAATCACCACATTTATGCATGTTCTTCAGTACAATACATTTCTCAGCCTATCTTCTCTAGAGAGATGTAAGACTGAAGAGGCATGCAAATACAATTGCTTCTCTGCAATGAGTGCAACATATGTGTTCCTTTTCTCGGAGACACTGATCACAAGAGGAAAGCTTAAAGAGGCAGGCCCTTAACCAAACTCAAGTAAACTATAAAACAGGACATTATTTTTGCCTATGGAATACCTAACCTTGTGCAACAAAAATGACGCAGCACAAAAGTCTTAATGGCAGTGAAGCAGCTGTAGTTCCATCGTTATTTTCCATTTCCATTCAAGAAAATGAATGCTAAATGTTCAGAATCCTGGAAGGATAATATTGCGCAAAGAGAAGATGTGCCCCAAGCACAGTAGCTTACACAGCAATACTTGTGGTAAGTTTATGGGTGTGATGGGACAATGCAATCTATGGAAAGGCCTTACACAGAAATGCTTGTGGTAAGTTTATGGGTGTGATGGGATCAATGCTAGACTTGCCAGCTATGGAAAGGCCTAAGTTTCCACAGAAAAGTGAAGTAAGCACATTCCACAGAAAGGACTTAAATACCATCTGACTGTAAGGAAGCTTATGAGGAATTACACTGTAGGGTATGCCTGAAAGTCCTTACTCTTATCTGTGTGCAAATCTTGGCTTTGTTGCATGGCAAGGGGCGGGGGAAAGCTTTTGTCAAATGTGTTGATGAAAAAAGCAAGTCAGGGCTTAAACTGTTCCAGCAATAGGGCTTAAACTGGGATGGACATCTGCTGAAGTAGATGGCAGGATAAGACAAATACATCTGCTGATGACATGACCATAGACATGAGCATGATGAGAGTGACACACCCTGCCTGAAGTAATAAATTAAAAACATAGCTCCTAAACAAACAAACAAGAATGAGGTGCAACAGAAAGGAAAGATATGCATTCTCATATAATTCACAATAATCCATAAATCATATAAGAGAATGTGTTCCTTCACAAATAAGACTTATAAAAAAATAAAAAAATTACTCATTTTTCCTCGCAAGAATTAGCCATAGCACCAAACATCCAGCAAAACAGAAAGTGCAGACTCCCTGCAAAGAATTGTGTGAGCGTTGTGTCAATTACTATGTTATCTTCCTCAACAGGTGAACCCCCAAATATAGATACCAGAGTTACTGTAGTTCCCTGATTTCAGAAGTTACAGTGAGTCTTGTAGTATGCAAAAGCACCTAGGTAATATAACACTTTTATTCACCCCAAAGTCCATATTAAACTTATGTGTTGCAGGTCCAGCACCCATTATTCACTTTCATCCCGATGTTTTTCTTCTCTGTCCACAGGTAAGCAGGAAGCCATTCAACATACCCAGTAGGAAAGACGTTCTCCACTCTACTGTCCACAAGCAAGTTAGCCGCGACCAAATGGAATCTTACTTCTGGGCTTCTGTGATGTTTCTGTCTTTGGCCTGCAATGGTTCTTGATCCTTTCCAAAGTATATAACAGATAATAATGTAACAGATATCATGCAGTGATGAAAAAAATCCTTGTTGCTCTGAGCATGTGTATTTGGATTTGATGATGTTATAGAATCATTCACCTATTGTCATTTATTGATTGGAGCCTTCCATGCACACATAAGTTGGGGGCATTTTCTCCCCCCCCCCTTTTAATTTTTTTTAAAATTTATTTTTAATGCATCAACAACAAACAAACAAACAAACAGAAAAAAGAAAGAACATAAATACATAACTACATACAAGAATAGCAAAAAAAAAAACATAAGTTGGGGGCATTTTCAATGCACAGTGTTGTGACAGAGATGCTGTGGAAATATCTCTTGGTGCTGCTGCCCCCAGGACAATGTTGTGCTATTCATTCTGCAACTAGCTGAGCAGAGGGTTGCAAATATTTTACACCAGCATTAATCCTGTCATAGCAGCAACCGTGCATGCATGGACTATAAGATTCCATGTTACATTTGAGGCTTTCCCCACTTTACTATTTTCTACTGTTGACTTTTTCCTACAGTGAACAGTGTTACCCCTCTCATAAAACTGAATTATCTGAAAATTTCTTGGCATAAGACAAATATTAGGATGCAAGAAAAAGATACTAACAATGAAATAATTCAAATGTCACCCCTCCTCCCAGATTATTCAGGGGAACAGAAATGTCACCAAAGGATTTTCTTATTATGTGTATGAAGAATGCCTTTCTAAGGCATAAATCTCATATATTGACATCAGCTGCAATTTTTCAAGTTTCTGTCTAATTTATCTTGTGCTAATTATACATCCCTCTGGTAGAGTAAATAACAACCATTAAATTGTTCTACAATATAGTGACATTGCTATGTCCTCAGTGCAAATCCGTAATACCTTCAAGCATGTAGATTTGATGGATCTTGCTGAGAAGTTAGTCCAATGCCCATACATATCTGTGGTAACAATGGTAACATTTATCAAGAAAGCAGGTTCAAAATTAGAATTGCGTGTTGAGACCCCGAAACCACCCCCTCGTTGATGAATAAGACACAAGGAGACAGTTATTATGTTAATTTTATTGGGCAGAAGTGATTATCTTCTATTGAGGCAGTGTAACATAACATAAAATAAAATAAAATGAGGGAAGGGGGTGAAATAGTGTGTTTCTTTCTTCAAGATCACTTGCATTTCCAGACAGCTCCTTATAACACATGATCATTGAAACCATTTCAATTGCCAAGTGGTCTAAGCATGGATGCCAAAGGTACACATCTCTTGCTGTTCAACGCAAATGTGGGACATGGAGGTGGAGGCATTCTCTTCATGCTGGACCTAAATCATTTCAGTTTTTACACAGGACTTCATTTGTGTGATACTGCAAGTAAGTAAATGAAAACTTGCATTCTCTCTGCCCAGGTTAGTATCTTGGTAAAGGTAAAGGGACCCCTGACCATTAAGTCCAGTTGTGGACGACTCTGGGGTTGCGGCGCTCATCTTGCTTTATTGGCCGAGGGAGCCGGCATACAGCTTCCAGGTCATGTGGCCAGCATGACTAAGCCACTTCTGGTGAACCAGAGCAGCACACAGAAACGCCATTTACCTTCCCGCTGGAGCGGTACCTATTTATCTACTTGCACTTTGACGTGCTTTCAAACTGCTAGGTTGGCAGGAGCAGGGACCGAGCAATGGGAGCTCACCCCATTGTGGGGATTCGAACCGCCGACCTTCTGATCGACAAGCCCTAGGCTCTGTGGTTTAACCCACAGCGCCACCTGCATCCCTTCCATTAGTATCTTACAAAGACACAATTTTTACACAGGACAGCAAGTGCCCACCATGTAAAAATGAAGGGAAAATAATAAGTTTTCTATTACATCAGAACTATAGTCCAGCAACATCTGGAGGACCAGAGGTTCCCCACACCTGGTACAGACATTGAACCAGAATTTTATCCTGCTCCCCCCCCCCAGCTGCTGTTTGCTTCTGCTGTTAGACAGATTTGTACAACAACTTGAATGCCTTATGTAGCATTAAACTAAAGACAACAGGACTGCTTGATGCTGAATATTCCATGTGTGCTTCTTACTCTTGGAACACAACACTGAGATTGAAGACAGCACAGCAGGACTGACAGAAGATTAAAGGAAGTGCAAAGATGTTAAACCAGCTGAATATTCAGTCTGTTTAAACTATGCTTTTGTATCAATTTTGCAGAGGCCATACAGGCATTTCTGTTTCTCCTCCCTTCTCTCAAATGAATCAAGAAACCGTTCATATACCCTTTTATTCATAGGCCTCAGTGAGTGAAATGTAGCACAAAGCACAGCCTTAAGTCTTTGCACTCTGTGTTTGCTATTGATCATTAAGAGAGAGAGAGAGAGAGAGAGAGAGAAAGAGAGAGAGAGAGAGATCTTACATACCCACCGCAGTGTGATTAGTTTGTACTTCTCTGACTTTATTGATCATGTGTCAGTAGAAATTTTAGTAACAAAGTATGTTCTGACAACACACTTTAAATGAAATAGTTGACGGAAAATCTCTTTTAAAACTCAAATGTCAAACTACAATTCAAGCATCCAGGAGACACATGCGTTAAAGCAAAAATGGGGGAAAGATAAGCATCTAAATAAGAGGGAAAGGCTGCTGGAAACTAAGACGAAAGTTTCAAAAGGCAAATGTAACCCCCCCCCCAAAAAAGTAAAGTGCTGTTCTTTACATTCTTTTCCTTTCTCTCCCCCCACTCCAGAAGCTAGCTATAGTGAAAACTGTTCACCTTTCCTGTGCTACAAGGTCAGATCTGCTCATTACTTTATGCCTGAGCAGTGAGTGTATGGAACTATTGTAAAGAGAAGGTGAGCTGAGAATATGAAAAGGAAAGAGGAATTGGAACAAAATGATAGGGCGGGTGTCTTAATGTTAAATCCAATGTAAATTAAACAGCTACAGGACAGAGCCAATAATTTCCTCAGAGAATAACTTTCTAGCCTTGTTTTTCAAGATCCTCCTGAACTACTGGACAGTAGAAGTTCTACCCTAGAGGTTATTTGGTGAAATAGCCTCCCAAATCCATGAATTTTGGGTGCATCTGTGGTATTGTTTGATAGTATTCTAATATTGTTGAAGGAATCAATGAGCTCATCTGCTTCTGCTTGTCGCTCTCCTCTCTTAGTCACCAATATTAACTAACAATAGGGATTAATTAAATATGGTGTGGCCCAACATTTATTGGAAGAGAGTATTCTCTTCCAACCCAGCCAGAAAATTCCACGCAAACGCAAATATTGATAAATTGCCCCTCTTAATTTTTGCTCCCCAAATAGCATGGACAGGTTTGGACAGCCACATTCACTCAGCTCTGTGGGGCAAACACTTGGGTAAAATAATAGCTATTTTGATATGAACATGTTATCAAGGCATGCACAGCAAGGTGAGGAAAGTATTTGTGCAGGTGATCTAAAATGGTTGGGGGAAGTGGCAACAGAAGGACAGTAAAATATAAAACCAAGTTTCTTATGGCACATGCAGCCTGAAATATGTTATAGCTGTTGTGGTGCCAGAAGCATCTGACCCATCACACTGAGGGGTTTGGGTGGAGGTCTCCCTCTGCCCAGTCCAGAACAGCTCTGCTGCTCTCTGCTTTTGGACACCTCTGGTGGTTAAAGGTAAAGGGACCCCTGACTGTTAGGTCCATTCACGGACGACTCTGGGGTTGCGGCGCTCATCTTGCTTTACTGGCCGAGGGAGCCAGTGTAAAGCTTCTGGGTCATGTGGCCAGCATGACCTCTGGTGGTAGCTCATGTAAAATCCTGAAACAAGATGTTTGGGGGCAGGGAGGGGCTGAGCCATCGTGGGATCTGCTGGATTCCAGACCAGACCCACTGATGTCACTTGATGGCATTGGGTCCGGTTTGGTTCTTATCACTAGGCAAGTCCAGGTTTTTGCCTGCCACACCCCAATATGGGTGAATACTTGCTATGGTACGAGTGCAAGAAGAAAGCACAGCATCACACCATCCATTGGTTCTAGTTTACACATGGGAGTAATATATGACTGGATGTTTTGGAAGCATCTTCCATGCTTCAATCTTTGAACCACACCTGTGTGTGATTGGGTATGATATTTGTATGCGGGTAGGATGATAATAACATATATTCTGAAGGGTCTCTCACTGAAATGCTTCCCTTTCATAGATTACTTGCCAATGTCTTCTTCTTATAAACTGTCTCGGTCTGGTTACCATCCTTTATATGTACGTAACTGGCCTAAGGCTGTGATCTTTTGTATATGCACCTTCTTGGAAGTAAGCCTCAGTTAACTCAAAGGGAATAACTTTTGATTGCACACTTATAGGATGGTGCAATAAGATTACAACCCAGTGCACATACAGTGGTACCTCGAGTTAAGAACTTAATTCGTTCTGGAGGTCCGTTCTTAACCTGAAACTGTTCTTAACCTGAAGCACCACTTTAGCTAATGGGGCCTCCCGCTGCCGCCTGCCGCTGCTGCCCGATTTCTGTTCTCATCCTGAAGCAAAGTTCTTAACCCGAGGTACTATTTCTGGGTTAGCAGAGTCTGTAACCTGAAGTGCCTGTAACCCGAGGTACCACTGTACATCCCTTTGACTACAATGACACTTATATCTCAAAAAACACTCTTAGTGTAAAACTGTTAAACACTTTCGCTTCTAAAGTGCTGTTCTTTTTCTTCTCTTGTTCTTGTTCTTCTAACCGGAAAAGGGATAATTCAGACATGTTTCTGTAGCCCTGAGTGCAAACACCATTTCAAATGCTTGATTCCCACACTACTGTGGGTTATGATTTTTATTTTATTCGTAACAGCCTGAAAAACAGCATGCTTTGAAAATGTGGAAATGTAAAGCAGAGGCTTTGAAAAGGCCCAACCAGATATAACAAAAGAGAGAGAGAAAGAAATACAATGGAATATAATACTTTACACAGCCATCTCTTTCTAAGCAGCTCAGTCAAGTTTAACATACATACATATCTTAATTTATATTTATTGTTCAGAAAGTATGATAATTTGATTGCACATAGGAAGTTTAAAAGTGCAAACCACCATATTCAATTGATCTGGGAAGACAAACTTATTAGAAACCATAAGTTCTTAATAAAAAGAGAACAATTCATTCTCTTTCTTTTGTTAACCCATCCTTGATAAAAGAATGGAATACTTCTACTTCCACATAGGGATTTTGAATAGAGCAATCCTTTGATAAACAACTTAGCCCTCTGCATTTACCAACTCAGACTCCTTCCAAGATATCTTCCAAGACGGTAACACACTATTCATCCGAAAGCTGTTTTCTTCTATGAAGTGAATTAATAGAGATAAAAACTCTGAAATGACTTTAAAAAAGAGAGAACGCTTCAGGAGCTGCAGTGAGCCAATTATGTATTCAGAACATATAAAACACAATTCTCACAATTCCCAGTAGTCATATCTACATATTAATAATATTTTTGATCTTAATAAAAACAACATAAATTTAAGAAGGAACTATAATGTGTGTGTGGGGGGGGGGAAGATGGTCTTTTCACATCACAATGAACACATTGTCTGGGATGTCTTTCCATAAGACATTCTACAATTCAGTTTCATTTGTATCCCCCACTGACCTCAGAAATTTAAATTACAATTCCCTACGCTTACCTGACAATCCTAGGCCATATCTATGTAGCAGAAGCAAATTACTACCCACCTGGGAGATAACATTAAAAGAAAAGAAAGAAAAAACTTACCCCATGAAAAACCTCCCTGCCACTGGAAAACCAGCAGGTGATTCAGTTTGGTTCTAGCCTAGCTCTTTTCCTGCTATTTTAGTTTTCTGATTTAGCGTGTCCTCCATAAAAGAGGGCATGTGTTGCGGTGCGACCTGGCCACCTGACCCGGTGTTGTGGGGGGTAATCTGGAATCAGCCACAACCCCTGATAGGTCGGTCCCGTGTTGCTGGGGTGCAATCTGACCAATGGGGTGTCACGAAAGAGCAGCAACGCGGGACCTATTTAAGCCCATGCAAGGCTACTGAGCTTCCTCTTTGGGGCTTTCGCATCGGAACACCCGCCCACCTCTCCCTATATTTAGGGCTTGCGCTTGACCTTGCTATGCCGTCATGTGTCCTCTGCTCTTGGGGCAGGGGCACGGCAGGAATTTTCCCCCACTTGGCTGATTGGCTGGTGCCATTTGGGTTTCACCTGCTGCGTAGCAAATAGTCACAACTTGTAAGTTGCGGATAGGCTCTGGTTCAGGTGATAGACGTGGCCACGGCTATGCAAATGAAGGATATTCTGGTAGAGGAATCCAGGGACTCACTGGTTTGGCATTCCCCGAAAGGGGTCCGGCCCATGCCTGAGTCCAGGGGACATCAGGTTGGCTGATTGGTGCTCCTCCCATCAGCTGTCCCTGGTGTTCATCCTTGGCTGTCCTATGAATGTGGCTCTGGGACAGCGCTGCCTGCAAGGGTGCAGGGAGATAGTCGAACCAGAACCTATGCAACCACTCACTTGATTGTAATCAATAAAGTTGTGGCCTAAATTTCTGCCAAAAACCAAACCAAATATCTGACTCTTGTGTGAATTTATTTGGGGAAAGGTAAAAGGTCTAAACACACAACAGGGCAGAAGGGGGCAGTGAAAAACAACAACAAACCCTTCCAACTTAATACCTTTACTACTTCAATCTCCAACCACTATCATTCACATTCTTTGCTGGGTGCTTTTGTCTGTGCACAAGAGCTTTTTGCATGAAGGTGCTGCCCTTATTCTCTTCTATGAGTTGGGCAGGACCTCACTCCAACATGAAGAAAATGATGCACATAGAAGCAACTAGATTTTTTTCAGAGCCTCCTCCTGCCCGTTCAGAGCACTGCTTCATTCCTATGATTATTTGCCTCACAGTTTTTATGAAATAAGTTGGAAGACTTTATTTGGTTAGTTCACACACTGGTGGATCTGGGTACTTCTTAGATGTGCTGCAGAGAGCACATTGCAAATTTGACATGATGTATGCTGCAGCTGCACATATAAATGATAAACCTGACTTCCAATATCCTTCCTTCTCAAAAGTGGAGGGAGGAGAAAAATTAGGTGAATTGTGCATATATGCACATTCATATACCCATGTCACGTGGCTGTATTGTATATGAAGGATACATGATTAGGTGAATTCCAATTTTAATGCTAAGCTATTTCTTAGACCAATAGGAATGTTATATTTATTTTACCACCTCCCTTCTTTCCTTGTTATATTATGCGTAAAAGCCCACAGAGTGCAATTAAAATGTTTTATTTAAATATGGAGTTTTTGAAAAGGTGCTGCCCTGAAGCCTAATATATAGTAATCTGATGTCTCTATTATGGCACAAAATGCAAAAATGGGGGGAAAGGCGGGGTTGTAATGGAAATACAATTTTTATTTTTAGTCATTAGTCTCTGCAGACTTCCACCTCTTCTATACATGAATTCAGGCAATATTGGCTTTATATTTTGCATTAAACTGCAGCATAAGATATTTGGAAACAGTAGTGTATAGTATGAGGCTCACAAACCTTTAGTGTTCCTAACCATGTTGAGAACTATTCCTACCATTAGGCAGACTGAGGCAGCTGCTTCAGGCAGCAAGGGTGGACAGCGGAAACAGCTGAGTGTACAACATGGCCTACACTGCTCTCCCTAAGCTACCCTGCTGCCCTCCTTGACTTGCAGCTGCTGGGTGACCTTGGGCTAGTCACACTTCTTTGAAGTCTCTCATCCCCACTCACCTAACAGAGTGTTTGAGACTCCTTTGGGTAGTGATAAAGCGGGATATCAAATCCAAACTCTTCTTCTTCTTCTTCTTCTTCTTCTTCTTCTTCTTCTTCTTCTTCTTCTTCTTCTTCTTCTTCTTCTCCTCTCCTCTTCTCCTCCTCCTCCTCCTCCTCCTCCTCAGCTGGAGGATGCACTGCTTGTTATGTCCAAGTAAGATTTAACAACCAGTCTGGTTTGCTTTTCTACACGGAATGTGGCCAGGCATTTTGTCCTTTGCCTCAGGCAGCAAAATGTCTTGGAATGCCCTTAAACATGATTGCTTGAGGAATTCAGGCTGAAATCCTGTCTAAGTATTAAGTCTGCATTGATGTAGCTGAATAGAATCAGGTTATACATGCCCATCACTTTCCTGAAGTAAGGATACATGCTAGACAGAAGAACTGTTCCTACACCATGAAAGGTAAATATGACTGTTTGAAGCATTCAGGGAGAGTCCAGTGCATGCAGACATGCCCAAGCACTTGACAAAAAATGCACACAGAGCTGCAATACATCCAATTTAGTAGGACCAACTGAAAGGGAGATTTTAATTTCTTAAAACTCTTCCTCAGCTTGGATATTGAATTTTAAAAATGTGGAGAGAAGCAGAAAGGAAATTACTGCTGAAAAAAGGGCATGGAATGTAACTTTAGTCCAACATTATAAAAATGACACAATGGATCTTGGTGGAAGCTCTTTTCACCATGCCTGCGCTTTCACCAGAAATATTCCCTTTTCTTCTCTCCCCTCCTCCATTTTTCTGCTCAACATCTAACCTGAGAAGAAGTTATACGAAACTCAAAAGCTACTTCGTTAGATTGTGAATGCCCTAATAAATTGGATATTTTGCTACAGGCAATCAAAAATTTGTAAAGCCCATGTCTTCCTTTTAGCATTTGAGGAAACCAATAATTTGGATAAATTGCCAGTATTTTTCACAAGCATCCTAGAGCTATAACGGAATGCTGGGGTTGCTTTAAAACACATTGAGTAAGTGAGCCATGACTGAGGAATGGTTTACTGTTTAGCCACTATTCCCCTTCTGTGTTTTGCATGTGGAGTAAAAAAAGTAAGGTAAAAGGTAAAGGACCCCGGACGGTTAAGTCCAGTCAAAGGCGACTATGGGGTTGCAGTGCTCATCTCGCTTTCAGGCTGAGGGAGTGGCGTTTGTCCACCAGCATGACTAAACTGCTTCTGGTGCAACAGAACATCGTGACAGAAACCAGAGTGCACGGAAATGCCATCTACCTTCCCAGCACAGCGGTACCTATTTATTTACTCATACTGGTATGCTTTTGAACTGCTAGGTTAGCAGGAGCTGGGACAGAGCAATGGGAGCTTACCCCATCACATGGATTAAAACCGCCAACCTTCTGATTGGCAAGCCCAGGAGGCTCAGTGATTTAGACCACAGCGCCACCTGCACATGTGGAGTACTCCAGCTTCACACTGCTGGACAGAGGTTGGAGTGATGCAGAGAGAGGTAAAGAAAAGCTTGTGGACTCAACTGCCCCTGTGCACCCCTACCTGATAAATCTGCACTTGCCTTTGTGTGCCCAGGTCCCAGCATAAGAATCATGTATTGTGATTGCTGCAGTGAACAGCCTTTCATTTCACAGCCCTAAAATGTCACTGGGACTCTTGAAAGCTAGAAATCAAGAGAGAAAACATACTCTGACTCTTGGATGCTTTGCTGGGTCAGAGAGCTCTGTGCCCTGGGCAGCAGCTGCTACGCTCTCTGACCCAGTAAAGTATCTCAGAGCTGCTGCAGCAGCATTTGTAGTGCCACCTTCTTTTGGCAACAGCAGTGGCTGGATGTGAAATAGGATGACTGTGCTGTGCTGCTTTGGCACCATTAACTACCAGTAATTGGAAGGGTATTGCTTAGCAGCACTGCCAGCGTTGTAAACTCAGAGCAGCAGTTTGGGTTCACCTGGAGTTAGAAAGACCACTACAACTGCACGATCCCCCTTATCCTACAGTGTTGGCTAAAATGGGACAACCAAAGAGGCACAAGCCTTCCTCGTCATGTACAACAGGTGTGCAAAGCCAATAAAACGTGGCATTGATCTCAGTGCTGGCTGCACTAGTGGATCCCTACCTAGGCCATGGTAGCTCCCCTTTTGTTCTAACCTCTGCTGGCAGCTCTGGTTCTCTATCCTCAAGTGCATCTTTGCATTCCTCCACTACAAATTTCAGAATGAAGGCCTGGTGAAGTTTGGGCTGAATGTAGCTACTCCACTCTGCAAGGCTCTCTGAGTTGGTCTGCCCTTGGAGACTAATGGAATTGGATGGATTCCTGAATGCTTTGGGGAAGTTTCTGGTTGACATGGCTGGTGCTCCTATTGAGATTCTTGTCTCACTGTGGAATGGCAAGATGCATAGAGTGATTGGCTGTTTTGTTCCTGAGTGCACTCACCATTGCCGTGGAGCATTTACATCACTTTGGTATTCCAGTGACCTTCATGTGATAAAGCAGGAGGGTCAGTAGCTAGGGTTCAGGTGGTGAAAAACACAGTCCAGCCTCATCAAACATGGGTGAGGCTGCACCACCATGGCTACCACAGAGTGGTATTGGCAGTGAAGAAAGCTTATGTTCCCTCAAGTAGTCATCTGGCAGAGCTCTGCTGAGTGTAGAGGCTATCTTTACACACTGCATCTTGACTGTGGCCTTGAAAAATAGCTGATCTTCTCAGGAAAGGAAAGGAAAGGAAAGGAAAGTAAAGCAGGAAAGGAAAGGAAAGGAAAGGAAAGTGTAGCTGGTGGCAGTGAGCAGAAAAGCAGACAGAGATATAGAAGATTCTGCAGGCTGGAAGCAATTCTAGTGAGGGCTGTTGAAGCACCAGAAGACTCCAAGAGCTGGAATGAATGATCAGTATTAGCACATTGAATACAAAGGTACTTCTGGGATTGTTAGATAAACTATATTAGGAAATCCCTGCAATAGAAAGGTCCAATATACTGCCAAACCTGTGTGAGCCTACTGCTAAATTGGCAGCCACAGAAGCCTAGTTAAAGATATGAATTATTACACTTTGAAACTACATATTATATTCTTTCCCCAAGGTTCCTTTAAATATCCCTGTTTATCTATGTGATTAAATGGCCTGTTGTTTGTTGCCTACACATCAGTATGATAGGCTGGAACTCACCAGGGCTTAGAGAGAAGTTCCTAATACAGACATGCTTTCGGCACTTTCCTTTTAATTTTGGTTGCACAAGTGCACTGTTGATTTACATTGCAATTACAACTGCAAAGACAACACGATTTAAAAGAAGGGACAGGTCTTGGTGTATGCTTTATTTCTAAACTTAGTCACATCCTTTGACCTGCAACCCCTCTAGCTGTATTTGCAGATGTGTGCATGTGGGTGGTGCTTACTCAGCGGTAAGAAGATCCCATACTCAAGCTTTTGTTTTGAAATTTTTCAGCATTTCCCCTTCTCTAACTGATTCATGAGGGAGGGCGTGAAAAGGAGCCACTGCCCATGTGAAAACAAAAGAAAAAGAATAGCCTGCTTTTGCAAGAAGCAAACCATTTTGCAAAATGGAAGAGTGGGGTTCCGCACAGCAGTACACGACATTAATTTGTGGGGGGAAACAGCCCACATGTTCCGGGACTGAGACTGAATACCCCAGAAAAAAGCATTGCTGCTGCAAAAAATAGTAATTCCTTGAACATTTTTATGAAGCCTGCCTCCCCAAAGTAGCATTTCAGGTTGGGTGAAGATTCTTCTTTTCCAGCTGTGAATTCTTGAGAGCTTTCATTTCATTCCCATCGAAAATAACTTTCATGGATATAGTTCTTTAGCTTTGCAAGTTTCTGATTTTATATTAGGCTGCACGGGGCTGGCAATTCCTTGCACAGAGACAGCCAAAGAGTGGAAATCAAACTCAAGTTACGTAAACCAAAGCTGGTTCTCCATACTATGACAGGCAGTATTATCATGGTGACTTGTTATAAATCAAAGTCCGCTAATTAGGGAATAAGTAAGTAAGTGCAATTCATGGAAATTTCATTCTATGTAAACAGCAGGGTGGGTGTGGTCAGACTGCTAGCAGGCAAAGCATTATTCTAGAGGGATTTTTATTCTTGAAGGTGACACTACAAAATCTTAGAAAGGCACCCTGAATAGTTGAATTTAGTACACCATAGTTATCCTGATGGTAATAATTAGTCATTATACTTTTTAAAAAGGTAAATGACCCCTGACAGTTAAGTCTAGTTACAGACAACTCTGGGGTTGCAGCGCTCATCTCGCTTTACAGGCAGAGGGAACCGGTGTTTGTCCACAGACAGTTTTTCCAGGTCATGTGGCCAGCTGCTTCTGGCGCAATGGAACACTGAAACCAGAGCAGTGCATGGAAACGCCGTTTACCTTCCCGCCAGAGCGGTACCTATTTATCTACTTGCACTTTTGGCATGCTTTCGAACTGCTAGGTTGGCAGGAGCTGGGACCGAGCAATGGGAGCTCACCCCGTCACAGGGATTTGAACCACCGACCTTCTGATCGGCAAGCCCAAGAGGCTCAGTGGTTTAGACCACTTACTGTTAGATGTGTTTACTATTATGACACACACAGAGAAATATACATAAACAGTTATGCATGTGTCCAGCCTTAAATTGTGCTGCTACTATAGTGGTTTGAGAAGTAGTTGGCCTGCTAGGACAATACTTGTTTTCTACAGCACAAAAAGCATCCCCCTTGCATCCCAGATGGAGTAGACGATCAGCTACATGGAAGTAGTCCCATACACCTAGCTCCAATATAAATGTGGGTAATGAAAGGAGAAGCAGACGGGATTTGAATGGGGTGTGTGTGTGGAGAATTGCTATACAGCTTCCATAAGATGTTGTTGTTGCACAAACAGAAACTTCTACAGCTACAGTTGAAGGAGGTTCCGACTGTAAAGGAGTTTGGCTAAATAGCTACACTGACTGATAGAAAAGACTTTCTACTCCGCCAGGGTACAAAGAGTAGAGAAATAATGAGGCAAAATTAAAACCGTAGCATATGGGTTCGAGGCTTTATCTTAGTTTAGCATTCTACCCTGATCTCAGTTTGCCTTGGCTTCACATTATTATTGTTTGTGGGTAAAACAATACCAACTCAGGGAAGAAGATTATTGCTGTACAACAAGGCTTTTAATCATCAGGATTGCAGTGAATTGGAACTAAGTTGATTAAAGAGATATATGTCATGAGAAATGTAGTAGGAACGTAATAAAGAGAGTGTGTGTGAGAGTGCAATGCACATCTCCTCCCACTGTCCTCGTTTCTATGATTTCTTCTAACTGCTGCGAGGCAATTACAAGGAGTTGTATCCCCCCCCCCATAATAACAATTCCTATTAACGTTAAGCATTTAGAAAAGTCAAAATACTTTCAAACAGCAGAGCACTAAGATTACAAATAATAATAATAATAATACAATTTGACCTTCAGCACTCTCAGGAGTAGAACTCTATAGAACATAACCTATATGAAGGTTCTTAGAAGAAATCCCTGTTAAATCCGAGCAGGAAGACACACACATCATTTCAAAAAGCAATCTCATTAGGAAAGCATAGTGAGGACAGAAGTTTGCTCAAAGGATGAAGGAAAAACCTTGCATCTTCAGAGATTTGTCTGAGCAAGGCATGTTACCTGCTATCTGTTCTTGGAGAAGCATTGCTTTCCTCAATGAGATGAATCCCTTAAGGGGAGCCAGAGATGCTTATATTTTTCTGGTCACAAAGTTGTCAAGGGGATTGACACAAAGAAAAGCTTTATTGGTTGTATAAACAATAATGAGTGCTCTCTGAAACAGGGTGTGTGCAGCTCTATCCATTAAAAAAAGAAGAGGAGGAATGGTACTAGCTGCAGAGAAGATTACATTGGTGGGAAATACAGGATACTCTGTGTCTTGGGTCAACCCCTTAGGGTCATCTAGGGCTTCAATGCTGTGCCCCACCTTGCTCTGTTCAATTCTGCACTCTGGTTTTCCCCCTCAGAACCTAGATAACTACTTGATACCTAGTCCCTTATCCCTTGCCCAGCTTTTCTTGTTGAATATTCCCAGTGATAATTCTAATACAGGTTCTGCTCACTCCCTCTAATACTGAACTCAGTGACACTGCTCAACAGGACAGAAGCCCAAAAGGGATTTGCTGAGAATTAAAATACTTGGATGAATCCCCAAGTAAGCATAGATTCAGAAAACCTGGAAAACTCATGGGGCGGATTCCCACATAAAGCTTAGAACACAATTGCATGTCCCTGTGATGCATGCAAGCTTCCCCCGTTCTCTGTAGCAATCTATTTGGACCAGGACTCACACAACTGACTTTCCAAAGGCCCCTGACTGCGTATGCTGGCAGTAGGCAGAAGTAGGGGCATATGGAAGAATGGGGAAAGACAGTACTAGGGCTCAGAACGAATGATGGGGAATGGTAAGAGGTGAAAGAGAAATAGAAATAGTGGAGAAGGCAGGGACAGAGGCAAGGAGGTGGGAGTGGCAGGAATAACAGAAAAAGAAGAGCCATGTAAAACAAGGGGCACAGCAGGAAGTGAGAAAGAGGGAGTCAGACAGAGTGATGGTGGATGGTAGGCAAGCAGGTGAAGAGTTGGTCACTAAACTCTTTAATTCAAGGATAACTTTTGGTCCCAACGGTCACCTTCTCCCTTGGCCAATCTCCAGGGGCTGCATGTGTGTGGCCAAAAGTCCCAGATCCTATTCCCCAGTTGATCCATGCAGGTCAGCTGAGAAGAGGGAGTTATTTGCTCCTCTGTCCTCTCCAAATGATCAATGTGCAACTGGGAAGGGTGCAATCTGCATCTCCATCAGGGCACTGGGCTTCATCTATCCACAGCTGTGTCTATTTTCTTTTTAGGTCACTGGTTGGGTTAGGGGTGGGATAGAACAAAATTGCTTGGGGGACTGGATCAGACGCTCAAATTGGGCTTTAGCCACCCCCTTTAGTTAATCCAACCTGCAACATTTTGTTTATTCTCTGCTTGTTCTCTGTTAGCTCCCGGTATATAGCTAACAGCACAATACAGTATTTGTCAGTTAGTTAGTAGTATACAAGCTAGGAAACACTGAATGAGTCAGGATCCTGATCGATACACTTCTGATTGGCACCACTAAAGTAGCTGTGAGCTGTACTCTTTGGAATTCTTAGGATTCAGAATTAGCTTGCAGACTAAAAAAGGGTGTCCCTTGCTTTTATAATCCCTCCAATTTTTTTATGCATTGGAAAGCATTTTGTCTAGCCAGCTTCTTGCCTCTCGGACAGAACTGCCATGAGATGTTGGATAACTGCTTTTATCTACATGCCAATATTCTAGGTTCTAAATAGAATATCCTAGTTAAACTCTTGCTAATCAGTCTAGCAAGTCCACCACCTTCCATTATCTGTGTGCTTTGAGGTGCATACGTACATATGAAGTTTCCTACACCTCAGCAGACAGTATCTCTGTCATGCAGATCCTAACCGACCTACATAAATCTGGGCCAAAAATACAGTTTAATTACTTACTGACATTTCACCATTGACAAGCCATATGTGATGGAGATTAGCTAGCGTAATGTTTTGAAAAGGTTCTAAAGAGTCCACTGGAACGTGTAATTCATCTGCTTTAATATGCACATTTTGCTGAACCAGCACAGTTAGTTATCTTCAGAGAAGGATACAATTTAAACAGCAGAATCTACTTTTGATCACCACTTTGAAAGCTTCATTAGCACATTGCTATTCAGCACTACAGCTGCTTCTCTTTAATGGCTTAAAGTAATGAAACTGTAAGACCATCCTTCAGGAGTCCTCAAAGCAGCAGAGTATTTATATAGATATATTACTGTGGCTATAAAGGCATATTCAGAATACAGCACTTCTTTTCCAGTGCACACTGTTGCACAGGAAGGGAAAACCAGCTCTCTCTAAGGGGTTTTTATTTTTAATCCCCAAAGATCTGTTACAAGAATGAAACAGAAACACTCACATCCCAAGTCTTCCATGAAACTTTTAGCCAACTTTGTAGTAAGATGGCAGCCATTTATAATAGCATCCCCATAATTTAAATTATCTGCAGTGATCAAAAGTACTATATGCACATTTCAAATCAAAAATTAGTTTTATAAATATGAAATATCAGTAATATTACACACATTGTAAGAGCTTATAATTGCCTGAGTGTTTCTAAATAGCTTCTATCACCACTGAATTATTTCAGCCTTTGGACAAATGGGTATTAAGAACAGAAAAAAAGCTATACATGTCTCAAGTTCTACAAAGTGCCTAACATAATGCTGCTCAGTAGCATGGTGCTTTTGACATCAATGAAACTAACATTCTTTGCCCTACTTGCCTCTAAATATACGAAGAAACGTGTGTGCTATGAGTCCAGGCTAATACAAGATTGTCCTGGTGTTAGTTTATGTCTGCTTCTTAACTCATAAAATCTGTTTGTGCTCATGCATACCAAATGGAATTCTATTCAGATTCTCATTTGTAGCAACTCCATTTGGGCCTGGCTTCATCTAAGGCATGTTGAGACTACTCATAAGTGCAGCATACTCTCACAAGTCTCCATTTTCATCACCCAGGCACTGGCGGATGAAGGTGGGGGCGGGGGGGCAGTCTACCCCATGTGCCATCCCGGGAGGGGGTGACATTGTGGCCACCCCTGCCCCCTAGGATGCTCGCTGCTCACCGCACATGCCCCAGGACACGCGTCGCTTGCTGTGCACCCCGACGCATGCTACACCCCCTGCGGGCGGCCTGCCATGCCCCCTGGGATGCACACCACACCCCTGGGGCATGCACCAAGCCCCTTGGGGCACACGCCAGCCACGCCCCCAGATGTTCGCTGCTCCCAGTGCTGGAGCAGGTAGCTCCGCCACTGCGCCCAGGTTGTACTTCATCTTCTTAAACATGCAGAAATGTGCACATTTAGCACAAGTCCAGCTAAGGTCAATGAATGTACAGTGGTACCTTAGTTTACGAACTTAATCTGTTCCGGAAGTCCGTTATTAAACCAAAGCATTCTTAAACCAAGGCGTGCTTTCCTATAGCAGCAGGGGACTCAATTTACAAATGGAACACACTCAACAGGAAGCAGAATATGTTCTGCTTCCAAGGCAAAATTCATAAACCAAAATACCTACTTCCGGATTTGCAGCATTCTTAATCCGAGTTGTTCATAAACTAAGCTGTTCTTAAACCAAGGTACCACTGTACTAATTTAAATGAACAGCAAGACAATATAGCACACTTTGACCTCTTTACTGCTGTTCCTTTGAGAAAATGATAAGTAATGGATGGGAGCTATTTAATTAAAAAAACAACTCCTCGTGGTTATACATGATTAAATTCACAGGACAATAAAGATTAACATATAACACTTGCTTGTTTTTACAATGCTCCATGGGCGTATAGACCTCTGAAAGGACAACAGTTATCCCTGTGACGAAGAGTTAATATTGTTAGAGCAGTAGATTTGCTTTGAGTGCGGCATTTTTCTGGCAGATTAATACACAATATCGGTGGTGGGGGTTTTACAATTCATAAATGCAAGAAGTTATGTATTATATTATATTCATAAAGCAATTTGACCTATTTTTGATGTTTTCCTTTGATGAAGTAACTAAAACTGTTGAATTTCAAAAATGCCTTCTTTATATAATTGATGCACAGGAACACAGCACCAGATTGAAAGGAACTATTCTGAGCCATAGTGAGTAGGCCTGCTGTGGACTGATTAACTGAGTTTTCCAATAGAAGAGCATGGATATTCTAACCATTGGATTCAATTTCTGAGAAATTGCTTGAAATTCAGAACTGAAAGCCTACTTGATTTTTTCCTGACCTATAAGGCCTTTGCTAATTCAGCCACACATGACACATCATAAATATTGTGATCGATGAGAGAGATCAGCACTCTGTGATCTGCTTGAGTATTAAATCTTCTGAACTAAAAGTTCTGCTTTTTAGTAGTCGTGTATGAGGAATGGTGAAAGAGAGAGTGCCTTTCAGGACGCTTGTGGTTACACCATGGGGCACTATATTATCTTCAATTATGTCAGTGAAGTTAACTCTTTATTCAAAGAAACTAAAACCACACAGGCCTAGTGACCACAGCAACTCATCCCAGTCTTGCCCCAATGAAGCAGTTACAATGACTGAACGCCTCCACCTTCCCACCTCTTTCTAAGGCTCCTCCCCCAATTCCTAATGCTCTGTTGCCTTGTATCTTGCTGCTCTGCCCTCTCAATTTCTCTGCATGTTCCAGGAGTCATGGGGGTAGGGGAGCTGGTTGCAGCAGGAGAGGGAGACTCCCTTGAGCGGCCAGCCTCATTGCTGCCTCTTGGCCTCTTCTCCTCTGCAGCCTCCTCCTCTTCTTCTGAACCTGGACTGCTCTCTGTGTCAGACTCTTCCCAATCACTAAACCCTGTTGCCTCTTCAGCTTCCAACACTTCCTCCTCCCAGTCTGCTCCCTCTTCTCCCTATG